>OZ004602.1:8508783-9007518 GCA_963924605.1 Malthinus seriepunctatus
AGACTGATGAAATGAGATAAAAACATAGTAAAATAGAGGGAGTTTAGATATAGAAACAGAGATAAGGGGATAGATAAAGAGACTGATGAAATGAGATAAAAACATAGTAAAATAGAGAGAGTTATAGATAGATACAGAGACAGAGATAAGGAAATAGATAAAGAGACTGATGAAATGAGATAATAACAGTAAAATAGAGGGAGTTTAGAGATAGATACAGAGATAAGGAAATGGATAAATAGACTGATGAAATGAGATAAAAACATAGTAAAATAGAGAGAGTTATAGATAGATACAGAGACAGAGATAAGGAAATAGATAAAGAGACTGATTAAATGAGATAAAAACATAGTAAAATAGAGGGAGTTAGAGATACATTCAGAGATAAGGAGATAGATAAAGAGAGTGATGAAATGAGCTAAAACATAGTAAAATAGAGAGAGTTATAGATAGATACAGAGACAGAGATAAGGAAATAGATAAAGAGACTGATGAAATGAGATAAAAACATAGTAAAATAGAGAGAGTTATAGATAGATACAGAGACAGAGATAAGGAAATAGATAAAGAGACTGATGAAATGAGATAAAAACATAGTAAAATAGAGGGAGTTAGAGATACATTCAGAGATAAGGAGATAGATAAAGAGAGTGATGAAATGAGCTAAAAACATAGTAAAATAGAGAGAGTTATAGATAGATACAGAGACAGAGATAAGGAAATAGATAAAGAGACTGATGAAATGAGATAAAAACATAGTAAAATAGAGAGAGTTATAGATAGATACAGAGACAGAGATAAGGAAATAGATAAAGAGACTGATGAAATGAGATAAAAACATAGTAAAATTGAGGGAGTTAGAGATACATTCAGAGATAAGGAGATAGATAAAGAGAGTGATGAAATGAGCTAAAAACATAGTAAAATAGAGAGAGTTATAGATAGATACAGAGACAGAGATAAGGAAATAGATAAAGAGACTGATGAAATGAGCTAAAAACAGTAAAATAGGGGGAGTTTAGATATAGATACAGAGATAAGGAGATAGATAAAGAGACTGATGAAATGAGATAAAAACATAGTAAAATAGAGGGAGTTTAGATATAGATACAGAGATAAGGGGATAGATAAAGAGACTGATGAAATGAGATAAAAACATAGTAAAATAGAGGGAGTTTAGATATAGATACAGAGATAAGGAGATAGATAAAGAGACTGATGAAATGAGATAAAAACATAGTAAAATAGAGAGAGTTATAGATAGATACAGAGACAGAGATAAGGAAATAGATAAAGAGACTGATGAAATGAGATAATAACAGTAAAATAGAGGGAGTTTAGATATAGATACAGAGATAAGGAAATAGATAAAGAGACTGATGAAATGAGATAAAAACAGTAAAATAGAGGGAGTTAAGAGATAGATACAGAGATAAGGAAATAGATAAAGAGACTGATGAAATGAGATAAAAACATAGTAAAATAGAGGGAGTTAGAGATTGATACAGAGAGAGAGAAAAAGAGACAGAACCAGAGATAAAGAGACAGAAACAGAGTTAAAGAGAAAGACAAAGACTGGGAAGAAGATAAAGAGAAAAAAAAGCCCCAGGGAAAAGTCCAGGGGACTTTTATTTCTCAATCTCTCTATCTCCGTGTCCTTCTCTTTATCTCTGTTTCTCTCTCTTTATCTCTGTTTCTGACTCTTTATCTCTCTCTCTCTCTCTGTATCTCTGTATCAATCTCAAACTCCCCCTATTTTACTGTTTTTATCTCATTTCATCAGTCTCTTTATCTATTTCCTTATCTCTGTCTCTGTATCTATCTATAACTCTCTCTATTTTACTATGTTTTTAGCCTATTTCATCAGTCTCTTTATCTACCTCCTTAACTCTGTATCTATTTCTAAACTCCCTCTATTTTACTATGTGTTTATCTTATTTCATCAGTCTCTTTATCTATCTCTTTATCTATCTATTTCTCTATTTTACTATGTTTTTATCTCATTTCATCAGTCTATTTATCTATTTCCTTATCTCTGTATCTATCTCTAAACTCCCTCTGTTTTACTGTTATTATCTCATTTCATCAGTCTCTTTATCTATTTCCTTATCTCTGTCTCTGTATCTATCTATAACTCTCTCTATTTTACTATGTTTTTATCTCATTTCATCAGTCTCTTTATCTATCTCCTTATCTCTGTATCTATATCTAAACTCCCTCTATTTTACTATGTTTTTAGCTCATTTCATCAGTCTCTTTATCTATCCCCTTATCTCTGTATATATATCTAAACTCCCTCTATTTTACTATGTTTTTATCACATGTTATCTATCTATAGCTCCCTCTATTTTACTATGTTTTTATCTCATGTTGTCCATCTCTTTATCTATCTCTAACTTCCTCTATTTTTCTATCTTTATATCTGTCTCTCCCTCTATAGCTCTCTCTTTTAATATCAGCTGTCATACTCATGTTATTTAATCTCATATAGCAATCTCCTCTGCCTCTGTCATCTCATTTCACACAAGTAAAGAAGAACTCTTTGTATTACAGATTTAGCCAGCTGGAATTTATTGTCTTATGTATTAAGACTTCATTTGTCTTCAACAAATTTACTTTTTGCTTTTAAAATCCAAAGTTAATTGAAAATTAAGAAGAGTATGGAGAGAAGAATCTTAAGGACTCCAAGAGTGCTGTTTTCTTGGGAAAAAAGGTCAAGATTTACATCAGTTTACTTACTATTTATTAAAATGAAAAATACACAAAAGTATATTATAAAACGTATATTTAATATAATTATGTACACAAGAAAATAATAATAATATACTAGTAATTAATTAATTATACAAATTTAAAACTAATTATTTGTAAACAATTTATTATTGATTGACGGCAACGCTTAGTAAATCACCCAAGCGAGATTGAAGAGACATAAAAGTCTCTTTAATGATTCAGTCTGTGTCTTAATCGATGTATGCAGCAGAAATTAAAAATTATAAAAATAGCTATACCATTAAAAAAAAGATTAAAGGTTGCAGCCCAGGGCATGGGCTGCAACAAGTCCACCCCTCATTAGATTTGGAAGGAAATAACTGTAACAAATAAAGCTTGAGGAGTCATCGCTTGAGGAGTTCGGCTCATCAAGCGGTGGTCCACAAGACATAATACATAATTAAAACAATAAATAATTACAAAATATTAATTAATATTAAAACTGGTAATGGCTGCTTATCAGGTAGCAGCTAGGTGGGTGGCATCGCTTCAACCCTGCACCTTGTCCGAGAGAGTACGAGGGGTGGCACCCCCCTCCACCACTGGGGGTTGTCCTCGAAATTGTCGGTTGTTGCTCCTCCCCCTTAGTATTTAATGCGCATGCGCGTAGACTCCGTGTAGGAGTGCGCATGTGCGTTGACGCCGGGCGGGGAGGGGTAGGGGGAGGGGACCGCCGACCCCCCTCCCACCTACCCCTCCCCGCCCGGCGCCAACGCACACCCACATTGCTACACGGAGCCCACGCCCATCACCACATCAAAGACTGCGAAAGAGGAACAACCTCCGACCAATTCGAGGACAACTCGCAGTGGTCTTAGAGGTTGCTTCCCCTCGCGCTCTCTTTAACGTGGAGAAGAGCTGTTGGAAGCAACTTACCTAGCTGCTACGTCTTCGCTAGCGATGACCAGTAAATAGGGGTAGCTACCCTTCTATAAGCAAGCAATGAGTTTAAATTCAAAAAAATTAATTTAAAAAAGACTAATTGAGAGGTGTAGCTACCCTTCTACTACTATACTTAAATACAACCCAAAATAAATTAAAAATAAATTAATCCTCATGTTGGGTCCAAAACCAGAAGACACTGTCGGCTTGATAAAAATAAGCATCTTTCCGAATCAAAGGTGGAATGTAATCTGAAACTAATCGAGATGTTAGTCTGATGTACCCATTTTGGACACAAGCTGAATCGTTAAAAGGACTTTTGCTCCTTAAAGTTGTTTCGTAGTTATCGCTCAATCATTACTTCCAATTACTTAATTTTTAGTAACCAATAATTAAAAATATTTTGATTCAAAATATCCTGAAAGCGCTGTGAGAAAATCAACTTAGATAAAATAACTTCAACTTGGTCCATTAAGTTTTCTAAAAATCCTCTTGATGTGGACTAAAGGACACTCTCCCTGTCGACGATTGAACGGAAACTAAAATAAGATGTGTTTTAGTATGTATTTTAGGCATGTTTCGATTAAGTAATTAATTTATAATTTGCAATAAACATTAAATAAAAATACATGCACGATTCAGCATAACAAAAAGCAAACAAACTTCTAGAGTAGGTTCTATATTTAAAATTAATTAAAATAACTTACTTAAATTTTAGTAATTTTCGTCCAATGATTATTTCCAACTAATTAACTTTTAATAACCAATAATTAAACATAATTGGACCCAAAATATCTCGAAAGCGCTGTCAGCAAATAAACTTAGATAAAGTAACTTCAACTTGGTCCATTAAGTTTTCTTGTAATCCTCTCGATGTTAGGCAAAATAAAGCACTGTTAGTCACAAGACCATCTTTCAAAGTCGAATATTTGAACGGAAAAACTGAAATAAGAAACGTTTTAGTATGTAATAGGCATTGTGTCGATACAGGAGTCAACCAATGATTGTTTTTAATTAAGTAATTAATTTTTAATTAGCAAAATTAACTAATTAAAAGTACAAGGTGTAAGCAAAGTGCTTCAATAAAGTTCTAGGAGGGTGAGTTCTCTACTTAAAATTAGGTACTTACTTTAATTTTAATAGTTATCGCCCAATGATTATTTCCAATTTTTTAACCAATAATTAAAAATATTTTGATTCAAAATATTCTGAAAGCGCTGTGAGATAATCAACTTAGATAAAGTAACTTCAACTTGGTCCATTAAGTTTCCTTGTAATCCTCTCAAAATAAAGCACTGTTAGTCACAAGACCATCTTTCAAAGTCGAATATTTGAACGGAAAAACTGAAATAAGAAACGTTTTAGTATGTAATAGGCATGTGTCGATTAACTAATTAAAAATACAAGGTGTAAGCAAAGCGCTTCAATAAAGTTCTAGGAGGGCGAGTTCTCTACTTAAAATTAGGTACTACTTACTTTAATTTTAGTAGTTATCGCCCAATGATTATTTCCAATTAATAACCAATAATCACAAATATTTTGATTCAAAATATCTCGAAAGCGCTGCGAGAAAATAAACTTAGGTAAAATAACTTCAACTTGGTCCATTAGGTTTTCTAAAAATCCTCTTGATGTGGACTAAAAGGCACTCTCACTGTCGACGATTGAACGGAAACTAAAATAAGATGTGTTTTATTATGTATTTTAGGCATGTTTCGATTAAGTAATTAATTTTTAATTTGCAATAAACATTAAATAAAAATACATGCAGGATTCAGCATAACAAAAAGCAAACAAACTTCTAGAGTATGCTCTATCTTTAAAATTAATTAAAAACTTACTTAAATTTTAGTAATTTTTGTCCAATGATTATTTCCAATTAATTAACTTTTAATAACTAATAATTAAACATAATTGGACCCAAAATATATCGAAAGCGCTGTCAGTTAATAAACTTAGATAAAGTAACTTCAACTTGGTCCATTAAGTTTCCTTGTAATCCTCTCAAAATAAAGCACTGTTAGTCACAAGACCATCTTTCAAAGTCGAATATTTGAACGGAAAAACTGAAATAAGAAACGTTTTAGTATGTAATAGGCATGTGTCGATTAACTAATTAAAAATACAAGGTGTAAGCAAAGCGCTTCAATAAAGTTCTAGGAGGGCGAGTTCTCTACTTAAAATTAGGTACTACTTACTTTAATTTTAGTAGTTATCGCCCAATGATTATTTCCAATTAATAACCAATAATCACAAATATTTTGATTCAAAATATCTCGAAAGCGCTGCGAGAAAATAAACTTAGGTAAAATAACTTCAACTTGGTCCATTAGGTTTTCTAAAAATCCTCTTGATGTGGACTAAAAGGCACTCTCACTGTCGACGATTGAACGGAAACTAAAATAAGATGTGTTTTATTATGTATTTTAGGCATGTTTCGATTAAGTAATTAATTTTAATTTGCAATAAACATTAAATAAAAATACATGCAGGATTCAGCATAACAAAAAGCAAACAAACTTCTAGAGTATGCTCTATCTTTAAAATTAATTAAAAACTTACTTAAATTTTAGTAATTTTTGTCCAATGATTATTTCCAATTAATTAACTTTTAATAACTAATAATTAAACATAATTGGACCCAAAATATATCGAAAGCGCTGTCAGTTAATAAACTTAGATAAAGTAACTTCAACTTGGTCCATTAAGTTTCCTTGTAATCCTCTCAAAATAAAGCACTGTTAGTCACAAGACCATCTTTCAAAGTCGAAGATTTGAACGGAAACTGAAATAAGAAAGGTTTTAGTATGTAATAGGCATGTGTCGATTAACTAATTAAAAATACAAGGTGTAAGCAAAGTGCTTCAATAAAGTTCTAGGAGGGCGAGTTCTCTTCTTAAAATTAGGTACTTACTTTAATTTTAGTAGTTATCGCCCAATGATTATTTCCAATTAATTAACCAATAATCACAAATATTTTGATTCAAAATATCTCGAAAGCGCTGTGAGAAAATAAACTTAGGTAAAATAACTTCAACTGGGTCCATTAAGTTTTCTTGTAATCTTGTTGATGTGGGCCAAAAGGCATTGCCAGTTACGGGACCATTGATTGAACAGAAACTGAAATAAATTGAGAGATGTTTTAATTACTAAGCAATGATTATTTTCAATTAAGAAATTAATTTTTAATTGTCACAATAAGTTAATTAAAACTACAGGATGTAAGCAAAATGCCTCAACAAAATTCTAAGAGGGTATGTTCTCTACTTAAAATTAGTGTACTCGTTTTTTAGTTTTCCTGAGTCCCTAGCCCAAACCTTATTTTGTCAATAGTTTAAATCCCCTTCACCTATTTTAATGATATTACTTATTATGCAAACTATCCCAGTGTATGTAACCCTAAACCTTAATTTAAAAATCCACTAGAGGTCGCCCTCAAATAACTAAAAAATAAGGGAACCCTAGTTTTAAGTAGATATAACATACCCTAGAAGTTTGTTCAAGCATTTTCTTGTTATGGTTTACAAAGTTATACTTACGATAACTTCATCGTGGTTCATTAAAATTTCTAGTAATCCTCTTGTTATGGGGCCAAAAGGCAGTGTCAGTTAAAAGACCATTTTCTAAGTCACAGGTTGAATGGAAACTGAAATCAATTGGTACAAAATATTAGAAATTATGTCACGGCACAAACTGTATTATCAAAATCATTAGTCACTGAAGTAAACGTAAAAGTAAACTGAAGTAAATTTTTAAATGAATTAGTATTAGATAATATACAGGGTATTGAAAAAAAGGGTCCAAAACTTAGAGAGATATGGCTAATATCGATTATGAGAGTTCATATACAGGGCGTTAAAAAAACATTCGTAACTTAAAGAGCGTGTAGTACGCATTAAATGAGCAAAAAAGTTAGATTGAGGGATGTCCAATAGTTAATTCTTTTAGAGTTACGTCCACTTAGGCTAAAATAAATATAAACCAAAATATTCTCGTTAGTGTCCAAAATTTTAATAGCGTGTAGTACGCATTAAAATGAGTAAAAAAAGTTATATTGAGGGGTGTCGAATAGTTAATACTTTTCGAGTTGATGTCAAATGGCATACTTTTCCAGTTAAATAACTGGAAAAGTATTAACTATTGAAAAACCCTCAATATAACTTTTTTTGCTCATTTTAATGCGTACTACACCACTACACGAATGTTTTTTTTAGCACCTTGTTTAAAAATATGTCTAAATCGGCATAGTTATAAAGTTACAGGTTATTTAACAATAACAAGTAATTGATGAGTTTAATAATAACAAGCAAGGAAGTAACAATAACCGACTAAATTAATTAATTAATTTAATTACTTAAGAGAAGTTATCAAAAAAATGTGAATAAATAAATATGGGATTACTGTGGATGGACATCATAATAATTTAAATTAGTTAAATGTTTAATTGTTAAGAGATATTGTGCATAGAAACAAGTATATCAACTAGAGCCTACTAAATGTATTTCCAAAATATCTTTTTCTCTTACACTTACATATTCTTAAAAAAACGAAAAGTCAAAAGTACTTACATTAATCTTTGTTAATATTCTTGTAATCCTCGGTCCATTGGTCTTTGGAATTATTCTGGTATAGAGAGCACGTAACGAACGATCTTTCTAGTTCAAAAGTTGAATGAAATCTGAAACAAATTACGAAATGTTTACTATGATAGACACAAAGTGAATCATCACAAATTCAATGTTTTTATCTATTTTTAATTTTTTTTACTTTCACGAAATTTATTCTTATGCCTACAGTATACAGGATGTTGAAGAGAATAGAATTTCAAATATCAGATTACTATGTGTTTACGTGATAATTTAAATTAGTTTAATGCTAATTGTTAAGAGATATTTTACATTGTAAGAAGTTTTTCCTAAAGCCTATTTTGAAATTAAAGCAAAACTTAACTTAATTAATCAACTCTAAAATATTACTTGCCAAAAATTTCTTACAAATACACCCTTAAAAATAATTAAATAATGCTATTGGTTGATTAGAACATTAATAATTGATTGTATTTTTTGTTAAAATTAATTTAATGAAAGTAGTCGTAGTCTTTTTCCTATTTTAGAGAGTTAATGAATGACCGACTCAATTACCGGATAATTGCATTAATTACCTACATACGAATTACTGATTATTTTGACTCGATCCTTATGTTTATGTAAATTAATAGCTACGTATTTAAAGCACTACCTAATTAAAAATATTTTTTAATTTTTATAACAATTCAAAACGCTTTAAATTTATTTAATAATTAGTTAGCTAGACAAAAGTTATAAATATCATAAATCTTACTTACAAAATTTTTTCACTCGTTTTATTGGGAATGCAACTGGCAGCTTTCTTTCCACAATTCCAACTCTGGAATTGTTGTCCTTGTCTCTGTTCATTTTCTGTTAATCCCTAGGTTCTGTTGTTAAACGCACTGGCACTTCAGGAACGATCCTTTCGACTCAGAAGTTCAAACGAAACTAAAACAAATTACGAAGTTTTACTATAAATGACGCAGAGTGAATCATCAAATACTTTATCAATTGTTGTGCCTTTGTAAATTTAAACTTCAGATTTACACAACAATTATTATGTAACGAAATATGTATTTTTATACTTGTAAAAGAGTTAATTATTTATTGTTACTAAAAACTTGGCAGGATAAAAAAATAATGTTCTAATTTAAAATTTCTGTTATTTTATTAATTCCCTAAATATTAATTTATTTATAAATAATCTTTAAGTTAATTAATACTTGGTAGAAATACTTATTCTAATGTAAAGAACAACTTCCAATTAAAAAATATTCGAAAATTGAAAGTTGATTTTCAACAAGAGTAAAACCCTTATTTTTCTAAAATTTGCTGATCTGTGTTACTGATAAGAATCTGAACTTATGGCGAAACTCGCACTTATATTAACTTTCTCCTACCGATTCCCTACTACTAAAGAAATATCAACCAATAATATGCGAGTATCAAAGCAAAGGATGGCCTATGTGTTAGGCGGAAATTTCAATCACATTAGCATTATTTAATTTATTTCAGGAACCTGTTTGTTTAAATCTAATATCTATAATTTACTACTATCGGAAGTAATGAGAATTTTACAACGCTTTTGACAACTTCTTAATTATTATACGTTAGAATAATTGACAAACAGTTACTAATTGTGTTTCGGAAATAACAGTAATAAGCTAATACGCCCATGAATTAACAAAAATTATTATATATTTAATTCAATTAAGAAACAAAACTTGGAGATTACTGATGTTTCATTTCTTGCTTTGACTGAACACTAATGATAGGTAACGCGTTAGGGGTGCATTGTGTAATTGAGAGAAATAAAACTCCACTTATTTTGGCTCATAGAACAACTACCTAAAGCAAGCACTGAAGCTATTGCTATTGATCTTAAAAGTTTAATGTACAAATCTAGTAATAGATAATTTTTGCTTATTAAATGGAAAATTTTATAAAACATTAATCATATTGTTCATTTTTGTTAAACATTTAAATGCAGTTTAGTGTTTAACGATCAAACTCAAAGAGACAACTTTGCCAACTATAATACAATCTCTAATAACCCAAAAAGTTAATAAAATACGAATATTATTCTTACACTACTTTACAAATTAGTTAGTAACAATCAATTATTCGTTGAATGTTTTTTTGGTTCATTTAACAAAAATTAACTCTTTCGCCCTTTCGGTAAAGCAATTATTACAAAAGTTTTAATTCATATAGTACAGAACAACTAACATTTTTAATTTTACCCAAAGTCAAATCTAACAATATCGATACAATTAAAGTTACATTATTTAAAAACTAATTCAAACATTTTTGAGAAAATTGTAGATTTTACCTGTGTTTCTTCCACTTCTTTCTATTATTTTCATTATCCACTTGGAACCATTCTTTTCATAAGTTCAAAAATTGCTGTACGGTCGGTCGAATGATTTCTAAAAAAGATAAACAAAATATTAGAATAATATTTTCAATGGATTATAAATAGCCTATACTTTAAATCCACAAAAATAGATAGTCGTGCCAATTATCAAATGAAGAATAGATTACATCGAGATTTTTCGGTACAGCATTATGGTTCTTACTGGTTGGTAAAAATTTAATAAAATTTGGAGCTCAAGGCCTTACTAACATTTAGAAAAATATCTTTAACACCGGTGTAAATAGCAATAAAATTGATAAATAATTCAAACTATAAATGGATTTCTTATCTAAACCGTTCTTAAGCAATTAATTAAAAACCGTTTTACCTCTCACCTTTGAGGAGGTGTAGGCGATTCTGTCCAAAGATTCAACTGGATCCATGCAATAACCTCCACTAACATTCAACTTGAATCTTCACCCCTCTCGTACAACAACATTCTTTCATAGTTATTTGCATGACTTCCGTAAAATTGATCGTAACATTGTTCTCGCCTGATGTTGATACAAATCATTGTTCGTGAATCGAGTACGTATCCATCGGGGCAAGTATAAAATTTATACATTTCTATTTATACAAACGCTATTTTTGCATTTAGCAGGATTAACAACGTACTCGTCTATGTCCGCACAACCACTTGTAACAATACTCGACTTGTAACCATCTGGACAGGTACAAACGTAAGATCCCGTTATATTTCGACAATTTCTTAGAGAAGGACAAGTTCTGGGCACCTTAAATGATTTTAAAAGTAATTACGATTTTATTCGTTGTCCACAACTTACTTTATTTAATTTTATCGATTGATGGAACGACACACATATTTTCTATATCGCAATCACTACATTCTTTAGGTAACTGCAAAATAATCGAACGTATTATTTACTTTAAAATAGGTACCTTTAAACAAACCATGCACTTTATATTAAGTATTAAAAAAGTGTTAAATATTTAAAATTTTATTTGGTGTGTTGATAACTTGATTTTGTATGAATCTTTATAACCAAACTTTCTCGACATTTACTGCGCAAGTAAACAAATGTAGTAGGCTATTGCACTGTGCAAATGAACTACTGTGTTTTTATAGTGACATCTATACGCAAAATAAGAAACTAGATGCCGATAACTCAGTAAACTTTTTTAACGTTGGCGGTAAATTTCAAAATCATGTCATTTTTGTGCGATTATTTATTATAAAAAATTTTAAACGGCATTGTACAGTTAAAAATAAAGCTTTTGTCCTAATTTTTAAATCGTTTCCAAATTGCTTAGTGCAGACAACAATTGGTGAAAATTTTGAAATGGATTTTCTCAAAATCTGTTTTGGTTGTTTTTTTCATTTTTGGATAATAATGTCACAGACAACGCAATTCTCTATAGAACGCCGTTTTTTTCTTTTTCAGTCTAGTCTTTTCTTTGTTATTTTCTTTTTCTTGTGTAATTATTATAATGCATAAATTTCGGTAATTTATTATTTAAAAAAAGGTATAAAACTTATGATTTGAAGAAATAAATACAGTAGAACCCTGTTATACGTTTTTTCGTATCTTCCGAATGAAATCTTTGGTCCCATTTTAATATTTTCTTTATTTATTGTGTATTTATAACGAACTTCCGGTTATAACGTACAAAATTTTTCGGCTCCTGATGGTGTGGGATGACTTGAGCCAGGGTCGGATGGACGAACGTTGGGGCTTGAGGCGCTAATTATTTTCGGGCCCCTCCAAAAGTATATTGCAATCCACAAAACAAATGTTAATTTATACTCCCTTTCTAGTCGACGGTTCTAGGTGACTAGAACCTAGAGAACATGGAAGAGAGGGAAACTTTTTTCAGGAATGTGTTTGGATTAGTTAAGAGGTAAAAAATTAAAATACTAAAAGTTCCCGGTCCTGGCTACATGGCTAAAGAAGGAAGGGGGTGAAATTGTCCTGTTTGGGGGTTTTCGCTTATATCTCAAAAACCATAGATTGTAGCGAAAAAAATATTCTTAGCAAAATGAAAAAGCTTGTTAAATCTCTTACAAGATTGTTTTGAGTAATTTTTTTCTCTATTCCTTTAGTTTTGAAGATATTCGGCTGCAAACGCAAAAGTCTTCAGAACAGAAGTTGTAGATTGTAGAGTATTAAATTTCCTTTACTATTTTATGTGAGGCAAATTTTCTTTCAAATTGCGATTTTTGCGAGCAGATATCCCGAAAACTATAAGGAATACAGAAAAATAAATAGAAACATTGCTCTAGAATTTCATTTTGTTAAAAGTAATTTTTTCCCTAGGACCTGCCGATTTCGAGTTCAATCCTATAGATTGTTTGCGTTTTTTCCTTTCCCCCGGCCCCTTCTCAATACCAGGCTTTAAATCGCACGCTTCGTGCTCTTTTTGGATAATCCAGCCCTGACTTTTGAGCTGAGATTTTAGTTTTTTTGGTACCTTTTTTACAGTTTTCATTATCTTTTTTTGTCTAATCATATTGCAAAGTACGAAAAAAGTACAATACTTCTTTACACCCCTTTAGCAACATTTGTCTCACAGCAGAGGGTTTTACACCTTCAAGCGCATACGCATTACAGCTGGACATTTCTCATATCGTAGGAGATTGTGCAAAACCTCGTATTAGATCATTTTTGACATTTTTAGATTTTTCTGTATTTAGCTGCAAGAATTCAATGCCGCACTATGTGCAAAAAAATCTATTAAATTATATGACGGTTAAAGCCGTTATTGTATCTGTAATCAAAATCACGTGACTTAAAGAGATCACAATGAGCGCGCAAAAACACTTATTAGTTTAGTTTTCTTATTAATAAATTAATATTATCAAGTTTACTTTTAGAAAACACTTCTGTTTAAACTTCAAAATTAAAAATTCAAGTAAAAATAAAAAAATTCAAAAACCAATTAAAAAGGTTTTTTATCGCTCCTGTAAAACTTGCGAAAGTGCTAATACGAGGTTTTGCAGAATCTCCGACGACATTTAGGTTTCGGAGGGTAACTTAGTTTGAATAAACAGTAAAAACAAGCAATTTGTTTTATCAATTGCCACTAAAGTACGACTATGAAAAAAAGAATTTAACAACTTCTGAAGAGGTCTTCCGTCACTGCTACCAGGATATGCTTAGGCAGACCAGCGGTTTATTGTTCCTCACTTTTGTTTCTTTTGAATGTCACCAAAATTTAACGGTAGTCATATCATGTAGGGTTTACTGCAGTCGCCCATTCTATGAAGGCTTTGCTAGTTTCAGGAGAATCAAGTGCAAGTCGCAAATGTACTGTACCGGTACTACCCAGGTAGCTTCTCCTAAAATTATAGATTAATGTCTGTTTAAGAAAATTAAACACTTTTCAAGTTATAAAAATGTAAAATGAATACATTTTATTATAATAAATGTATAAAAATGTAATTTAACAATTTTAAGCATTAATAATAAAACAATATAAAACCAATATTCAGTCTAAATTTATCACATAAGGCTCACCATCAGGTTTAAATTTCTTTAAGAAATTAATATAAATTAAATAATTACACACTAGTTACTATACAAGTAGGTAAACGTCTTGCTCTCACATCCTCATCATGATGATCATTAAGGGCCATGTCAATATCAGTTTCTAAAACTTCACTTGGAGAATCTACCACAACCGCCGATGTACCATCATTAACACTACTACCACTAAGTTCAATGTTTCTTATACTATTACTTTCTACACCGTCCACTTTTATATTTGGAAATAAAGTAGAATAAGAAGGTGGTTGCTCAAGATCATCATAATTCGGTGGTTGATGACCTATCATATCATCTTGTGTTCGATTTATAATTAAAACTGTTGTAGGTTGATGCTGATTTTGTAAATCGATCGATGTTTTTGGTTTTCTGAAACAACACTCCCATAACCCACAAAACATTAAAATTGTGCCACAGATTAGCATTCCCAACATTATGTACCCCCATGGCCCATAATGTGAAAGAGTTGCTGAAACAGAATCTCCGCTATCGTGGTGCTGAATGTTGTTGGTTGCTTCGGTTGTGGTTATAACTAAAAATTTTAAGAATTAAAAAGAATTAAGTACTAAGTAGGTATGTAAAATTTTACCATCAAATTTTCTCAAGTCCTTCCAATTTATAAAAGGTAATTGTGGGGATTCGACAAGCTCCGTATTATTTCGTTTACTCTGCAGCCAATTATCGTTAATAATACCTGGTGGAAGTTTCTTAATGACATCTTCAGCTAATTGCTGCCAAGACGAATGTATATTAAGATGACTTTTACATAAGACTTCGTCCTCATCACTAGTTGTCGATCCTCTTGGACAATTCGGATTGTTGTCACATACTAAAAATTCTGATACGCACAACACTGGTTTTCTGCCTATCCTCATACATGTATGTAGTCCGTTCGACTGGCAAAAATCACCTTTGAAGAAAAAAAACATTATTATTCTGTTATTATTATTAAGTTTAGTTTGCTTTAATTATTTTACCTTGACCAACTGCGGTGATAACCAATTTCTTTTCCTTAACATAAAAAGAAAAACGAGGTGGGGTCCATACTAAACTTAATTCGGGTGTTAGCAAGTCGACTTCTGGAAGACCATCTTTATCACATGGATCACCTTTCCAAACAGCAGCATCACTATTATCTGGAAGAAACTGTTTAATATAAGCGTTGTTTCTTCGCAAAATTTAAAAATACTTACTACATTTAGCGGACAGTGGTGATTTCCTGATTGATGATTATCAAATAATTCTTTATTTACGTCATGCCATTGCAAATTTATTACGTGAGAATTTGGCGCTGTTATGTTTAATTTACACAAGTTTTTGAAATTTGACGAAGTTAAAAGTAACGTCACTGAAGAAGATTCTCCAGTGGGTCCTAATTTTATTTCACTTTGGTTTCCGCATAACTGAGATGTAATTACTAAAAAAAAATTGTAACTATAGAATCGTTTCTAATTATCTTTAACGATTTGTAAATTTATTTTAAATTAATTAGATAATTGTTGCTTCAAATGGGATGTTATCTATCAAGGTTCAACACTACGGGTTGCTAAAATTGACAACAATTTTTAATTGTTTAGAGTTTGTTGACCTTTTTCACAATCATTAAAGCCCTTTGTACAGACCAAACTTAGTTCAGGACAAATTCAATATTTACTGATCAATTGCGAGTTTTTTCGATAATTGAATAGTCCTAGGGCTATACAATATTTATAATTAAAAATTATATAAGGGACTTTTAAGGGATAATTATTATCAAGACGAGTTCAATAAAATAGTAATTATAATGGTTGTTTATTTTATGATTTTCAATTGAAAATAACCTGATAATTTTAATTTGCAATTTTAATCAGTTTACTTGAAATTAATTGTTTCCTTGTCTTTTTGTAAATTAAATGAAAATTTATTTTTAAAAATGATGAATCCCTTATCGAAAAATATATTTTGAAGTCCAAAAATCTTTGGAATTTTATTATTCAGGATGTTTTTGAATTTAATATAAAAAATCCTTGAATAAACTATTTGGTGGTACTTGCTTGTCATTCATTCTTGAACATTTTTCCCAATCGCTACAGAACACGCCTAAACATGTTGGCCCCTCATAAGTTTTGAACGAGTTAAGAAAGAACAATTCTTAAAAGTCTGTAGAAGTCGCGCATATCACTAACTCAATTATTTTAAAATCGTGAAGAGTATGGTACCTTATTGAAAGGCTGAAAATTTTATACCAGAAACAGCGTTCTTATTGTAACTCACGACCTCAACCAGCAGTCGCAAAAGGTAAATCCGGCCGTTATCACATTTCTTATCACGAACGCGATAACGGGACATCCGTACGGTGATTCATCTATTTGATATTGATCTTCACACTGTTTTTGGTTCCAGCAAGATGTACCACTTCGTCAACAATGAGCATTGCACGTAGAATTCGGTCCTAT
Source organism: Malthinus seriepunctatus (assembly GCA_963924605.1). NCBI lineage: Eukaryota > Metazoa > Arthropoda > Insecta > Coleoptera > Cantharidae > Malthinus > Malthinus seriepunctatus. The sequence goes on from OZ004602.1 coordinate 8,525,360, forward strand.
TAACACTATTAATTAACCATTGGTTGTTAATTAATTTAGTTTGTGAGTTATATAGACTATGGGCCTGTAACAGAAAAATTGGGGTGATGTTATTCAGGCCCATCTTTTGAGAGTAAGCTATTTGAGCGCCAGCGAACATATAGAAATTTGATTGGCTGTCCAAAACACTGGTTAAGAACCCAGGATCTTTGCCAGAATCAAGGTCCCGGGAAATTGTTAGAGAAGGAAAAAGTAAGAAATGTGAAAGAATTCGGGATGCCACTTTGACATTTTTTCATTCTTATAAAAAGAATCGACAAAAAAATTTGGCTACCCTCTAGAATAGCTCTGAAAGCGTGGCAACTGAACTAAAATTAACATCTTCATGCTACATCCGCAAACATAAACTCGTAAATACTTTTTATATAAAATGGAAGATTTTACTTTAGCATCCCTCTCAGGTGGGTTTCCCACCCTAGTCACCAATTAGAAGTTTATTATTATAGTCCTAATGCCTTAAGTCAGTGCTTTGGACAGTCAACCAGATTTTCGTGTTCAGTGGCACTCAAATAACTTATTCCTAAAATATGGAATTTCTCTGTTATCCCATAGTCTATACTAATTCTGTTTGATTTTAAAATTTTCCATTTCGACTGTTTAAATTGCAAATTAGTTGACAAAATAATTTTCGGGTGTAATTAAACCAATTCAAAATTAATGAAATCATTAATTAATTATTGCCTTGAACTTACATCTAACGCGCAGATGACTAGAATAATTTATTTTATATTGCTTTATATTAAATTAAAGCCTCACGAATGACTTTTACGCCTTTTTATGGTTAATATAATTAGTTCCACAATAATATAATTAACTAATTTATAATTAACTAACTTTCAGACATTTATGTTGAGTTTGGGATAAAAAAAGTATACGAAGTTTTTACTGTCCTAATTATTAAGTATATGTAAAAATTTAATAAACAAAAGGCGTTAAAGCGAATTAATTTAAATAAAAGGGTTTTATAATACGTTATATTTCAATAAAATTTTATTTACTTATTTATAAGTTTTATAAATTGACGTATTCAAAAGGTTATCATATTATCACTTATTAGGTCAAGACGTACAGCAAATGTCTTGGTTTCACTTGACTGGTTTGAATTTAAATAAGTATTTATTAATAGATAATAAAATGACAGAGTTCATTCTTGTGTGTTGATTTTTTGACAAATCCTCTTATAAATAAAAGTTGTCAGATAATGAAATTTACACACTGTTGGTACCTGAATCTACTACAACTGTTTTTATAAAACTCAAATTACAGTTTAAACGTACATTAATATTACTAAATATCATTATAATTCCAGAGTCGATATAGAGAATTGGAAAATTGAATTTTTAAGAAAAATAGAATGCTTACAAACAGATAAGAGTTTTCTATCAGAAAATGACCTAATTTACATCAATCTTGAAAAGATAATGATTTGATAACCTTCTTAAGAATTTTCTTGGGAATTTCTTGATTAAACTCTGTGATGGTAAATGGATTGAGCCATCGTAAAATTTCAAGAATCAGAATTAACTAAACAAAATTTTTAGTAGATGAAAGAAAACCCTAAAATCAGCTAATAATTATTAGTGCTACCGTTACCGTTTTATTACGATTCATTACATTGCATAACAAGTTTTGAAATTTCTTTCATGATAAAATTATTTAAGAACCCTTCCCTACAAGTGAAAATTAATTCATGGGAAATAGATTAAAATTTAACAAAGCATTTTACGGCTACCCCAATTTTATTCTTACGATAGAAACACGCCGATTAAAGACAAGTGACAAATTAAATATCCATGTCACATATTTTAATTAATTACATGTGGGTATGTAATATTATGCTCTGATTGGTAATAATAGTACGAGAGAATTTGAATAACATTCATTGGACAGACAGGATGAGAATTAAGAGAATAACCAAAACATAGAATATTATAGAGCGATCAAAACTGCACTGCTTTAAGATGGCCTACTGTTTTTTTACTTAATTCAATCAATTATTTTTATTATAGCAGATTAGTATGTCTTACAATGTAAGGTCATAATCAGAAAAAGTTATAAGGCTATCGCAATCTAGAAACGGATGTAGCTCCTTTCAGTCCTACTACATGGGCAAAACGAACAACTCAAATTGTCACCCCCTATGCAGACGAAGTGGAAATCTTACGACATGGTACTTGATATTCCTCCGATTTTAATTAAAAAGGGAGTTTTTAAAGTTATTGTAGGTAATCATCACAGAATAAAATTGTAGCTATTAAAATTGATTATAGGGATTATTTAAGTTACAAGTTTAAAACGTTTATACACAGCTATAAAATAAAACGTTATTTTTATTTTTAATCTTTATCAAAATAATTTTGCAATGTGACATAATTAGCTACGAAGGTAAAGTGCGTTGAATAGAATAAACTCAATAGTTTTCTCAAGATTTTTCACTAAAAGAAATTTTTACCCGATCAATTTTGATTTTGATTTTGACTTTCTGAATAAAAAATTTAAATATTTTATAATATGGGTTATGTTTATTAGTTTTGTAACCGCTTACATCTTACTATTTTGAAATTAGGAAACAATTGACATAATAACTGAATTATTAATGAAGCACGGTTTTTTTTTAAATTCTATTAATCGACTTACTTTCACAATTAACAAGCGAGTTGCTCCATTCTTTTAAACTTAACAAAATTATAAAAGTATATGAATAATAATTCATACTTATATCACTAAATTTTAAATTTAATTATCAATTTTTGTTTAACCACTATTTCCACCAACACGAAATTAAGGAATCTTTTTACTAATTAACGTTGCACTGTTTCATTGTGTACACTTTTAAATTTTGTTTAAATTAAATTTATAAATCGCATATTACAATTACTGTAATTTCGCTTAGTTTGATTCTCGACCCTGACCGCAACAAACTGAGGAGATATTTGGAGCTCCATGTCTCGTAGTCCAGTATGATAATGTGATAATATATCGCAAGTGGTGGGATTAATTTTTATATTCTTCTCAAAATGGTGTTGTTTGTTTGTTTCGATTAATTAATATGAAAAATAATTTTATATTGTAGGTACATGTTACTCTTAAAAGGTTCCAAACGTATATTAACTAATAATTGTAACCCTATTACAATATATAGAGGTTGACGACTTACATTGAACATTATTTAAATATTGTAATTTAAGTTGGAATTAAACGAAACTTCAAAATAACAATTAAAAGTTTATTTGGGTCATATTTACTTGTTTTACGTAAATATTGTTCAAAATTGTAATTTTTAATTGAAGCGGTAGCAAATTTAAGCAGCTAAATAAAGTACACGTTTATTATACTGTTAAAGTGTTTAATTAATGATAATAAACACACACAAAAAAGTTTGTGCCTTGCGTTTGTTATTTGCTGAATATGTTATGTTTGTGTGATATCTGTCGTTTTAAATTAACCTAATTCATAATAGATTTTTTAAATTAAATAGAATTTTTAAATTGTTATTTGAATCTGAATTATCTTTATTAACCGTGCTGACGCCTCGTGCTACGTTGGTTTTCGGACAATACGCACGGAACGGATCCGTGACCCAGGCAAGTTTGTATTTAAACAAAAATTTGAAAAGATAAGCGTTACTGCTAGGAACACGTTAGTGACTTGGAACTTCATACTCTCGCGGAACATTTTCCAGAGAAAAAAAATTTTCGTGGCCCACAGGAAAATAAACGTTTAGAATAGTTCTAACTGAGGATTTCACTATACACTTCTTGAAGATGTTCGCATCACACTCTTTGAGAAACTGCATAAACTATTACCCGATACTATGAATAAGTTGCCAAGGGTAGCAAACCGCCTTTGCCTCAGTGAAAGATTTTAAGATCTAATTTACGAACGTTAGCATTAATTAATCTTGTTATCTTGTTGGCTTTTATAACTCCATAACAAGATTAATTAAATTAAGCCAAAAAATTATTTAAAAAAAGTTAGCATTAATGAAATTTTATACCGAACAACTGATCAAGGCAAAACAAACAGCACACCGTGGATCGTGTAATTATTAATAATCGATTGACAAAAAAATAAATTACAACAAAAAAACACTCAGGAAAAGAATTAGGTATTCGAATTCAGATTCGTCAAAATTTAGTGTCTAAAATTATTTAAGAAAAAATTAATTAATGCTTAATTGACGGAAATATAGCTTTTTCTCTCAGAGAAATTTTACCAATTTTGGTAGAACGAGTATTTAAAGCATGGAGACAATGTAAAATTAAAATAGATCAAAAGAAATCGAACAAAATGAACTACGTTTTGATAAAGCAATTTTTTTGGGAAAAGAATTAATAACTTGGCAACGTCGCAAAGAAATTAAATAAATTAAATATGGGCCTTTCAAAAATATAAAATGTTCTCGTCAAACACAACCCCTGCATAGATTAAAATAATTTTAGGTTGTACTCCTTAAACACTTGAATAACTTATTTAAAAATTTAACAAATTTAATGTTTTTCAAAATGGTTAGTAGTAGCGAGTTGGGTCAAAAATAATAGTAATAATAAAGTAATAAAGAATAGAATAGTGACATTGTTATTCCGCGGAGAGGTCGGCATGCCGAAAATCTTGTCTCAGAATGTCAAGAACTCCAGATTTTTTTAAATGGCACGATAGGTCGTATAATCTTTAAAAAATAAGCAAGTTTTGTAGAGAAAATAGGATTACTATGATTCCGTAGTTTATGATGTTCTGAAACAAACTCTTCGCCCTACCATTCTGTAGTATGGTTTTTTAGTCCCAACTCACTACGACCGGCTAATTGTTTTTGAAAAAAAAGCCTGATACGCATGGATTGCTTCACCGGGTGCAATTTACTTTTTTAACGGTTTACCCACAATACCCCTCGATGTACTCAAAACAGAAATCATTTTATCTACCCTTGTGTAATACATGGGTATCAACTCAAATTCACAGATTAAATTGAGACCCCCCTTCCCAATTAACGAACACCCTTCACTTGTTGGGCTATTGCTGTGAACTTGTAAGAAGTTATTGGAAAATTTCATAAGCACGGGCGGGGTTTAATGAAATTCTTGGTAAAACCACTGACATCAGACTAATTTTAGTACTAAAAATTGAGCCTTTAGTAACCACCAATTTTTTTCTTGCATCTAACATCAGCATACCTACACAACACGCAAATTTTGTACACAAAGGACCCCGCACTTTTTATATGAAAAAACGACTGCAGTCAAATTTCATAAAATTTTGGTGACTTGTCATCAAAATGTCTCTTGACCTTCTGAACAAAAGTCTTCATGAGCAAAACCTCACCTTTCTGAGATAGAGGCTGTCAAGTCGTTACGATAGTTTACGTAACGCTCTCTAGCGGCTATATCATGTGTTAATAAAATAAGACTTCTTGTTCTAGCGAATCCTCAGTTTTAACTAAATCGGTCGACTAGGGGTTTAGTTAGAACTAAAATCTAAAAATCTAAAAACAATGTTCTCTCTGAATCCATTTTGAGGTCCCGCTAGAACCTTTAAAAATCAGATTTTAGCAAAATAAAAAAATACGGCTCACCTTATTCTTAAAGCTTTATTGGTTGGCACCATAGTTTTTTTATTTTTGCCCTGTAAAATGTAGACAGGGTGTATCCGAAATAGGTGGACAAACTTCAACGGACGTTCCTAAAATTAAAATACCCGTATTTTTTTATTTTGGTCAATTCCAATTTTTGAGCGGTGGGGGAGCCCCTAACAGCGGGCCCCCTAAAACACTGTTTTGTTAACATTTTAGAAACTCCTTATCCGATTTTAATAAAATGTAGTATGGGAACCAACAAAGTGAATTAACATTATCCTACATTTGTAATAGTCGCTAGAGGGCGCTAGTTACGGTCAACTAGTCTTGGTTTTTCTGCCAAAACTTTTGCCAATTTGCTAAGTTCTGCCAACTTTTTTAGCCAAAACTTTTTAATTTCTTGATTACATAATTAAAAACGTACAATTTCATTAACTAAAAAAAATATTTTTTAATCATTTTCTTAAGATGCACTTTTCGAGAAAAAGACGAAAAATACAGGCCAAATGCATAAATTTTGAACTATTTTTTCAATCAAAAGAATGATAAAAAATCAGCTTTCCGACTATATTTTGATTTAGAAAATATTTCAAAATTCTCGCATTCGGTTGGTACTGTTCGCCTTTTTCTCGAAAACTGTGTATCTTAGGGAAAAAAACACACTTTTTTTAGATAATGAAATTTTACATTTAATTGTAGTATTGCCGCACTGCTCACATTTCAGGCTCTTACAGACCAACGCGATCATCGCGTACACGCGATCACGAGGCCGCGATCTAGCTGAAGCGATCACGGTTACCCACACCAACGCGATCTTTACAGCCTGATCGCAAAATTGTTAGTAGTGAAAATATTGTAAAGTAAGTAGGTACATCATTTGCACTAACTATACTACCACTTCTTATCGAACGCAACAAACCACCGCGATAATGAACGCCAGATCGCTCTTGTGTGAACACGCAAATATAAGACTGTAGAATTAACTTATCGTGGTCGCGGCCGTTGTTGCGATCACGATCATGATTGCCTAGGCCGCGTTGGTCTGTGCGAGGCTTTAAATTCGTTGTATTTGAAGCAATAATTATTAGAACTCGAATATTGACTTTTCAATTTTTTATCTAATTCTAATTATTATTAGAATTAGATAAAAAATGTTTGCCGAGTAACAATAATTATTATTATTGTTACTCGGTAAACATTAGTGATTGCAGGTATTAAGTTAATATTATTGTATTGTGATATTTTTTGTATTTTTAGAGATAAGTAAAACGTATGGTGAATAGCTTATAAATTAAAAGCAATTGTAAAAATAAATAACTTTTATAATTCAGTATGTTTGATGTTAGTCTTATTATATTTTACTGGATACAGCCATAAATGGAATTAACTGTAACGGTCAGAGTAAACAGATTACTCAAATTAAAATAGGAGATCCATTCATATATCCCACTCACTACACTCGAAAAGTAACATTTGGATTTGATTGAATCCCGTAATTGTAGTTCTTTTTCAATTTATTACGTTTGTGTTGCACTTTCTTTAACTTCTTTCTGTCTTGCGCAATCATTTTCAACACTCGCGACGTTAATAATAACGACCTCGTTTAAATCGCTTCCATTTCTCGAACTATTCATAAAAAGATGAGAACGCGGATTTAAACCGACAGTTTGTGAGACACTACTTTCTAGAAGTGATTCTACAGGAACCACAAAAACGTCATAATCAGTTTTTTCATCTGGATTATGCAAACTTTCGTAAGGCGGTGGTGCAAATAAATCGTAAGCTGGTGGCGGTGTTTCACTTTGAGTTGTTCCCGATCCTAAAGAACCGGACGTTGTGTTTCTAGCGTGTGCTCTACAACACCATTCAGAACATGATACCACCAAGAAGAAAGCTATTAAACCCCCAAACGATCCTGCGTACCATAGAATTGACCAGGGTTGAAATGGTGCTACAGCTGAAATTTAATTTCGTCAGATTTATACATTACACTGGATTACTATTTGATACTTACCCTCATGTTCGGACCGCTCATTATCCTTTTCTGAAGAGTTGTATAATTCTTTTAAATCGTTAGAAATATCTGTTTGATATTTATATACTACACTAGTTTCAATATTGTAATACACGTTATTTTCAATACTGCTATACTTGACAGTTGTTCGTGGTATTTCTATTTCTTCGCTATTATCTAAAACGTAAAATTAAATGTAAATCATTCATTTTTAAAAAGGATTAGTAATAAAGACAGGAAACTAATTTCGAGGCAATTAAATCACAAGTAGGTATCAAAAAGATATCTTGGTTATCGCTTACTGTTTATTATAAGTTTGTTTTTTATTGATCATAGATTTAAGAAGATCACGTGAATGTTTAAAATCATTTTAACCTGTAGGGTTTGCGCTCAATTATCGTAAGTTTTCATACACATTATGTTTTCTTACAAATTATGTAAATCAGCAAGGAAATTCTAAAAGCTGCGAACGCGCTTAATTCATGCTACAATATTCTTTTCAAATAATTTGAATATAGAATTAATTCTACTAGGACATTTAGTGTTTTCATCGAGTTTTGTTTTTTTATAAATTCGCATTTTCTTGCAGCCATATAGGTCTTCAGTTATTGAACACTTCATATAATAAAATAAATTGATATTCAAATAAGGGTAAATTATTAAAATATTGCATCTGCCTCAATAACTAGTATCTTTTTAAGATTTTTCTTTTGTAAATTATTGCCAAAATTAAATTGTTACTTTACAATAAAGCCACAGTCACTACCCCTATAATTCCTCTTCTAAATCATAGTATACCTACGTTAAGTCAGTCTGGCAACAACATTACAAAAACTTTATATTGCGGAAAATTTTACAAAATCGTTAATTAGAAATTAACCATCAATTTAGAATAAATAACAAGACAATATTTCTAACCTCGAACTCCACAACTCGAATGATTGGTATTAAAATAAGTTAAATTAAATAAAAAGATGGTTGTTATAAAAATCTATTTTGATGTAAACAAATATTAATTAAATATTTTATATTTACTAGTTTAATACAAATATTTATTTACGTGTTCTAATAACGAAATGAAATTAAATTTTTTGAACTAACTCACCGTGGTATTCTGGTAGAAAACCAAGAACACAAGTAAACAACACACTAATCACCAGTAGTTTAAGCCACATTTTAAACATTTTTTATACTTATTAGTTATTATTGTTATCACCTATACTTGACATCAGCGTAAAATGCAAATAAGTCGTGTATTGTTCAATTACGGACAATTAAAGTTAAAATAGGTTACGTCAGATTTAAACTGTAGATATCTATTTTGGTGTTGTGAAAATGTTCGGCGCTAAAATTGTCGAAACAATTTCTTCAAATTTTAAAAACCTACACTACAACACCTAATCTAATGGACGATATAATTAGCAATTCACCTGTAAGGACGTACGCAATAGCTTTATCATTACTGATAAGGTTTTGGTAATCGCTATAACACAAACTGTTTAATAGGCAAGCATTGCTGAAATGAAATCATTTTAATTAAGCAGAATATAATGTACTGAGAAAATTTAATAAAAGCAATGTCATGTTAAGGTGTGTTAAAAAATTGATTTTTTGTTACGTCAAAAAATATAAGACCATATTTTGTTTACGTTTAAGAAATTATTAATAAGAAATATCAATCAATTAAGTGATCGTCTCAACTAATGCCAGTTAAATTAGACAATTGATCCGAAAATATTTGTAATAAAAACTTCCAATCGTAAAAAGAACATAGCAAGAGATCTTCTGTATTATAAGGAACACATGGATTCCTTATCTTTAAATGACACGGTTGGACTGGCTCGAAGGGCCATTGAGAATGTCGTAGTGTTAGTATTTGTCGTACCTATCTATAGGTATCGAATAAAATATAATAAAGGGGATTTTTAGACATTTTATAAGTAATAAAAATGAATACTTCTTTTTAAAAAGCTATGGTTTAATAATTTAAACTTAATACTAGCGGGCACCCCCGTCGAAATCGCCGAAGTTTCTGAAGATATGAATGCGTTAGAAAAATGAAATTTTCAAAAATTAATATATGCACCTACAACTTACACGGATGATTTTTTGTTGTTAAATGCACGATATAGGCGTGTCCGTCAGTCAACGTAATCAAACTTTGTTAAAGTGAGGAGATATCAGATAGTAATGAGCGTGAAAATTTATTAAGGTGAGGCCCGGGCAAGTGCTACCCAAAAATTTACAAGTTGGATTTGAAATCGCTGTAATACTCGTACGGTTTACCTAAGGCGAATTTCTCTTGGTAGTACAATAGCTTGGAATATACTATACATGATACAATGTGTATGTTTTTAGAAGTTCTGTTGTCATTATAAAAGTAAATTTTTTTATTTAATAACGGCAATGGGCGCACTTACACAACAAAAATGGGGCAAGAGCGGACAAGGTCTTTTTCTTATGATACAATAGTTAGGATTAATATACGGAGAAAGAGCAATACAAGCTAGCAAAAACTAGTAGTTATTACCCGCGGGAGGTCGATGGGGATAAAATGCTACTTACCAAACCCCCTAGTAATCAAAATATCTCATTTTTTGAACTACTAATTAGTTACATCACAAATTTATGAGTAATGAGGTAATGACTCACTTAAAGTATGATCAAAATCAGAAAACACGTTGACTATCTAATAAAAAAATAATAAAACCAACCTTAAAGATAACTAAGCCAAGTGAGCTTAAAAACCCGTCTCAAAAATCCAAAAGGCACAAAAGCACAAAACGTAATTAAAAATGCAGGCACCAACCTCACCATATCGCGTATTAGAAACGTACTGTGGAATAAAAGTATTGAAAGACCTTATCGTATAAAACCAAATATCTACGTTTATTCTCATTTATAATTTTCGAAATTGGATTATTTTAAATTATAAAATTTAATGTTAGAAAAATGAAATTTAAAAAAATTATTATAATGCACTTACTACCTACACCGATCATTATTGTTAAATGTACAAAATAGGCGTATCCATAATTTAACGTTATCGAACTTTGTTAAAGTGGAGAGATAATATTAATATTCCTAACAATTTATTATTTTAAAAAATATATGAAATTGGTAATTTTTATGTTTATCGTCTTGAAAGATTGAAAGAGTGTATTAATATTCCTAAAGAGGGTAGAGAGTGTTATGAAGATATTTTGGAAAAAACAAGATTGGAGGAACCAAGAAGATTGAAACTTCTTTTTGTATTTTGATAGTAAAAAATCTGTAATATTCTATTTCATTTTGGCAAATATTCTAACTTTACAAAATAACAAAAACCGTTTTCTGAAAATTCTAGTTTTGAGACCAAGCGAGTTTTGAAAATAATGACAAACAAGTTGATTTTGCACCCTACTTTTTAATAATTGATAACTCGATATGACAGGAACATCTGAACTAAAAAGACATAAAAGGCTTGTTCACGAATAAGAATTATTCATTTTAACGCAGGCACGTAACTACGGGTGGGCCCTGACCCACCCAAAATTATTGCTGGCCCACCCTGGAAAAATTAAAGTAAAGATAGCGAAATTTAAGCATTTTTGTAAGTGTAGGAAACACAAACCTATATTCGGCACATTTCAAAAGTAAGCAATTTATTATTACATAAGATTCCACTGAATTCGGATGCCAATGACTTTTTTGATCTTTGTATACTGCCAGTGAGTTACTATTAAAATTTTAGCCCAAATACTGTCAGGTATTTTATCAACTCTTCACACACAACTTTTAATTAGTGAGGAGAGCGGGTAAGCCACCAGAGAGGGATGCCAAATGCAAATTCTTAGTTGTTAGGTCAAAAATAGTTGATTTGCCAAAAGGCAGTTCGAATCCTGTTTGGGAGTTGTATGGTCTGAAAATTTTGACTTCGGCCCAACTTCAACGCTGAGTAAGCCACTGTGGAGGGATGTCAAATTTTTTGGTCGATTAATATCATCTAAATGAAAGAATGGCGAAGTGACAACCCGAATACTGTAAACTTTTTTACCGAATATTTATAACAATTTCATTGAAGGACTGTGAGCGCTTAAGCCAGTGTCCACGGAAGCCAACCAGATTTTCGTGTTCTGTGAGTATCAAATAGCTTATCCCCAAGAGCTCAGCCTGAATACGATCACCCCATGTGGGACGCTCTTGGGAGAAGTATACGAAACAGACCTAATGTTACAGGGATTCGAGGAGTACTATCTGAAGCTCTCGTAGAAGAATGGGACAACAGCAGGACGTTGAAACGTTAAATCGTAGCATGCGAAGACGTTGTATTATGGCCAGAGGAGGAGTATTGTGCAGTGTGCACTATTGAAACAAGAATTTGTTAGGATTTCTCAAGTTAATATGTGAACTGTGAAAAATAATTTTATGACAACGGCCAATTGTCGATTACCAATTGTGTTTTTTAAGAACCATTAAACGATTCTTTAATTAAAATGGGCAAAGTAAAAAGCTAAAAAATGTTTTCTAAGGTGTTCTTCAACACCTGAAGACCACCTGAAGAATAACACCTGTGTGTTATTCAACACACAAACAGGTTAAAAATTATAAAAAATACTTCATTTTGTGAATCAATAACCTTTTATTTCTTATTTGAGTTGCTGCATTAATTTCATCATAACTGCATTCACACACCGATAAATTTATCGTCCGATATCAACAAAGCCATTCTACAAGCAAGGGTAGTTAACTATGTGAACCTGCCATTTACAACGATATAATTTTGACGCATACAGACAGCAGTACTGTCCGATAGTGTAAAATCGGGCTAATATAAATTCGGTCTGGTCAAATTTGTTTAGGGTACGATTTATGTGTAAGTCTTTAACCAATTTTATTACTTTTGCTGATATCTCAAAAATAGAGAATTAATTAAAAACACTAGGTATATAAACTTTTCAAAGATAATGATCTCTATTTATATGTATAGTTGTATACCGTATACCACATTAGGATGCTTCTTATTTGGCCTACTTTTAAATTTTAATTCTTACGGCCCCGGAATCAACTCCAAATAATTCAAAACAAATTATCCACATCATAAAAAATATTTTTTTTGATAGCGGCCATTACCAGCGGGGTCGAAGTTCTTATAGTCAAGGCTCAAAAGTTAAATTATTTTATGCAAGCGGTATTTCATATAACATTTTATATAACATAACATTTATAACATTATAACATTTTCGTATTCAGCGGGGTCGAAATATAGAGAACAGATCGGTTACCAAAATGTTATATGAAATGCCGCTTGCATGGTTAAGGAGACGTTTTTTCGAAAGCAGTCTTTGACTATTATGTTAAATGTTAAGTATCATTCACATAAGCAACAGTGCAGTTGTATTGGTAGCGCAGGATTAGTGTAGAAAGTTGAAGCCGTCTAGTTCTACTGCGTTGTTCACATAAACTTAGTGGAACAGTCAACCCTCCTATAACGCGGTTGATTGGTACCGCGTAATACGGAAACCGCGTTATAAGAAACTCCATAGTTAGTATACAAATCACATTGATTTGTATTCGCGTAATATGGAAACCGTGTTTCGCGTACTATGGAAACCGTACGTATACCTGAAAACAATTCAACAATTATTTATAACTTATTATTACAAGTGTCGCGGTAGGGCCTTATTTTAAGGCCCTACCCTATTAAAAGTATTTTAATTATCACTGCGATTATATTACTGCAAATGAAGAATTTAACTTACAATAAAATAATTGTATAATGTTGTCCAATTATAATAAAATCATTAAGATTAACAAATTACAATTAAGTCTGCACGCATTTAAACACAAAGATGTAATGAATTATAAAACCGCGTTATATGGAGACCTTGCGCGTAATAGGAGGGAACGTCGTCAAACACTGACCGCGTAGTATGGAAACCGCACTAGTAGGATGCCGTGTTATAGGAGGGTTTACTGAATTGCTAAGGTAGCACGGTTGGTGAAAGCTAGATAGGTTTTAACCATGGTTATCTACTAAATATCCGTCGTTTTAACTTTGTACACTACCACTGCAAGCGAAATACAAGCACCTAATGAAAACACACGACGACACGACCTAATGCCCACGTTTTCATTGTACTATACAACTGCACAAAGTTTATGTGAACGCTCGACTTTAAGAATTACCTTGCTAAATACACTACAAGTACACTGCAACTGCCCTAATCTTATCTGAATGAAGCAATACACAGGGTTTTGGGATATTACGGTATAAAATGTTTTTCTTCGACCAAATCGTAGTCTAAAAATCTGATACTACTATCATGTAGATAACATGTTGATGGACAAATACACGTATAACTATTATATTTTACCCTAAAAATATGTATGGGTCATTCCATTTCATTAGAGACTTTTTATGTACAAATAATACTTACAAAAGCAAGAAATACCCGAATAACATTTACAAACGTCCCCAGTGGTTTCCTGAGACCAAAATAGGACATTTGCTACTCTTGCAATTTTATCAAAAAATGGCATCCCCAAAAAGTCGCAGGCTCTTAAAAAGTTGGGGTTAAAAATTAAACAATCGCTTTATCTCCAAAAAGTACTGTAAATATTTTAATGATTTTTATACAGTAGACTAAGTAAAAAATTTCATGAATCCCGCACCACTAGAACTACCTCTTCAGGGGGTGACGCTAACTTTGACCCCTAAAATTTGTAGTAGTTCTTGCTAAAAAATATATTATATTTTTCTGAAGTTTGTAAATGAATGTACGTGGTGCTATCTACCAAGTTTCAGATATTGACACCATGAATTTACGAAAAAGAATTTTTATTACCGTTTTATCCATGTGTAATTTACGTAAGAAACTTCAACCCCGCTGGTAATAACCTCTATCAAAAAAATTTTTTTTATGTACTAAGTAGATAATTTTCTTTAATTACTTGGAGTTGATTGGGGGGGGGGGGTGTAAGAAAAAAATTCACAAGTAGCCCAAATAAGAAGCACCCTATACCGCATGATTAAATTTGTAGGATTTTTTTCAGAGAACAATGCATAATTATTCAACATCGAACACAATAAATGGGTACTGATGTGGTCTTTGTAAACTTAAATTAGCATCTTTAATTAATTGGAAGATGATCTAGTAAAAAAATTGAACGTTTAAAATACTTTCAATATTTAAGTGGAAGGTGTTTAGTGCACTTTTTACTAATATGGATCCAAATATATATACAGGGTGTAACTACTCGACTCATCCAAAGATATAGGAGTTTTAGATCTCGAAAAAACTAACATTTTTTTTATTTCGCCATTTTGAATTTGGAGCCTCCTATTCGAGATACAGTCGATATAAGTTTTTTTGTTTTTCTACTCCAGTTTATTTAGTTTTAAGTTTAAAAAAAAAAATAAAAATTGTTTTGAAATCCTCGTAAATTTCTCTAAAACTTTTGTATGTAGCTCAATCTTCTATCTTCATTAATATCAAAATGGCGGCCAATTTAAAACTTTGACCTTGAAAATTTCAAAAATCGCACGGCGAATTTTCTAAAAAAGTATATGCGCTTATTCTACTCATGAAGATCTACATTTTAAGTTAAAAAAATTACTAGAAATTTTTTATAGTTTAGGAGCTACAGGAGATTGAATTTAAACGATCAAATTCTAAAAGAGTGCTGTTTCTGTTTTTCCGTTCCTCTTTGGTTTTTCCTTGTCAGTTTTGATAATAATTGAATTTATTAATTAATTATTGTTATTCGAAAGCGATTTTTATTAATTATTAATAAAAACTATTTTTTGGAAATATGGAACTGTCTACTCTTCAAGAATTTATTGACATAAATTGACAATCTTCTGTAGCTCCTAAACTATAAAAAATTTCTAGTAACTTTTTTGACTTAAAATGTAGATCTTGATGAGTAGAATAAGCGCATATTCTTTTTTAGAAAATCCACCGTGATTTTTGAAATTTTCAAGGTCAAAGTTTTCAATTAGGCGCCATATTGGTATTAATGAAGATAGAAGGTAGATGTAAATACAAAAGTTTTATACAATTTTACAAGGATTTCAAAACAGCTTTCATTTTTTTTAAGAACTTAAAAATAAAAAAACTGGAAAAGAAAAACAAAAAAACTAATATCGACTGTATCTGGAATAGGAGGCTCCAAATTCAAAATGGCGAAATAAAAAAAATGTTAGTTTTTTCGAGATCTACAACTCCTATATCTTTGGATGAGTCGAGTAGTTACACCCTGTATAGTAGAAGAACATGCTTAATAAACTAGAGTTAAACGATTAGATAAACCACTAGTAATAGTTAATATGTAAACCCAAAGTGTTAATAATTAACAAGTCACTGACAAAAACTAATAGCAGCCGAGGATTATTTTAACAGCACAAGGACACTGAACTTTTTACTACAAACATCAACCTACACGTAATTATGTTCTCTCAAGTACCCTGTAACTGGAGAGGGCTCTTTATGGGTTAATCAAATAAAAATAAAAAGAAACAGTAAATAAAAATAAGTGCATGCATATATTAATAGTTCATACATGAGGAATCTTGAATAAAAGATTTTAAAGTCTTTCAATCATCATAAACAACCCTTATATTATTCTTGTAATGGAACAACGTCATATACATTTAAAACATACATACTTAAATATATTAATGATGAACAGGTTACATTATCAACCATAATTTTGGGGTGACAAAAAACAGCAATTAGTGGGCTCAAGTGTGCTCTTTTATGTCACTCGTATATAGTTAGTAAAAACTTATTCATCATCGTACAATAATATGTAACCTATTTTTGTTTTTTTATACATGGTCAGTTTTGGACATCAAATATACATATTAAATAGATACAAATACAATTTTTATTACAAAATGTGTTACTTGCATGAGTACGGTGTGAAGTTATTTTTAGAGCAAAATAGAAATAGTACATATTAGTTGATGCAACCTGAATTTGTTAGGTGAAGACGTTAAGAACTAAAAACATTGGTGCAAGTATACAGTACATATGTCCAAGATAACAAACAAGTACATATCCTAGATAAATAACGGAAGTTTTTGACACCCCATTTCTTAATCAATTATAAGGTATACATGCTTATAAATATACTACCAAACAATATAACTTGTTGAATCGTTTAAATATTTTTTCCAAATTATTAACGTATGAAAATTTATTTACAATTTACCTAATAATTACTTATTTCACAGCACCATAAATACCATTAAAATACATTGCTACTTTCTTAACTGCAAGAAAGCACAACACAAGTAAGTATCTGTCTAGCACCAAAAAAACTGTAAGTTGAACATACAGTGTGTTTCATAAATTCGTTGAACAAAAATATAAAAAAGGAATTTCTATGAATCACCCTGTTCATTATTTTTGCCAATAAATAATTATATTTCTACTGGATGTCGTGAATTATCACTGGACGTCATAGCATTTGTTGCTTGCTATAAAGTTATTTCTTTAATTTGCATATTCGCCAATGGTAACATCGCCATAGGATTATGATTATTATTTATTTTAGGAATCATATCAGAGTTGTTTAAATCAGTTGCTCTATAATCTGGATCGGTTAGAGTACTCGAATCGATCATTTTAGGTTTCCCATTTTCTGAATCTAAAACCAACAGTTATTTGCAATAAATAAAACAATTAGGACTACTAGTGCAATAATAACAGGACAATCACCTTCATTTACTAAAGGGTCTAACGATGGAAGATGTTTTTGAATTTGTTGCTTTTGATCAAAAGTTGCTGCTGTAAGCATAATAGGTGCCATCATGCTCCCCGATCCAGCAGTTCCAGATCCTTTATTTATGGCGCTATATCGCATTGGCATCATACTTTGTCTAACGTTACGTTCTGGTCTAATTAAAATAATGTAGAGCTAAAATAAGGTTTGCCAAATTAATCAAAGACGGATGTATGTAAAATTTACCTTGGGAGAAAACAAACAAGCTACAGTCACGCTTGCAGAGAGACTTATCGTAACGGACATGCTGGTAATTCTTAAAGCAACATGACTAGCAGTACCAAAATATAAAGGAACAAAGGCTAACCATATTATACACGTTGTATACATAGTAAAACCTATGTGTTTGGATTCGTTAAATGCTTCAGGTATTTTCCTAGTTAAAACGGCGTATACAGTACAAACAATTATAAGAAGAATTGGATATGTAAAGGCTATCATATATGAAGCGTCAATATCGGTAGAACAAACAAGTAAGTTATCTTCTCTAGTTGGATAGTAATGCATAACACGTGCTGGTGATACGACCATCCATAAAGCGTTTATTAAAACCTAGAATTAAAAGTTAAAATAAAATTTTATTAAAACATTTGATCAAAAACGTACCTGCACTCCAATTAATCCCGAACATATAATTAATTGAGATCTAGGGGATATAAAGTTAGGCCTTTTGGCGGAATTTTTACCTGCGTTAAAAATTCTTGATATGCGATTTGTTTTTGTTAGTAAAGCTGCGTATACTACGGCAAAACAAAACCCAGCGCAAAATCTGCAATTAATTTAAAGAAGCAAAGTTAAAAATTTATATCTATGGAACATTCAATGAAAAAGGTTAGTGTATAGGGAACAGCGCTGCCTGATTTAATATACGAATTATTATTCTTTTTTTTTTTTCTAAAAAAAATTAAATAATTACAATTAGTGTAGTGAACGAGGGTTTTACTGCTAAGAACCCACGCTTTGAACGAATTTAGATGAAATTTTTTTTCTTCAGTTTAAATACCCTAAAGATCAAAGTTTAATTGTTAAAAAGTGTGCATTTGCCTCACCATCTTTTAACACCACTTCTTGTGAATTCAATTTGGAAAATCATAAAAATGAGCGGAAAAAGAATTTTTATTTCAAAATTTTGGGTGCAAATGCTTACGCGTTTGATAATTAGTAACTAAGCAACAAGTTTACGGAAAAAAAATGTCAAAAATGCATGATGAAATTCTTATTAAAATTTAATTAACAAGAGCTAGTGAAGCACTTAGGCATGTCAGAAACTTCAAATTTGGTACCAATGCATATCATGTCCTCAAGATTAATTTAAAGTCTTCAAGTTCTGAAAACCTTCTGGGAGTAGATTGAAGGGGGGGGGGGCGTTAGTCTGATTTTTTCTAATAAAAAAGGGGGTGTTGTCCTCCCCCTCTCAATCGGCCCCAGAGGGTTTTCAGCACTTGAAGACTTTTTTTATTAATCTTGAGAATATCATATACAGTTGTGCCAAATTTTAAGTTTCCGAGATGTCTAGAAGTGATTCATTAGTGACTGTTAAGTAAATGTTAATAAGAATTTCATCATGCATTTAAAAAAAATTTTTTCCGTAAACTAGTTGCTTAGTGACTAATTATCAAACGCGTAAGCATTTGCACCCAAAATTATGAAATAAAAATTCTTTTTTCATGATTTTGCACATTGAATTCACAAGAAGTGTGTTAAAAGATGATGAGGCAAATGCACACTTTTTAACAATATAAACTTTGATCTTTAGGGTATTTAGAACTCAATAAAAAAATTTTTTATCAAAATTCGTTCAAGGCGTGGGTACTTTGCAGTTTATGCTCTTTTCAGTTTAATTTGATTCCATTAAATTGATAATATATTTAAATAATTAAATATATTAATTATTTATTAAATTATATTAAATTATATTTATTAAATTTATTAAAATGATGTTATAACGAAAAAAAGTGTATTATGAACAAATTTGTAAAACATGATAAAATGGCAAAACACGGAATACTGGCAACTGTGCGCTAGTAGTACAAGATCGCGCTAATTAGAATAAGAGTGTGCAACAAAGCTAGTAGATTCCTATCCCTGCAACATTAACCTTTTTCACTAGAACAGACTATTCCTCAAATATTTTGGAAGCTTTTCAAATACACAATTTAAAATTTTACAGTGTTTCATTTATTTGTTTATATTTGTTTATAAAACAAATAAATTGTTTTCTCTCAACTCTTTTGTTTAAGCAAGCTGAATAAAAAAAAACGTTTTTCTGAATAATTTTTTTTCTATTTTCGTTGGTAAGACTTATTTTTACACATCGTAAGTTTCACGTAAAGTGAAACACACTGTACATGAATTTCTAAAGAACCATAAAACGTATCATACATACAACAGTTAAACTTGAAATACTAGAATTTTATTTCAGTTATTGATAAATTCAAAACTAATTAAGAGGAATTAATATCAAAACTATAAGAAAAAAGTAATCTCATTGATTTAATTAGCTGGACGATCAAGTTAGGGGTTGATGAGCTCAAGCAAACTGATGAAGAAACAGCACGGCTAAGTTAACTCATGTATTAATTAAAATTTTGAACAGGGCTTATAAGATCTAGATCACTAAAAAAGAAATAAATCCATTGACTTGGAAATTAAAAAATATATTTCATAAAGTTTACAAAATTAGAAGCTCATTTGTGAAAGGTATGATATGATGTACAGGGTGTCCCAACGCTGCGTTATCGTAGAACTGTGGCTTTGATGTAGAATTTAACAAAAAAATTTTAATGCACAACTATAGTTCTCTTAGAGCTTCATCTCTTAAAAATATTTTTAAATATACCGGGTGATCCATTTAAATGCTACAGGCCACACTTGTATTTTTTAAATGGAACACCCTGTATATTTTTGCATATTCAGATTTTCCTTTCGAAAGCGATTATAGTCATGTGTGGGTTAATGAGTCCACCTGGGACAAGATAATGCGTATTTTATATTAAAAACGAGTCAACTTTGCGTGCCTGTTGTGACTTAACGAATTGACATTTTTGACCGAGGTTTGAGTTAAAATAATGCTAATATCGTCTTTTTTCCTTATTATTTTTCAAAGCGACATACAACGTCAAAATGAGACCATGTGAGTCTCCAACGCAAAATGTCAGTTTTCTTCATTTTTTTAAATGGCACCCCCTATTTTCGATTTCAGGAAAAGAGAGCCCCTTTTCTAAGCTTTCTAATGATATAATATTTTCTCAATCTATTCTTAACATTCTCAATATTCACTTTTAAAATTCAACTTTTATCCCATAAAAAATTAAGAAAAATTACACTTTGCGTTGGAGATCACGGCACAATTATTGCGGTTTTGTCAACTTTGAAAAATATTTTAGAAAGAAGGCGATATTAGAATTATTCTAATGCAAACCGCAGTCAAAAATGTTAATTCGTTACTTTATACAAGATAAGCAAAGTTGACTTGTATTTTCCTAAAATTCGCAGTATCTTGGCCCAAATCTACGGTAGACTCATTAAACCATACATTACTATAACCGTTCTCGAAAGGGGAATCCAAATATATAAAAATATACAGGGTGTTCCATTTAAAAAAATATAAGTGTGGCCTATAGCATTTAAATGGATCACCCGGTATATTTAAAAATATTTTTAAGAGGTGTACTCTCAGAGAACTATAGCCATGCATTAAACTTTTTTTGTTAAATTATAAGGCAAAGTCACAATTCTACGATAACGGAGTGTTGGGACACCGTGTATAATATAATGAAGTTATTTTATGACCCATTGAGCTGTAGGTAGGAATAACGATGTTATCAAGTAATAAATGTCAACTGATCGTTTACCTATAATATTTTTTGACATAAATACAAACATAACGTGATATTATAATAACTCAATTTTTACCACTGCAGATCAACTTTTAATGTTGTAATGTTGTAAAAATTAATATGTACAAACTTAAAAAATATCTTAATTAGGAAAACCTTTTTTTGCATAAAAATATCTAAAATTTAGAAATTTCCGAATTAAAACCACAATCGTATTAAAGTTACCCTTCTCAAAGTTAAAATTTTAGTCAAATTTATGCATACGGACGTATTAGTACGTACCTTTGAATACCACATACAATGTCGGTAGGACGAAATACTAAAGCAAACGTCACACAATAACACATAAGTATTCCAGCTAATAACACGTAACTGAGCTCCCTTCCTGAAGCTCTCACAACTGGCGTATCATTATATCGCATAAAAACACAAACCACGAAAGTTGTTATTAAAATTCCAACTGAACTAAGGGACATTGCTCCTATACCCCAACCACTTTCAGGACGAAGGTATTCTTCGGGGATATCAATGCAACGGATATGCAACAAATCTGGTACTGTTCCCATCGGACATCCTATACACTGTGTAGGATCTGTAGGATGTCGAATCTAAAATAAACAATATTCTATATTATGTGAAAAATGTTTTTTTATGTGCAGCAGATAAGTTAGCCTAGTAAATAAAAATATACAAAAAATCATACAATTTTATGTTTAAAAATTCATTTCATAATTGAAATTTTGCATAATTGAAACATGTTAAACTTATGCTAAACTGTAAATTTTACTAAAAACATTACTCTCTTAAAAAAACAAAAATGACCTAGCTCTTTAATTTTGAACTACATAGAAATATGTGTATTAGGGTGGTTCTTTGCAATAAAATCAGGGGCAGCAAAAATAAAATGCATAAAAGAGTTATTAAATAAGAACCAGCCTAATTGTGTATGTACGTAATTGTGTGTAATTAAAAATTCACAGCTTTTTTGCATGGCAATATAATAGGCTACAGTTCAACAACTTAAATCAGAAATCTGATATCAAATATGTACAAAATTGAATCCTACATCTTACACGAATAAATATAAAAACAAATACAGTGAGATTTATTTAAGATTGGCCATAGGATTTTATAGTGCTGAACTTTTATAAACGATAGGGCAATGACGACTAGGGCTGGGAAAAATATCGATATATCGATATTTTTATCGATATATCGGTATATCAATATCTTTTTAAAAACATCGACTAGTCGATATATCGATATATCCATAAAATTATCGATATTTTTTCCAGCCCTAGTCGTCATTGCCCTATCGTTTATAAAAGTTCAGCACTATACATGTAAATTTTTAAATTCCCTGGGATATTTTATTCGATAAGGAATATTTCAGGAATTTATGATATACAGTTGCCGGATGATATGAAGTATCGAAACAATTTCAATTTATCCCCCTGCAAGTAACCAAATAGCTGGAAAAGAAAGCTAACCAAAAATACAAGCTAAAGGTGTTCAAAAATTGTTATTTTGCAGCTATTTGGTTACTTGCAGGAGGATAAATTGTCAATACAATGTTGTTATTTCCTATTTTCTCAAGTAGTTATAAAACTATTTTTC
This sequence comes from Malthinus seriepunctatus, assembly GCA_963924605.1. Taxonomy (NCBI): domain Eukaryota; kingdom Metazoa; phylum Arthropoda; class Insecta; order Coleoptera; family Cantharidae; genus Malthinus; species Malthinus seriepunctatus. The sequence goes on from OZ004602.1 coordinate 8,548,209, forward strand.
CTACTTTTGCGTCTAAAATCGTACTTTACGCTTCATGAATGCACGTCATTTCGATCGAACGAAAGTACAAACCAGAAAAAATTGTACATAGGAAAGTATATAAACAAAAAAATTATACATAGAAATAATATCAAAAAAGAAGTACGACATATTTAAAACGAGGCGTATCTTCAACAACTGTCATACATAACCTAAAAACTCCAAGTAAAATTTATTTAATTTTGCAAGGAGGAAAAATTTTGTATGTATCACGAGCTAAAAGCGTTTTTAGGCTCTAGATACATAAATAACTATTTCCGAATTGGATGAAAATTTCAAGTCACTTTATTTGTAGCACAAATAACACTAAAAGAGCAATTTGATACCTCGCTCATGACAGTTTTCGATTCGCCAGCCAGTGAAAATCATCTCTGTAACTTAAAAATACAAAAATAATTTTGTCATATCTTGAAAGTACATTTTTAAAAACACCCCGACGCGAAGCGGAGGGATTTTTCCAAAAAAAATGTACTTGAAAGATAGACAAAATTATGAGTATTCACGAGGGGTTATCCACTCTCTGCAGTCACTGTACAAAAATTGAGCTGTCAATGGTAGTCATCTGCAGTCAATGGCAGCCATAGCATATGCAGTCATGGGCAGTCAACTGCAGTCAGTGTACAAATTCAGAACAGTGGTTGACCCCCCGAGTATTCATCAATGCCCGAGGGATATTCAACGAGATAATTTTTTTTAAATTTAAATTTAACGTCAAAAGTGACAATTCGTTGAATTTTATACGATATCGCGTCGGCAGAGCAATTGAAAATTACCCTGGGGTGATTGTCAGTTGAAGTTTTATGTGATTAAATAAAAATGAACATGTGACTGAAATTGTAAAATATGATTCGCTATATGAAAAAAAATTATCAGAAAAATAATCCTCATTCCCCTACACCTGCCCGTGGGGGAGGTATCAAAAATTGCTCTTATTATTATTTAATAATATAATATTATAGTATTTAATGTGCAATAAATAGTGACTTGTAAAATTTTCATTCAATTTGGTATATACGGTTTATTAACTAATTGGGAAAAAAATCTCATTTTACCCCTAATTTTTAATAGGGAATAACGGGGTTACTAAGCGTCGGCGACCCCCATAACAAACATAAAAAGTGATTCTAATGACTTAATAATTTCATTACTGAAATTATTTGACGTTGATTCAGAATCACCCTCTTATATAAAATATAAAGAATTAGTGTCAGCGCGCTTCCCACTCTCCGCGATATATTTCGAGAAGGGTTGATAGCAGAATAAAATGTATGAGATCAAATTTGTAGATAATTTTATAATCTACAAATTTTATAAGAACATCTAATGAGGTAGGATGCATAAGAAGCGAGATATTTGCAGAAATACAAATTTTTTGAACTTTCACTTTCGGACAGGAGATTGTAGGAGACTTTTGAACGTCAAACCATAGGTTATGCAAATATTTAGCTTTCTGACTCATTCAGAGGTTAAACCCTAATTTGACTAGATTTTATGCGAATAAATACATATTATTACACAGAAAACACTGTAAAAGTTTAACAACTTTATAATTATGTTGTGCTTTTGATTAGATTATTATAATTTTTAATGTAAACGGTTATTAAAAGAGAAAAATATGGGTATTTTCTTTTTATTATAAATTTCTATTCACTATTTTAGTTAAATTTCATGAATTATTTACGAAGTATCTTCCATCTAAAAATCAATTTGTCTAGCTAAATCGGAGACTGGGAACTTTTAGTTGCATATAACTGTTATTAATTTTCTTATTAAAAAGAAAATGCTGCTCTAATCTAATTGCAAAAAAGGAATGACTGATTTCGATGGCTTCCTATACAGGGTTTCTCGTTTTAGGACTATTGAATTCTTCCTTAGGCCGGTCACATACTTAATACGACATGTCGAATGAATTTGGTTTACGACGTGTGTTGGATGCTCGTCGCAAACAAAATGTTGTAGACAAAACCTTTGTACTCGCACACCAGTTCGACACGATATGTCGTCAGATGAAGTATTATTACAGCGAAGAAAAAAGAAAAAGCGAAAATACTGCGTGCACCCATACAGTTCTGCCAATCTGCATAGAAGCATAGTTACAAGTTGCACCAATAATGAAATGCTTATAGAACTTTTAATAAAGTTTTTTCCGAAAACGCCCCCTTAAAAAATACAGGGTATTTAAAAATATTATTTTTAACGGTTTACCACCAAATTTTAGCTAAATATCTTTTCTAGTTTTAGACAAATATTGAAAAAACCCTGTATTTTTTTAATGGGGGTTCGGAAAAAATTTTATTAGAAATTTTATCTTATTTTGAATCACAGAATCCCCAGTTTTCGTTTCTCGGTGATTTTAACTTACACTATATATTTCTTTAATGAAAGAAATCATTAATGATTCTTTCTTTCAAGAAATGAAAGCAGGGTATCTTATTGTTTTTTAAGTTTACACTAACCTGATATTGGGTGCAGTTGAAGCAATGCCAACAACAACTTTCCCCTTCAACGTACTTTTTGGCTTGTCCTAAATCGCATTCACCACTACACACTGATATTGGTGGCTTTGGATTTCTTAAGTTGAATTGTATATCTGAAAAGTATAAGGAATATTTATTTAAAAAATAGGAATGAAAAGTTTTCTCGTTTTCATAAAGTTTCATTATGTTTGAAAAAAACGTGAAAGTCGAGCTTTCGTTGGTTATTCTTTTGGTTAGGAGCGGTGCGGCCTTCCGCGCTTAGTGAGGGCTTATTTAATATAGTGATTCGTACAGTGTGTCACGTCTGCAGGAAACCTTTCCGCATATCTTGCAACAATGCCGTATCCGCATACATGTATACCGGGTGTCCAACTTAGCATGCTCACCATGGGGATCTCGTAAACTGTAAGAGATACGAAGTCGGTTAAATGACACCAAATGTAGCTTCTTTCATAGCCAACTCGATCGTACTTTTGTTTTTTGAAAAATATTATTAGCACTCTAGATATTTAGAAAAAGCTGAAAAAGTTAATTTTCTTTAAATGCCCATAACTTTTTTTATAATTTATTTATTATTTTTTTTTTTTTATTAATCGAGATAATTTTAATTTTTAAAAAAAGAATAATAGGCACTACTAAACCTATAAATTTAATAAGGTGAGGTGGGTCAAGTGCTACCCAAAAATTTACAAGTTGGATTTGAAATGGCTGTAATACTCGTACGGTTTACTCAAGGCGAATTTCTCTTGGCAGTACAATAGCTTGGAATATACTATACATGATACAATATGTATTTTTTTAGAAGTTCTGCTGTCATTATAAAATTAAATTTTTTTATTTTATAACGGCAATGGGGCGCACTTACCCCACTAAAATGGGGCAAGAGCGGATATGGTCTTTTTCTTATGATACAATAATAGGATTAATATACGATTGACAAGAGCAATACTCTTTGAAGTGAATATATCTTATAATTCATAAAAAAATTCGTAAGCTAGCAAAAACCAGTAGTTATTACCTTTTTAATCGCAACGCATTTGTTTAAAAAAAATACAACAAGCTAAAACTCAATTTTAACACTATTTACACCAATATCGAGACTTTCTTGAAAATATCCACGTAGGGGAGTCAATAGAGGCATAAAAACTGCATTATTTCGAAATTCGTGCCCGAAGCATCGATTTTACTGAAATTTTCGCATTATCTTCTATATGGTGCTTAGTTCAAAGTTTACCTTTTTTATTTTGCCGCGATCTATTTTCCTCCGCAGAAAACGGGAAAAGCCTTTTCCAGACAAGGTGTTCCTGAAAAACACCCATCAACTACTAAAATGAGTTTATGGGTCCAAAATAGGACATTTGTTTCTCTTGAAATTATATCTAAAAATGCACCCCTAAAAAGCTATTGGCTCTCAAAGTTAGGGTTAAAATATTAACAAATCGCTTTATCTTCAAAACTACTGTAAATATTTTAATAATTTTTATAAAGCTGACATATCTTATAAAAGTGGTAAAAATTTCATGATAATCGCAATACTAGAACTATCCCTTAGGGGGGTGGTGCTAACTTGAAAACACACAAACAAATATTAACACTTTCACTGCGAATGACGGAAATATCCGTCATTGCAGTCTTTAGCGAAGGGCGCGTGACGGATTTATCCGTCTTACGGTTTTGTATTTTAAACGACTTACGATTTAGTTAGCATTGCTTTAAAGTAAACTTAGCAGCATCAGCATCTACTGTAAGTCTAAAAAAAATTTAAAAAAAGTTTCATTTGATTTGGCAATTTTTAACACATCTACCGCCTGTATATTTTAAATAAACTAGTCAAGCACCAGACATAAGTAACGTATTAGAAGTTCGCAGTGAAAGTGTTAAGGGTTGAATTCGGTAAAAAATGTGACCAATAAACCATCGCAAATCACCGGAAAACTTCTACAGCGCATTCTTGGTATTAAAATAAGACATTTGTCCCTCTTAAAATTATACCAAAAAATGCACCCCTAAAAAACTGCGAGCTTTTAAAGTTGCGATTAAAATTTCTTTAAGTCCGTTTATCTCCGCAAGTACTGAAAATATTTTAATGATTTTTATTCTGCCGATTCATATCTTATAAATGTCATCTTGTGGTAGAAATTTCAAAAATATTGCATCACTAGAACTACCCCTTAAGGGGGTGGCCCTAATTTTTAACCCTTAAAAAATCGAATCAAATTAAATAATTTTATAGGAAATTTTAAAATAAGCATTTTTTTGTCTCATATTTTTCTTCTAAAACCAACGGTTCTTGAAAAAAATGAAAAAGTTATATGTTTGGAGAATATTGAGATTTTTTCCATTTTTATGCCCACCTTGTGAGTCTCTTTCTGCCGAGGAAAATATCGCGCGTCAAGAAAAGACTGGTAGACTTTGAACTAGTAACCATATAGAAGATAATGCAAAAGGTTTCAGACAAATCGACTCTTCGGCCCGCTTACTTAGGAATAATTGTCTTCATTAACTGAACAATTAATTCATGCGCATTTAAGACAAGTATGTCGAAATTAATCCCCGAAGCGTATTAATATTGTTATTTTTCATTTTTTTCATAAGCCGTTGATTAAACAAAATCGCTTGTTTTAAAATTACATACAAAATTTAGTCAACGCTTTTACTTCTTTTGATGCCAAAGTACTCTTTTAGAGTTTTCAAGTTAGCACCACCCCCCCTAAGGGATAGTTCCAGTATTGCGATTATCATGAAATTTTTACCACAGAGTGTCTTTTATAAGATATCTCATCTGTATAAAAATTATTAAAATATTTACAGTAGTTTTGAAAATAAAGCGATTTGTTAATATTTTAACCCTAACTTTGAGAGCCAATAACTTTTTAGGGGTGCATTTTTAGATATAATTTCAAGAGAAACAACTGTCCTATTTTGAACCCATAAACTCATTTTATTAGTTGGTCGGTGTTTTTCAGGAACACCTTGTCTGGAAAAGGCTTTTCCCGTTTTCCGCGGAGGAAAATAGATCGCGGCAAAATAAAAAAGGTAAACTTTGAACTAAGCATCATATAGAAGATACTGTGAAAATTTCAGAAAAATCGATGCTTCGGGCACGAATTTCGAAATGTTTGCTTAATTTGAATGGACTAACGTCCTCGTTTACTTTTTCGAACGTTAGTGCGCATCATAATGTATTTTGAAAAGAAAATAAATATCTGAACTAGTACGGTACTAGTCTGCACTTTCCCCATTGCAATAAGCTGCACTAGCCCCAATACACTAAATTGATGGGGCAAGTGCAGCCTATCGACAAAAACATATTTTGAAGTAAGTAATATAAATAAATTATAATAAATATTAAGTAAAAATATGCGTACTTAACAAAAATAACCACTAACACCCAAACGATTGCGTTGATATACAGAGATTACGAAAAGAACACTACCTCGTATACACACCACAATTCAGTTGAATATTTTAAGTGTTGGATCCTAACAATAACGGACAATGGTTGTCACCAGTAGGTAAGAAGAGAACATATATTATTTAGATGCCATATTCACAGATGGTAGTATAAGTTACTCAAGCGTATGAAAAATATTCACCAAAATTGCACTTGCCCCCGAAATGCACTTACCCCACCTCACCTTATACAAAAGATGGTTGATGGGCTTAAATTTTTCAAATTCTTGTTTGGTAACATAAAATTAAAAATAAATTTTTTTCTAAGATCTCTTGAAACGATCGAATAAAAAAACGGCCTTATAAAAAAATTCGTTTGTTGTATTAAATTTATTGGTTTTAGTAGTGGTTTTAGTTATCGCTCTTTTAAAAATTGAAATTATTTTGATTAATAAAAAAGGCATTTAAAGAAAATAAACTTTTTCAGTTTTTTCTAAATATCTACAGTGCTAATAAAATTTTTCAAAAACAAAAGTAGGATCGAGTTGGCCATGAAAGAGGCTACATTTGGTGTCATTTAACCGACTTCGTATTACAGTTTACGAGATCCCCATGGTGAGCATCTAAGTGGGACCTGTATTTGCATTATCCTGTAAATATACATTTACTTTAGTGTTTGTAACTGAACAATTTTATTAAATACGCCTTCTTCTAGTGCCTTTTTTGCCTCGACAAGTAAACTAAGATGAAAGTTTTTCTTTAGAAAATGGAAATCAGGACTGCTATGAGAAAGCAAGGTAGAATATTGGAAGCGGTAGAAAGGGCAACAAGCTAAACGACAATGAATAGAAAAGTTAGATGCGGGGAAAAAGTATTTTGCATTATATTTTATGGTTGAAATAAGAAATAAATGGTTGAAATAATGAAATAAGAAGTATAAAATAAATCATAAAAGGTTTTAAGCAAAAAAAGAAAGTCTAATTAATAGATTTTCACTAATACACAAGTTCTCGGGATTGGGATAGGGAAAAGAGGGATAGGAACCTCTAGCTAGGTTTTAAATTGTAAATTACATCATAGGAAGAACAGAATAGTGGAAAACAAAACACGAAGTTTCAAACAATTTTAAGAATATTAGTTGTAATTGTTTTTTTTACTCTATAAGAATTACTATTTTTAAATAATTCTAACTCTCAGTACATGTAAATCCCAACGTATAAAAAGTTTTTAAAGTGTTTGACTTAAAAAATTTTTACACATGGCATTCTTTGAGTTGTCGACATAAGACCAAAGGGAAGTAATGATTTTCTTTAAAATAAAAGTGGTTTCTGTGTTTATCGGAAACGACGAAGTAATACAAAAAGGAGAAGAAGACCGTTAATCTGAATGTTTATTTGACAGTAAATTATTATTCGACGAGCATATTGATAACAAAGTAAGAAAAAGCTTCCAAGATTTCCATCGTTTGTAAAGGCGCATATCATTTGCATTTAAAAATACTACTCTTTTAAGTATCGTAATGTTATTTATCTTATTATTACTTGAAGTAGTTTTTGTTAACTTCTAGTTTTAACAAAAATAAAGTTGAACTTATTAACCTTAATAATTTAGAATTTTATGCACATTAGAGGTATAAACATTACGAAAAATATCCTTCATATTCCAGAGATTTAATATTGCTCGTTGCCGAATCTGTTATAGTCCGACGTTACCACACTAACACATATTGGATATTTTTAATAAATTTGCACCAGTTTCTTTAGTACTTAGTACTTACTACAGTAAGTACACTTACTTAGTACTTAGTACAGTGTACTTAGTACACTTATACACTTTACAAATGCTTTTGACGATTTTTCTTTTAAGCTTATAAATTTTAAGTTACTTTTCAAACTTACCGCTCATGTTTAATTTCAAGTCACCCTCGACATATTCTCCTACACGTACCCATCTATACTTTCCTAAAGAAACTTGTTTAAAATGAATTATATTATATCTAGCAGGTCCATCGCCATTTGCATCAAAATGAAATCGATCTCCACTTAAACCTAAAAATTAATTTAGTTCACTTGCACAGACATTTTCGTTGGGACCACACAATTCTGATTTTACACGATTTTCAAATAATATGTAAACCCAACTTAGAAAAACTTTTTTTCTTCTCTTTTTAGATTGTACAAAAGTTTTGCCTCTCATCAAGAAAAGCATACACCATAAATTTCGTTGTTCCATTACTTTTAATTCCAAAGTTACGCTTATTTATCGATTTTTTTTTGAAAAACTTCAAAGCGCTCTAACTTGGTAGGCAAACAACTTTGGACTAAGATAAATTCGGTTTTATCACTCTATTTTGAGCTCACAAATCATCCGCTTCGAGGAACGGAGGCTTATGCCGGACACCCTGTATACAAATCTTTCTTTTGTTGTTAATCTTAAGCTTCATATTTTATTGACTCGTAGGATTTTCCTAATTTTTAAGTATTTTGTGTAAAAAAAATTGTTCTTTTCAGGTAAAAAAAAACAAAAAAAAAGTTCTAAAAAAAATTAAAAATAAAATTTTAGAACTTTTTTTTGAACTTTTAGAACTTTTTTCAAAAATTCAAAATTTTTTTTTGGAAAGATTGAAATGTCTTCTTTAACATAAACTTTGAATTTTTGAGCATCCTTTAGTAGTTTTTGAGAAAAACAAATGGTAAAAGATGGTCAAAAAATCTCAAATTGTGGATTATCTCAAGAACTCGTAAAAAATTTATATTTTTTTATTTTTGAGCTTCAATATGCATACCCTTTCGATTAAGTACAGTTTCATTCATAAAAAAATGATCGATTAAATTTGTCGCCTTGTGTAATGTTACACGCGGTGATTGAAAGTAGGCGGCCATTCGTAGTTATTTAATATTTCTTCTTTTAATTGTAAAGGAAATGAAATTGAAAAATTATACTTTTCACATTAGTGACATCAATCTATCGTGTAAAAACAGAATCAGGAGTTGGAGTTTTGGCTTCATTAAAATATTTTTTCTACTCTCATATGTGAAACTAAGCATTTCGTCATCACTTACTCGTTATGAAAATAGCATTTTCGTTTCTAGTGAGAAAAAGTTTTATTACAAGCGGATGTTGTTTACAACATGAGATGAAACCAGTTTTTTTTGTGGTCGGTTCACATTTTAGTAAAAAGAATTATTTTAAGAATTATTTTAAAATGTACTAATTATGGTCGTAGAAAAAATAGCATTTACGACTCGAGATGAAATCCGTTTTTTTCGTTCGAAAGATTACTTCACTCGCCCCTACGGGGCTCTTGAATTAAATTCTATCTCACGAAAAAAACGTATGTTTCATCTCATGTTGTGAAAAATACTATTTATTTCCTATATAGTCTATTTTCAAGAGTGTCTTAGACGAGCTAATACGCGCGCCTTCAATTAGAAAAGTGCACTTTTCGTGAACGAAAATAAGTAATATAAGTGTAACAAGCTGACATAAGTAACAAGAAGCTTAAAAAATGTAAAAAAAGAAGATATACCAATAGTATTGCATGCAAACAAAAAATATGAAGCTCGTTTTAAAAAATACTTTTGTTGCACTCTTACAACCTTAAACGATATTTTGTGTAAAAACATACCAACAAAGTCGACAGTGCGTAGCGATTTCAATAATTCCGTTCCTTTTGTAGGTTTCATTGCATCACATAACCCTTGTTCGTTAGGGCACATCTTCTCGTGCATATTTCTGTAAAACAAATTTATTGAAGTAAATTTAAATTTGAACTTCAGAATAGCCATGCTTCGTAGAATGACATTATGACAGATTTTGAACATTTCAAAATAAAATTTAATTGGTCATGAAAATAAAAAAGTTAGGTCACGCAAAAGGAGTGAGAAACAACAAATTATAGAGGCTCTAAACATCAAGTGTTTTTTGAATTTTTTTTTACAACTTCAGCATAGAGTATTTGCGTTTTATGGGTTTCAGACAGCCTTTAAATTTCTTTTGCCGTCAGCACAATTATCAGTCAGAAAAACCAACCCCAAAGCATTCAAACATATATGTACCTATTAGATACCGTAAGATACTTAAATAAGTTGCTATTACATAAATGGAATGCTTCTCATTTATTTACTTTCCTATTGAAGCGGTTTATATTTACAAGGATTAAGGAAATAGCTCATTGTGTAGAACATAAATATTTAGCCCTCGTAAGTATTACTGAAGTTTGTTAAAGTAATTTTAAGTAGATATACTCAACCCACTAATGGTTTTTAAAGTTAGCGACTGAAACAAATGGAAGGTATTTTACAAAATTTATTTATCATATGAAATATCGATCACCTTAAATTAGAGTACCTTAAAATAAATTTGAAAAATAGCAATATTTATGTCGGTTTATAAAAATTTTATTTCTACACCTCCAATTTTTTGTGTATCTTGTGTATCCTCCGACGTTGAAGAAAAATACGAAACAAAAATAGACTGGTCAGATTTTTGATTATATATACTATTTTCTATTTACTAATTTCCATATTTTGTACCATCTTTTACGGTAAGGTAAACAACAAGTTTGATATTGTCCAAATAAACCGAAACATATAATTTCCGAATATTAATATTAATATTTCATTCCTAATTTAATATTACAGGGTAGTATAAAAACATATTCCTCAAAATTAGCTATTAAAATGATCATTTATGAGGAGATTGAAAGAAGAAGCAGTAAATCACACACTTGCATCGTTTCATTTCTTACTAAAATAAATATTTCAGTACAGTTAACGGTACAGGAACAGTAACAGGAAACGACGGTGAAACTACCAACAAAATTCTACCTAAACCTCTTTCCATCATTTCTGGAAAGCTTTCCAGGTGATGTGGTTACACAACAATATCGGTTAAAACAATTTTACGCCCTTACCTGTAAAAACTATAACACAGCAGTAGCAGTTAATGTAGAATGTAATGTAAACGTAAATACATTAAATCTAATAAGACGTTTTTATGTAGCCCAACTACATAAAAATTATGTTCATGCTACATGAACAAACAAAATTAAGAGCTTGCCTTGGTCCTAGGTACATCAAATTTGTAGTTTAATGACTTTTAAATTCAAGTGCAGTACGACTCGAACTTTATGATGAATATTTTTTCTTTAAAAGTCGCTTAAATCATTTATTTGTACACACTGTACAGTGTGATAAAATATAGACATCTTGGATGGTAAGATCCAAGATCTAGAACTTGGTGGGGTAAAGGTTAATTAAAAATGTGGATAACGCATATAGACTAGGACTGTAATGGGAAATAACGTCTCCTTAACCATACAAGCGGCATTTCATATAACATTTTGGTAACCGACGTTTTTCTAATATTTCAACCCTGCTGAATACGAAAAGTGCGGTTATCAAAGCGAAATTGTAACCGGAAGCGAGATATTGAAGATGGCAACTTTTTCGGAAGAACTAGAATTCCCTAACCCTAGCTCATAGAAATACCACGAAAATTAAATAATTTGTATTTTCTAATTGGCTACACGCTGAGACACTGTAGAATATTTAAATTGTTGCTGGTTAACCACGTAAGTAGTCCCTGAATAGTTTCACAATTAAATTTCATTAAAAGGGAAACATATTTTTCAGCCTCTTGCATGTTAAGAAACGTGCAATATTTTATTCTAAAATAACTTTTTTGATACGTACAGTATTTTATTCTAAAATAACAGAAAAAAATGTGACTTACTTTATTGCGTATGCAAAAGCCATAACAGCATCTGAAACAAATTGTAGTTGATTTTCAAAAACAGTATTTTGACGAGTAAGCTTTTCTCTTCCAGTGCATATATGAGTATATTTTTGATTATAAGGAGTTGAAGTGCTGTTAGGATAACGACATTGAAAGTGATCTTCCCAGAATTCTGAAAAAGTAAAAAAATGTGAAATTAATTTTTAAAGGAGCATAAAGTTGCGGAAAAGCACAATAATCCGGGTAGGTGTACCAACTACAACGAGGTAGTAGCTAGAGATACGAAAAAGTTAGTCCAAAATTACCTCAATTTCGTTTTAGATAAAAGCATCAAAATATTCGTTACAAACCGTAGTCGCTTTTTTGGAAGAAAAACTTATAAAAATCAAAAATATTTTTTTTTTGTCAAAAATATTTTTTGACTACGCCACTGGAATCTACGTTAAAAAGTGTTTTGAGAAAGTCTTTCCAGTTTTAAAATATTTTGAGAAATAAGAGAGATATCAATAAAAATTAAAATGAGGTATATTTGGTTTTTGGGCTATAACTTAAAAACAAAAGAAGATAGCTCGATTTTGATTTTACTATCATTAGTTTCTCATAAAAAGAGATCGAGGATGCGCCATCGGTCTAAACGTCGCTAAACGTTAACGTCTAAAATAAAAAAAATACAGCAAAAATTTTTGGGTCATTTTGCCACTCTTTAATGCGAATATCTTAAAAAAAAGCTATCACAATCGAGAAAATAGTAGATTGTTTGATTAGGAGTGAAAATGTCACTTTTTTTAGGCTAGTCAGTAGGGCTTGTCAGACGAAACGAAGTTGAGTGTACAGAGTGGGCAAAATTGGATGTTTTCATAGGGATACTCGGAAACTGTAGAAGTTAGAGAAAAACCGATGGCGCATCCTCGATCTCTTTTTTTGAGAAATAATGATGGTAAAATCAAAATCGAGCTATCTTCTTTTGTTTTTAAGTTATAGCCCAAAAACCAAATATACCTCATTTTAATTTTTATTGATATCTCTTCTTATTTCTCAAAATATTTTAAAACTGTAAAGACTTTCTCAAAACACTTTTTAACGTAGATTCCAGTGGCGTAGTCAAAAAATATTTTTGACTGAAAAAAAAATATTTTTGATTTTTATAAGTTTTTCTTCCAAAAAAATTTTTTTTTTCAGTCAAAAATATTTTTTGACTACGCCACTGGAATCTACGTTAAAAAGTGTTTAGAGAAAGTCTTTACAGTTTTAAAATATTTTGAGAAATAAGAGATATCAATAAAAATTAAAATGAGGTATATTTGGTTTTTGGGCTATAACTTAAAAACAAAAGAAGGTAGCTCGATTTTGATTACTATCATTAGTTTCTCAAAAAGAGATCGAGGATGCGCCATCGGTTTTTCCCTAAATTCTACAGTTTCCGAGTACCCCTATGAAAACATCCAATTTTGCCCACCCTGTACTGGGTACAACTACACTACTTTAACTTGTAAAAAGAAGCTAATTATTAACCGCAACGAATAAATTATAACAGAAAATTTATAAAAACATTACCTTTTTACATTACAAATGCTTAGAAATATCATTTTACGTTACAATTTGTTGTAAATATTTAGGGGTTCAAAAAATCGAATCAAAAATTTTTTGCATATTTGGAAGCAAGAGGACTCAAAATGTCGAGAAATGCAATAAAAATTTATTTAATTTTTTTCTCGATTATAATAGCTTTTTTTTTTAAATATTCGCATTAAAGAGTGGCCAAAATGACCCAAAAATTTTAGGTTTATTTTTTTTCTGAAAAGTAGTCTAAACCAGTTGATTCAATATAATTCCATAATTTTCTCTCAAATTTTTATACCCGCAAGAAATAAAATACCAACCAAATGAAGGAAAAATCCTATGTATTTTAAATACAAAACTTCATCGCGTTACAACTACTAAAAAGTAGTCTAAACCAGTTGATTCAATATAAAGCCATAATTTTCTCTCAAATTATAGCTAAATAAGAACCACCCTATGTATACTAAAATATCTTTAAACTTACCCACAAACCAAGGATTACGACGATTATTTTCAACATTAAGGCTCAAGAAATATTCTTCAAAACCTTTTACGGGATTTGCTTGAGGTTGTACAGATAAAGTTCCTTCAACTTCGGCTTCATTTCCATCCGATACAAGAGATCTAGCACTCCAACCATCAGATCCTATCCATGAAAAACTTCCCGTTGCATTATTTCGTTTAACTGCTCTCATAACTCCAGCTACTTCTTGATCGGATCCAAAAATTATTGTTCCTAATACCAAAGTTTTAGTAAGTTGCAAAAAAACACATTAACATAAAACTCCGTTATGTATAAATAATTTATACTTACAGAAGAAAAGCTTTTAGGATGTTTTATGATTGTTATTAATTGTTACAACAATGCGTAATGTACTACGAAAGCGCGCATTTGTGATGTGATATACATACAATAAATTAATGTGTTACAGAAACAAAACAATTTAGTAGCATTTCAATGAATTAAGAAAACAAAAACGATGATACTTGAAATTCAAAAACCGTTTCAAAATCATCGTAATGCTATAATTTTTTATACCACCCCAAGATTATAAGCGACATTAATTTTTAGTTCCCTTTTTTATATTCTAATTCAAAGCTTTTAAAGCTAGTATTTAATTTTTTAACCTACCTCGAGCCCTTGGTTTCGTAAGCAGCTTTAGCACTATATTATCGTACGCTGATTCGTCGGCAACACCAGAATCTTTTACTAATTTTTCTTTTACGGCAATACAAATGTTATAATCGGCTAATAAATCTTCCAACTCTTCAAAAGCCTAAAATTGAAGAAATTAACTTAGCATTAAATAACAGTATGTTCCTCTCATATACATAATGTAATAAATCATGCTAAAAAATACCTCTATAAAATAGAGTAACATGATTTACAGAATAAATATCGAAGCGCTGCTGATTTTGTGTTTGACGATATAAATTAACATTATTACTACTTTATCAATCAATATTATATTTATGTGGCAAGAGCTTACTTATTATAAAAGCTCTAAAAGCGTTATTTTATTTATCAGTTTTGAATATCCACGATAGACACTTTCCAAAAATTGCTTTCAATAATACATCTGTCAAAGAACATTCTAAATTTAAATTTATTACATTAAATTTAGATGGAGAATTTAATTTTACACTTAAACGATATTATATTCTTAACGGTTTGAATTCTTTATAGAAATATTTTTTTAAAAACTTTATTATAATTTTCTTTCATCTTTCTTTTTAAGAAAATTTTTCTCTACGGCTTACTGTAAAGTTTGGAGTAATTTAGATTATACGCAGTGGTTATAAAACTTGAAACAATACGAATTCCCTAAGTTGAATTATTTTTATAGCCGACCAAACCTTAAAAGAAAATCAAGACTTTTATGGAAGGCAAATCTTGGTAATAAGGACCTTATTTTAGTCATAGTAATAGAAAGTTTAATTCAAATTACAGATAACTACATACATAAAAGTTTTTATAGTTACTCACGAAGGAACCGCTAACTTTCCTGACTGATTCTCATCTTTATTTAGGCCTAAGTCAGTGTAGAGGTAGTACGGTATCTGGTGAACGATGTCCTTGAAAAACGCTACGCAAAGACGGGGCTATTTAGAAGGAAGAGGGCTATTGTAGTGAAATTTTAAAAGATAAACATTTACTAATTTATATAAATGACAGGAGATTTATATAAATGATACAGAGATACGAAGTCGGTTAAATGACACCAAAACCATTGAATAACAAATTTATTATTTAATTTTAAGTTACCAAACAAGAATTTGAAAAATTAAGCCTATCAACCCATATTTTTGAAAAGAGAAAAAAATTAGATATGCAACAACATAATATTAATACTAGGTTTGCATTTAAAAAAATATAACTTTGCATCATATAGGTTCAATCAAAATCAAAAGTTATAGGCATTTAAGAAAATGAACTTTTTCAGTGTTTTCTAAATATCGATACTAAATTCAAGGAGACGAGATAGTGTTGCATGCGATGTTCACGTGCACGTGCAAGTTCTCACGAGCGCGGTTTTACGTAAACTTAAATTAAATTTGGTCTAAATTTTTCAAAAATTATTAATAACAGCCGGTTTCATAATAATTCCCTAAAAGCTCCTTTAGTTAACTTTAACTAAATCATTTATTTATTTATAGGTAATCGATTACATTTTTCCTGTAATCGTCTCAGCTCTAATTGCCACTATAATATGAGTTATCCGCATCAACGCAGTTAGGTAACCATAACCATGCAATAAGCTTAAAATAAGTTTATACGTTAGAGCCCATCACAGCGCTAAACAGAAGTGTTCACGTGCACAACACGCGGGTTGTTTGTTTACATTCACTATCTCGTCTCCTTGAATAAAGTATAGAGTGCAAATAATATTTTTCAAAAAACAAAAGTATTGTCGAAAAACAGAATGCCAAATTTCTATCCAAGTTACACGACAATTTTAAATGTTAGCCGACCGTCGAGAAACCCGATTTGACGAGTTATGTGTTCCATAAGTTAGCTCTAGCTAAGTTAGCTAGAGCTAAGCAAAAATCGATAGAACGACTGGCCATTAATAAAACAGTTTCATTAAAATTCAATCAAGGAGTTGGTTCTTCTTAGTAATATTATTTTTCAGCTTATTCCTTCGATTATGTTACTTTGATTAACAGGTCTCTTATAAGCATTTAAGAACTTGAAATTTGGCGTCTGATTTTCTCTTAAAAAACGGGGGTGTTGTCTCCCCCCTGCAATTTGTCCTCCGGGGATTTTCAGGCTTTTTAGTAAATCTTTAAGATATTCCTTGGCCAACAATATCTTATAAAAGTCATCCTGTGGTAGAAATTCCATACGAATCGCACCACTTGAACTACCCCTTCTGGGGGTGGCGCTAACTTTAAACCCCTAAAGTACTAGTTTTTGCTAATAAAAATATTAAATTTTTGTGCCTCTTAAATTTTTCTTCTAAAATCAATGGTTCTTTGGAAAAACTGAAAATTAATAATAATAATGATTGCAGTCTGTAACAAATTAATCAATATACCATCATACCTTAACATACCTTCGGTTAAAATCACCGACAAACTTGTACAAGGTTAGTTGGGGTAAGTGCATTTCCGGGGCAAGTGCAATATTGCTGAATATTTTTCATACACTTGAGTAACTTATACTACCGTCTGTGAATATGGCATCTAAATAATATATTCAGTATCTTCTTACGTACTGGTGACTTCCATTGTCCGTTATTGTTAGAGGAATCCAACACTTAAAATATTCAACGGAATTGTGGTGTGTAAACGAGGTAGTGTTCGTTTCGTAATCTCTGAATATCAACGCAATCGTTTGGGTGTTAGTGGTTATTTTTGCTAAGTACCCATATTTTTACTTAATATTTATTATAATTTATTTATCTTTGGTCTTAATTACTTCAAAATATGTTTTTGTCGATAGGCTGCACTTGCCCCATCAATTTAGTGTATTGGGGCTAGTGCAGCTTATCGCAATGGGGGAAGTGCAGACTAGTTCCGTACTAGTTCAGATATTTCTTTTCTTTTAGAAAAAGTAAACGAGGACGTGGATATTCTCGATAAAGTTTCGATATTTCTATAAATAGTGTTAAAAATGAGTTTTAGCTTATTGTATTTTTTTTAAACAAATGCGTTGCGATTAAAAAGGTAATAACTACTGGTTTTTGCTAGCTTTTTTTTATGAATTATAGGATATACTCACTTCAAAGAGTATTGCTCTTGCTCCGTATATTAATCCTAACTATTGTATCATAAGAAAAAGACCTTGTCCGCTCTTGCCCCATTTTAGTGGGGCAAGTGCGCCCATTGCCGTTATAAAATAAAAAAAAATAATTTTATAATGACAACAGAACTTCTAAAATCATACACATTGTATCATGTACATATAGTATATTCCAAGCTATTGTACTGCCAAGAGAAATTCGCCTTGAGTAAACCGTACGAGTATTACAGCGATTTCAAATCCAACTTGTAAATTTTTGGGTAGCACTTGACCCACCTCACCTTAGCGGGTTTTTGGAATCAAAATAGGATATTTGTCCCTCTTGAAATAATATCCAAAAAGGCACTCCTAAAATGTTTTTAAGTGATTTGTTTACATTTTAACCTCCCCACTTTTGAAAGCCTTTAACTCTTTAGGGATGCGTTTTTGGATATAATATAGCGAGAAACAAATGCCTTATTTGATCCCAATAATTTACTGTAGAAGTTTGTCTGTGATTTTCAAAAGTATTTTTGATTCATTTGTTATCCACTGTTACTATTATCATTATTGATTTTCAACTTTTCTCAAGAATGGTTTTTTTTTTAAAAAAAAGTAAGAGAAAATGTTTATTTTAAAATTTTCCATAAAATTAATCGAACGAATTTAATATTTTTATTAGCAAAAACTAGTATTTTAGGTGTTTAAAGTTAGCGCCACCCCCAAAAAAGGTAGTTCTAGTGGTGCAATTCTTATGCAATTTCTACCACAGCACGACTTTTATGAGATATATTACTGTATAAAAATCATTAAAATACTTGCAGTACTTTTGAGATAAAGCATTTTTTTAAATTTTTAACATAACTTCGAGAGCGTATAACTTGCTATGGGGACACTAAGGTATAATTTCAAGAGGATCAAAAGTCCTATTTTGGTCTCAGGAATTTACTATAAGCGTTTGTCGGTGTTATTCAGGGACACCCTGTATAACGTATATCTTTAGAGTTTTGAGAACTCAATAACAAAAATTTCCTCAAAATTTATTCAAGGTGAGAGTACTTCGCAGTTTGTGCTGTTTTCAGTGTAATATCGACGCTGTCATACCACGTAAGTACGAACTGATATTTCTCAACAAGCACATTTAATAGTATATTACTTTGCAAGGGAAGTAAGTAGGATTTACTCTATACCGAGAATGGTTTGCAGCCCTCGTTCCACTCGGGCTGCAACAGACGAGGTAGAGCAAATCTCTTACTTCCCGTGTAATGTACATTATTTTGTTCACTACAAAATAAATAAATATAATAAAAATTACGATAATTTCTGACATTTATAAAAAAAAATAGGATTAGCTTAGAAATTGCAATCTGACGTTTATAAAAAAAAATTAGTAGTAGCCCTTTTGACGTTGCTAAGCCGTCAGTTTCTAAAAAATTGAAAATCAACAAACAGTGAAACAGTATCCATTTTATAATTTCCGTGGTCAGTCAAGAATTTTTACGAAAATTAAAAATGGAAAATAACGAAGATTTTAATGTGGATGAGGCGGCAAACATTGCGTCTTTGCTATTATTTCCAGAGAAGTCAAAAGCTCGTTATGAAAACGCATATAAATTGTTCAAAAATTGATGCATTGAAAAGAACGTTAAGTCTTTAGAAGAAAATGTTCTTCTAGCATATTTTTTGGAACGTTCTCAAACATTCAAATCACCGTCAAGTTTATGGTGTGAATTCTCGATGTTAAAGAGCACGATTTCGATCAATGAGAATAAAGACATTTCGAAGTATCTAAAACTGGTGGCTTTCTTAAAGCGAAAAAATAGCGGTTATCAACCCAAAAAATCAAATGTATTTACCAGGGAAGAGCTAAATAGGTTCCTAACGGATGCCCCGGATGACATCTATTTGTTGATGAAGGCAAGTTACTAGATTCGATATTGTATTATAATTTAATATTTTTTAAATAATTTCAGGTGGTTGCTGTGGTGGGAATTGCTGGAGCATGTCGAGCAGATGAACTTGTAAACCTTCGAAACGATGATTTTACAGAACAGTCTAATTTTGTCACGATTAGTATACAAAAAACTAAAAATAAAATTCCTAGAAAATTTACCATCATTAACAGCGCTGAACATAATGTTTCTTTTCTTGAAATATTTAAAAAATACGTTACAATCAAGAACAATAATTCAAATACTTCAAATTCAAAACAATTAAGATTTTTTATGAGGTACGAAAGAGGAAAATGTTTAAATCAACCTGTTGGAAAAAACACATTTTATCGAATACCATCGATTATAGCAAAGTATTTAAATCTTCCTAATCATGAGCTATATGCTGGACACGCTTTCCGTCGCACTTCTGCAACACTATTAGCTGATACAGGAGCGGATATTATTAGCTTAAAGCGACACGGTGGATGGAAATCTGCGGCTATAGCGGAAAGTTATGTCGCAGATTCCACTTACCAAAAACTTGACACTGCCAATAGAATTTTAAATGGTGGTCCAACGACAGCAACTAGCAACTCTTCATCAATGGGAAATGAAATGAGCACTTCAAATTGTAATCCGGAGTCAGTGAAGAATTTGTTAACATTAGTGACAATGGTTTTGAAAAAAATAGAAGTCTAATTAGCATTTCAAATTGCACTAATATTAATTTAACAATTAATGTAAATAAAACCTAAATAAATAAAAGAATTGCATTTAGAAATTTACTTCCCTAGGGGAGTAAATTTTTACTTCCCTAGGGGAGTAAATTTTTACTTCCCTAGTGTCATGGCAACCAAACCTACTTCCCTGAAATTGCACGAGTAAATGTCACTTACTTGACAGGTAGTGAACAAAACTATAAAATGTTCATTGTAAGCATTTTGTAATTACATGACTAAGGTTAAGCCAACGGGAGCGTATTATGTATTTTTATGCATACATGTATCATCATCATCATGTCTTTCAACATCAAACTGCAAGAAACTCGTTTTCGCTAATTTTGTAGATACGAAGTTGCATGACAGCGGCGATATGATTGCATTATTACTTTTCGATACCTTAAGGTATTAAAGGAAAGTATTGTAATGGGGTAAAAAAAAGTTCAGTATTCTTTTGTTTTCTAACTGTTTTGGTCTTAAAATAATCAACTCAATCGGAAAGTCTTGTGTTGACACAACAGATATTTTACCAAGATCCCAATCGTTGTTGATTTAACTTGGAAACCTATCTCATAAGCAGAAATGCTCGGGATGAGCATTACTAAATTCAATAAGAAATGTTTAACTGTTACTGTTGCTATATATACCGGGTGTTCCACTTAGCATGCTCACCATGGGGATCTCGTAAACTGTAAGAGATACGAAGTCGCTTAAATGACACCAATGTAGCCTCTGTCATAGCCAACTCGATCGTACTTTTGTTTTTTGAAAAATATTATTTGCACTCTACTTTATTCAAGGAGACGAGATAGTGAATGTAAACAAACAACCCGCGTGTTGTGCACGTGAACACTTCTGTTTAGCGCTGTGATTGGCTCTAACGTATAAACTTATTAATGTGATAAATTTCTATTCCAAGAATATAGCTAAGTAAAAAAATCTAGGTGAAGTATCTTTCTTTTATTGAAAAGTATTCCACAATCAACCTAGATTTTTTTACTTAGTATAAACTTATTTTAAGCTTATTGCATGGTTACCAGAGATGGGCGTCGACGCGTCGACAATAATTGTCGACATCGAACGTCGACTATAGTGTCGACAATGTCGACAACGTCGACAATAGTGTCGACAATGTCGACAATAGTGTCGACAAATAGCGTCGACCCCCATCTCTGGTAACCATGCAATAAGCTTAAAATAAATTTATACGTTAGAGCCAATCACAGCGCTAAACAGAAGTGTTCACGTGCTAGTTTTTGCTAATAAAAATATTAAATTCGTTCGATTAATTTTATGGAAAATTTTAAAATAAACATGTTCTTATTTTTGATTCTTAAATGAATCAAAAATACTTTTGAAAATCACAGACAAACTTCTACAGTAAATTATTGGGATCAAATAAGGCATTTGTTTCTCGCTATATTATATCCAAAAACGCATCCCTAAAGAGTTAAAGGCTTTCAAAAGTGGGGAGGTTAAAATGTAAACAAATCACTTAAAAACATTTTAGGAGTGCCTTTTTGGATATTATTTCAAGAGGGACAAATATCCTATTTTGATTCCAAAAACCCGCTAAGGTGAGGTGGGTCAAGTGCTACCCAAAAATTTACAAGTTGGATTTGAAATCGCTGTAATACTCGTACGGTTTACTCAAGGCGAATTTCTCTTGGCAGTACAATAGCTTGGAATATACTATATGTACATGATACAATGTGTATGATTTTAGAAGTTCTGTTGTCATTATAAAATTATTTTTTTTTATTTTATAACGGCAATGGGCGCACTTGCCCCACTAAAATGGGGCAAGAGCGGACAAGGTCTTTTTCTTATGATACAATAGTTAGGATTAATATACGGAGCAAGAGCAATACTCTTTGAAGTGAGTATATCCTATAATTCATAAAAAAAAGCTAGCAAAAACCAGTAGTTATTACCTTTTTAATCGCAACGCATTTGTTTAAAAAAAATACAATAAGCTAAAACTCATTTTTAACACTATTTATAGAAATATCGAAACTTTATCGAGAATATCCACGTCCTCGTTTACTTTTTCGAACGTAAGTGCGCTTCATAATGTATTCTGAAAAGAAAAGAAATATCTGAACTAGTACGGAACTAGTCTGCACTTCCCCCATTGCGATAAGCTGCACTAGCCCCAATACACTAAATTGATGGGGCAAGTGCAGCCTATCGACAAAAACATATTTTGAAGTAATTAAGACCAAAGATAAATAAATTATAATAAATATTAAGTAAAAATATGGGTACTTAGCAAAAATAACCACTAACACCCAAACGATTGCGTTGATATTCAGAGATTACGAAACGAACACTACCTCGTTTACACACCACAATTCCGTTGAATATTTTAAGTGTTGGATTCCTCTAACAATAACGGATAATGGAAGTCACCAATACGTAAGAAGATACTGAATATATTATTTAGATGCCATATTCACAGACGGTAGTATAAGTTACTCAAGCGTATGAAAAATATTCAGCAATATTGCACTTGCCCCGGAAATTTTTGTCATTAATTTATTTGACTTTTAGTAGTGCCTTTTACATATTTTTTGAAAATTGTAATTATCTCCATTAATAAAAAAGTTATAAGCATTTAAAAAAAATTCTATTTTTAAGTTTTTGTCAAATAACTAAGAAACTTGGCAACAATGTTAATATTTCTGAACGTAATTTGAATGGCCGTATAATTCTGCCCAACTTAGCTAATTTAACCGACTCTGTAGCTCTTCTAATAACAAAGTTACCCATGTAACGTGGGTAGATTATGGTCACCCTGTATACTGGTGCCACATTTGAAGATCATGAGATGGCAAGAAGTGCTTCATTACTTATTAATACGTCAATTAAAGAATTTCATTAATTTTTATTTTTTTTTATTTTTTAATTATTTTATAAATTTTTTGGTAAAATTAGAGAAAGGTATCTGGCAGGTATTCATGCAGGTTTTTAGCTGTTAACTATTTGAACTAGAACAAGGCAAAAAATAAAAAATTGATTTTTTAATTAAAATAAAAGTATGATTTTTTATTTTTTTGCTTTCATGAGGCGTGTTGGGCGTGTATAAATTTTGGTCGATACTGGTCGGTGAAAGCTGGTTACCACAATTATAACAAGTTCCATTCTAGATTGTATCTATTCTATCTCCTTAAATAAAATATTCAGAGAAAAATATACCCACGGACGAATTTTCCATAACAAATAGTTTAATAAAATTGTTTTTTAGAAAGAAAAAAGAGAAATGGAAAGTGGCAGTTTAGGCAGGTGGATTTTCACCAATAGCTTGTAGTCGCGTCTACTTTAGCCCTAGCTTATGTTTACAATTTGATGAAAATAGTGTTTTTATTTATTTTTTGTCCACGGATTCACAAAATAGCTTTTTGGACTCGGGAGACCTCAAACGTAAAATTCTGTCCAAAGTGGATTTCGCTTTTAAAGGGTCCATCATAATACTTTCCATCTCGTAAACGAAAATGAGATTTTAACTATTGAACCGATAAGCCAAATTAGTACTTTTAGAAGCAACTTTTGTCCTACTTCTCCTGATCATATTATTATACAGGTCGTTATTCACTATTTTATAGGTACCTGAATTATTGCAAAGAACAATGACTCGCCGCCAATGTTACACAATTGTACACCTTTGTTATTTCAAAAGCGTAGGGCCTCGTGTACCGCTTCCTCGATTAATACTAATTCGATATAATGCAGTCATAAGTGCTCGAATTTGTATATTATAGGTCGCGTGTTGCCCTTTATTTTCGTCTTTTTCACTAACATTTCACTAAGGTATTCACTATTGTTACATTTCGTGTTGTTTTCTATGAGGAATAAGTAGGGGAAAGACGCAATGAAAAGGACAATTTTTTTCAAATAGCGCTATTTTCTGAACAAAACATAAGTTCTAATAAATACTTGGTAACGTAACAAAACAATTATTCATAATAAATAATAACATACCAAGCAGAAAAACTAAGTTTTTCATCAAAACTGAAAAGTTGTAAGCTTTTAAAGTAAAATCGGGAAATGTCCGTTTCATGGCACCCTGCGCATTGAAACGGACACATGGGGTTATCAAACGGACATTCTTTAGTTTTGCAACATTCGCACAAAAAAGTTGAAGAAACTTAATATCATTGATTTGTAGATTCATTTACAAACTTGTTCAAAAAGAAAAATTTAAAAAAATAAGCCATAATAATTAATAATAATAAAATAAACAATCTAGAATATTTAAAAAAATATTTTTGCAAAAAAAGTTTAAATTTCCTTTGTGACCTTAATGTACGTGTGCAGAACACATCTGAAAGCAATAGAAATATTTTTGTTTTTGAAACATCTATTTCCAATGAATTAAAAATTTCTATCTTTTACACGCTTTAAAACTAACGTCCGTTTCAATGCGCCATGAAGTGTCCGTTTCATGACACCGAGACATTTTTTAAGAATATTTGTTCAAAACTAAAATGCAAAAACCAAATTTGTTTTTAATAGTTGTCCATATATAGATACCTTGATATACGTTTTGCCATAAAAGTAAGTAAAATAAGTAAATAAGGTGAGGTGGGGTAGTGCATTTCCGGGGCAAGTGCAAAATTGGTGAATATTTTACATACGCTTGAGTAACTTATACTACCATCTGTGAATATGGCATCTAAATAATATATGTTATATAATATATATCTTCTTACCTACTGGTGACAACCATTGTCCGTTATTGTTAGGGGAATCCAACACTTAAAATATTCAACTGAATTGTGGTGTGTATACGAGGTAGTGTTCTTTTCGTAATCTCTGAATATCAACGCAAATATTTTTACTTAATATTTATTATAATATATTTTTATTTGGTTACTTACTTCAAATATGTTTTAGTCGATAGGCTGCACTTGCCCCATCAATTTAGTGTATTGGGGCTAGTGCAGCTTAGTGCAGCCTCTATTGACTCCCCTACGTGGATATTTTCAAGAAAGTCTCGATATTGGTGTAAATAGTGTTAAAATTGAGTTTTAGCTTGTTGTATTTTTTTTAAACAAATGCGTTGCGATTAAAAAGGTAATAACTACTAGTTTTTGCTAGCTTACGAATTTTTTTATGAATTATAAGATATACTCACTTCACAGAGTATTGCTCTTGTCAATCGTATATTAATCCTATTATTGTATAATAAGAAATAGACCATGTCCGCTCTTGCCCCATTTTAGTGGGGTAAGTGCGCCCATTGCCGTTATAATATATTTCTCACCATTGTGAGAAAAAGTGAAAACCCCCCTTTTTTAACTTTTCAGTCGATTATGTGTCGAATATTGCCCATTGCCCAAATAATGGCGTTTTTAACATTGTTTATTCCAATCACATATTTGTTCTTTTTCAAAATAGGACTTGAAAAATGGAGAGTAATAAAACTCATTTACAACTTTCACATAAGATGTTAAATTGTGAATTACGTTTCTATTATCGAAATAGCAATTTGTACAACCACATCACTAACTCAACCTATCTCGGGAATTTCCATTTTGAAATCTCGTATATAAGTACGTCATGGCCAACGTCTAGCAAGTTCTAAATCAATGTTCGATTTATATACGCGAATTTCCTATTCTCTTACGCAATATTTTGTTTATTTCAAATTCCAGAATCTACTTAGAGAATTTGTTGAGCCTAGCGTCTTTATAATTTATTGTACACATAAATTTAGTTATATAGTCGGCGAAAAAACAAAAATATATTAATTATGTAAATTAAATAAATCAATCTGACACATACTCTTATTATTAAAATTAACTCATTCATTGTGTGCCTTTATTCAAAAAAGAACTCAACATTATTTATGGTCCTTCGAGTTGAATCAAGAACATCGAGATTGAGTTATTGAATCGAAGAAACGGCACCATTCTGCACCTCTAGAGGCAGTGTGCAGTGTGAGTCAGTTACAACAAATTTCTTTTATATATCAGTTCCCAAACATTCAATTTGGCAAGACAGAGTGTTACATTCTTATCATTGGTAATTTTTAAAACAAGTTCAGTTAATTTATTCTAAATCATGGATGAACAGGTGCAATCACTCATTAAAAAGAGGGTCACGTTGAAAGGATATTTGACAAGGCAAAATTCATTCATTGGAAAAGTAGATTTAAATTCCAATTTGCAAATTATCATCCATGAAATAGAATTACGGAAAGCCCAAGTGGAGAGGTTGTGGGATGAGTTTGAATATGTACAATCTCAAATCGAAGAAATATCTGATATTACCACGGAACTACTTGACGCGGAAAGATACATAATTTTCTCAATAAAATTAATTTATAAAACATACGTAAACTTCATTGTGTGCATTTATTCAAAAAAGAACATTATTTATTTTTGAAACAAAATATTTTTCTGTGTTAGCTACGTTTAATGAGATCACTTGTAAACATGCAGGGAATATCAAGAGCAGGATCAGTTATAAGCGTGCAAGAAAGAGTAGAAGGGAGCATTGATCAAATTCAACAAAGAACAAATAACATTCACATTAAATTCCTCAGCTTGTTTTACCCACATTTAATGGTCAAATTGACCAATGGCTGAATTTTTATGACATGTTTAGCTCATTGATACATAACAATGACAGTTTGTCAACTATTCAGAAATTTCAATATTTAAAAACATCGCTTGGCGGGTATGCAGCTGGCATAATTCAATCTTTGGAGATTAGGTCAGATAATTATCACATTCCTGTCCATTTATTAAAGGAACGTTTTGAAAATAAAGCGAGAATTATCCAAATTCATTTAAAGGCATTATTTGATTTTGAAGTGATTCCAAAGGAATCATTTGTGTTGCTGCAGGCACTTTTGAATAACACCCAAAAACATCTTCGCGCTCTTAAAACTCTCAACCAGCCAACCGAACATTGGGATACAATCATTATATATTTAACCGGTAGTAAGCTTGACCCAACTACCAAAAGGGAATGGGAAAAACTGAAATCTGAATTAACTGATCTTCCTTCCATGGAAGAGATGACAACGTTTTTAACTAAAAAATGTCAGTTGTTAGAATCAATTAAAACAAATACAAACAATCAAAGGCCGTCTGAAAAGGCAGTTTGTGCTACTTCGGCACATGTTTCAATTTATAAACCATACTAGCGGGTCACCCCCGTCGAAATTCGACTAAGTAATTGTAGAGATGAATGTGTTAGAAAAATGAAATTTTCAAAAATTATTATAATGCACTTACTACCTACACCGATGATTGTTTGTTAATTTATTATTTTAAAAAAATTTATGAAATTGGTAATTTGAAGAAAATAATTAGTGCTGACATATCTGGGGGTCGACAGCTTCAATTTAAAAAAAAATAGCAGTCACCCCCGTCGAAATCGACGAAGTTTTTGAAGATATGAAGGAGCTATGACTATTTTATAAAAAAAATTAAGAAAACTAACCTTAAAGATAACTAAGCGAAAGAGGGCAACATAAAAAACCGTCTCAAAAATCCAAAATTCACGAAACGTAATTAAAAATGCACGCACCAACCTGATCATATCGCGTATTAGAAACGTACTGGTCGAATAAAAGTATTGAAAATTTTATCACCACTACCAAATGTATAATGTGTGCCTTATCGTATAAAACCAAATACTATCTACATTTATTCTCATTTATAATTTTTAAAATTGGATTATTTTAAATTATAAAATTGATTATTTTATTATGTATATTATAAAATATAAAACAATGTATGAAATTAATAATTTTGAGAAAAAAATTAGTGGTGACATATCTGTGGGTCAAGAGCTTCAATTTAAAAAAAAATCATCAAAATCGGTCCAGTAGAAGTACGCTAAAATTAGCGGAAAAGAAAAGGCTTCGCGTTTTAAATATATGGATTGCAAACTTTGTAAAGGCAATCACCCTATACAGTCAACCCTCCTATAACGCGGTTGATTGGTACCGGCGTAATACGGAAACCGCGTTATAAGAAACTCCATAGTTAGTATACAAATCACATTGATTTGTATTCGCGTAATATGGAAACCGTGTTTCGCGTACTATGGAAACCGCGTTATAAGAAACCTACAATTAAATACAAATCACATGAATTCGTACCGCGTTATATGGAGACCATGTTAAGTGAATTTCTACCATCTATATTTTTTAAAGTAGACTTATGAAAATTAACGTATCTTTCAACCTTGATTCGAAATGTAAGATTATCTAATGAAAACAATTCAACAATTTATTATTGCAAGTGTATTAAATTTCGCATAGAACCGCGGTAGGGCCTTATTTTAACTCCCGTTTTAAATTTAAAGGAAGTGTGTGATTATTTACCAATTATGTGTATTAATTACCAATTTATTCAAACTTTAAATTTTTTATTTCAGTTAGATATTAAAAATAATAGAAAATATTGCTCTTTTTGCAAGAGGCACAAAAGTTCTAACTGTAATGTGACACTTGTATTTGTATGAAACATTCAACTTTGTTTGTGCTAATATGCAAAAAAAATTTAATTTTGAAAATTCGAAATGACCAGTTTTAAAAATGTTTAGTAATGTAATACATATTTAAAAAAATATTTTAATTATCAGGGCGATTATATTACTTCAAATAAAGAATTTTACTTGTCCAATTATAATAAAATCATTAAGATTAACAAATTACAATTAATAAATGATAAATAAATAATAAATAATGTTCTGTATTATGCAATTAAGCTTTACAGGATTGACATTTGACAACGAAATACAGTGAAATCTCTCTTAAGCGAACAGCACTGGTCGCTTTTTAATTGTCCGCTTATAAGAGGTGTCCGCTAAATAGAGATAGAAATATAAACTACTTCAATAGTGGGTTCCTAAAACTGCCCGTTTATGAGAGGTTTCCGCTTATTGGAGGTGTCCGTAAAGGGAGGTTTCACTGTAAATTTATTATTCTAAACACAAATTCAATAAACCTAAATAAATTCATACAATAATTATACTCCTACTCCACTAGCACAAAGCTTCTCACTTTCAGAGCACCCTCAACATAGTGATAAACACTGTTAATCTTAGTCGCTGTCAAACCAGTGAGCACCTCCATTAACAGCTCTTCTCCAGTGCCGCTCAGTCCCTTGGTACGCTTTTCTAGAAAGTGGCTGTGGGAGTTCCAGTCTAACTTACTTGCGCTAGTCCCTTTATCTTCTGTTTTCTTTTCTACCGAAGTCGTTACCATTTCCATTGCCGTTGTCGTTTTCCCATTTTCTTTCCTGCTGCCGCTAACTAGTTTTTTGGAGCCGTCTGGTTTGGTTTTTGTACTTCTCTTTGAGCTTGCACCTGTTCCCACCCATAGGTTTTATCGTTTATTGTTATTTTTTGGTATCCCACTCTGACTCATTTCGCTTTCCGTTAGGTCATTTTCTATATAGATTTTTTTCTTCCAAGTTTATTTTTCTTCTCCATAATCTTCTTTTTCTGTCCCCAGTTTTCAATCTTGGCAACCAGCACCCCACAACAAATTACAATTAAGCCTGCACGCATTTAAACACAAAGATGTAATGAATTATAAAACCGCGTTATATGGGGACCTTGCGCGTAATAGGAGGGAACGTCGTCAAACACTGACCGCGTAGTATGGAAACCGCACTATTAGGATGCCGCGTTATAGGAGGGTTTACTGTATATCATTGCTACAAATTCATTCGAATGCCAGTTCCTACAAGAATAAGTGAAATTACAAAACTTAATTTATGTAAGAATTGTTTTCGTTCAAATCACAGTACAAACGATTGCACTGGTAATGGTTGCAAAAAATGCAATCAACGGCACAATACCATGTTACATTTAGATACTGAACAACCTACAGATGGGTCGACCTCTAGTTCGACACCAAATCCCCAAAACACTGACAATCAGCCAATTATAAGTACAGTCGCTAACTGTTCACATTTCAAACAAGTTCATGTTCTGTTACCCACAGCATTGGCATACATTCAAGACGATGATGGTAATCGTCACGAAGTTCGAGTGCTTTTAGACTCAGCTTCACAATCAAATTTCATTAGACAAGATGTTGCTACACAATTCAATTTAAAGGGTAAAAAGACGAAACTACCAATTTCAGGAATCAATAATTCACGGTCATATGTAACCGAAATCACATCGTTAACGTTGCATTCTAGTATCAATTCATTTAAATGTACAATTTCATGTCTAGTATTGCCAGAAATAACACACAAGTTCTCTCAATCATCATTTGACATAAGTCAATTGAGTATTCCAGATGAAATTCAGTTGGCAGATCCGACATTCTCCCAAACAAGTCGAATCGACATTTTAGTGGGAGCTACCCTGTATACAAATCTTTCTTTTGTTTTTAATCTTAAGCTTCATATTTTATTGACTCGTAGGATTTTCCTAATTTTTAACTATTTTGTGTAAAAAAAATTGCTCTTTTCAGGTAAAGTAAAAAAACACAAAAAAAAGTTCAAAAAGTTCTAAAAAAATTAAAAATAAAATTTTAGAACTTTTTTTTTGAACTTTTGGAACTTTTTTCAAAAATTCAAAAATATTTTTTGGAAAGATTGAAATGTTTTCTTTAACATAAACTTTGAATTTTTTAGCATCCTTTAGTAGTTTTTGAGAAAAACAAATGGTAAAAAATGGTAAAAAAATCACAAATTGTGGATTATCTCAAAAACAACTCTTAAAAAAATTTTTATTTTTTTATTTTTGAGCTTCAATATGCATACCCTTTCGATTAAGTACAGTTTAATCCATAAAAAAATTATCAATTCTAAATTTGTCGCCTTGTGTTATAAAACATGTTCAGGGGTGGACTCATTTCATGACGAATTTAAGAAATTAAAAAACAAAGAACCTGTTGCCAACAACAGCAAATTGAAATCATTAAGTCCATTTATTGATAGTAGCGGTCTCATCCGCGTAGTTTTTAGTAGGCATTCGCCACAGTCATGTTTTATGGAACAAAAAGTTTCCTTGCATACTTCCATCTAAACATACGTTCACTAATCTTATAATTCATCAATATCATACTCAATATTTTCATGCGGGTCCTCAAGCTACCCTGAGTGCTATTAAGCAAAAGTTTTGGATAATTTCAGGAAAGAATCAAGTTAAAACTTTCATTCACAAGTGTATCACTTGTAGGAGATTCGATGCTAAACCTATTCAACCTATAATGGGCGGACCTCCCAGAAAATATCCTCTCGAGCATTTTCCGTAAGCGGGACTGATTTTGCAGGTCCATTCTCATTACGCGAAAGTACGGGTCGAGGACGTAGAATTGCAAAGGGTCACATTTGCATTTTTGTATGTTTTAGTACCAAGGCGGTGCATTTAGAGATAGTAAGTAGTTTAAGTACGGAGGCATTTTTGGCTTGTTTGAAACGCTTTCTTGCTCGCCGTGGTTTTTGTAAAGAACTTCATTCAGATAACGGTACCAACTTTGTTGGAGCAAATACAGAAATTAAAGAATTGTACAAACGAATCTCTGAAAGTAGTCAAGTAGGTGTTATATCAGATTTGTTGAGTCGATACTCAATTAAATGGAATTTCATTCCTGCACGATCTCCACACTTCAGTGGATTGTGGGAATCGGCCGTAAAAGCCACAAAACATCACTTATATAGAATCACAGGGGGAACAAATCTTACCTTTGAGGAATTAAACGCTTTGTCTTGCCAAATTGAGGCAATCCCCAATTCACGACCTTTAATACCATTATCCTCAAATCCGGAGGAGATTAACTGCCTCACGCCAGCACATTTCCTAATCGGCGAATCATTAATGGCACTGCCGGAGCCATCTTTGCTGGAAATTAAGCAGAATAGGCTAAGTCGTTTTCAAATGTTGCAACAAATGCAACAGCGATTTTGGAAGTTGTGGACACGAGATTATCTATCGATACTTCAAGGAAGAGCAAAATGGACACGTCATGGATCCCAAATCAAAATCGGTGCACTAGTGTTACTTCGAGAAACACATTCACAGCCATTCTTATGGCACATGGGAAGAGTGTTAGAGATTCATCCCGGACAAGACGGGTTAGTTAGAGTTATCACCATCAAAACTAGTTCAGGCGTAGTTAAACGTTCAGTTACGAAAGTAGTTGAGCTACTAAATGAAGACCAAACTAACAATGCAAAGTGATTGGTGTTGTGTTAAACAAAAAAAACAGAAGTTTCAGTCACAACGTTATGTGACTTACATTTAATTTATTTTTTCAATGTTTAATTAAGATTCATTAGGCATGTAGATGATGAATATCAATAATATATGTTCATGTTTCTGTAGCAAGTAGCAGTTAGCAAATATTTCACTTGTTGTAAAAACATTTATGTATTTCTCATTCTAGATATGTATTGAATTATTAATTGTTAATGCATGTTTATGATTTTGAAAAGACTCTCTTCAAAGGGGGCGGCATGTTGAGCCTAGCGTCTTTATAATTTATTGTAAACATAAATTTAGTTATACAGGGTGTTTACGGTCTTCTTTTGTTTCCTTTAAGGGTTGATAATAAATGTCAAAAGAAGTCGAAAAATGTCAAAACACCTTAGTAAAAGTTGTATGATAAGAGAAATAATAAATGTTTTAGTTTTAATGAAAATTATTAATTTATATTAAATAAAATCGTAGGTAATATAACAAATGCATGGTGTTTGTCGTGGTCATTACCAGCTGAGATTTTCTTTAAACATATGGGTCAGATAAGTAAACTCCCAACTTGTTAGTCCATTTGTGCTGCCACATCGATTAACTGCAACTGATTATCTACTTTCTTTGAAAAACACTTTGCTTGAACTTTCAGAAGATGTTTCTTTAAAAGTCCGTCAACAAGGGGGGTTTTGCATTTTGGTCATTTACTTCGTCGACATCTAAACACTATTTAAAAATTAACGGATATGTCGAAGTGGTCCTATCCCTCCTATGACCTATGACCTCCTTGGTCACCGGAGACCGAACCTCACACCCATAAACTTTTATTTCTGCAACCTTATGAAGGCCATGGTGTATACCACCAAAATGATCGACCTCGAGGTTCTCCGAAACCGGGTAGAAGCAGCAGCGGCTGTAATTCGTCAATAAGGTCCGAGCCTTGCAGAATGTGTAACCATAGACCAGAATGGTCATGTTACATGTCGAGTGAGACTTTGCATACAACAGCATGATAATAATTTTGAGCAATTGTTATAAAATGTTTATAATTAAGTAATTAAAGTGCACTTGATTTCACAAAAGTTAATAATTTTCATTAAAACTAAATCATTTATTATTTCTCTTATCATACAAGTTTTACTAAGGTGTTTTGATATTTTTCGACTTCTTTTGACATGTATTATCATCTCTTAAAGGAAACAAAAGAAGACACCCTGTATAGTCGGCGAAAAAACAAAAATATATTAATTATAATATTAATTCATTAATAGATATTTATGTAATAAGTACTTTGTTTTAAAAATTATACAGTTTATTAATAAAAGCACCTGAAGTTAGATAAAATCCGCTAGGAGTTTTTAATAATACAGGTTTTAAAACGTTGCAAAAATTAGAAACGGTTTCCCAGATCTAAAAGAAAACAACTTTGACTAAAATAAAATGAGAACCTATGAAAGTGTTTATCAGACCCATCAGTTTCACTCAGGCTAATCAAAGTAATAAAATTTTACCTTATACCCTTAAAGGAGATTCATCGCTCTCCGTTTACGATTACGTTGGTACGTTTTTTAAATTTGGCGAATTATTTGGAAAAATATTCCGCTCCGAGTGGTCAACGTACCTACAGAAACATATCAACGGAGAGCTATGCACCTAGCTTTAGATTTCTAGTATACAGACAAATCTGCGAACACCTTCGCATATAGATTTTGATATTAAATAAATTCAAGAAACATCGGCAGTGTGTGAGACACCCACGTGACTACAAACTATCCTATGTATGTCCTATGTGTCGTTCATACTTGGACCCAAGTTTTGAAACATACGTTGGACATGCCAAATTTTTTCAGTGTTTTTTTAAATCGTTTGCTTTAGATTAGTGGGTTTTGCTTTTGGTAGGTAATTTACTAATTTACTAACATTTACTGGTGGGTAAATGCAGGTTACTCTATGCAAAGTAACCAATTTCTACGAATACCTAACGACATCGAAAACATAAACAAAAGCACATCGCATAAAATCTGAGATAAGAAGCGCAGTATTAGCAAACAGTAAGGCCTAGCTCATAGAAACTTAAATCTCAGTCTTCGACCTACTGTTTGTTAGGGATACTAAATGGTCATCTAAAATTAGCCCTCTAAATCTTTTTGTAAAGTTTAAAAAAGCTTACGAATTTTTCGGGAACCAATCGACCGTGTAAAAACAGAGTTTGGTGTATATTAAAGAGAATCGTAAATCCTACAGTTAATGATAATAAAAGAAAGTAGCATTCACCGGAAAGTTGGTTTTAAAATGAAGAGCAATACAGGATTGCCACGTATACCGTAAACTATTAAATTTATGTTAAATTCACATAAATATTGCTACTAATAAAATTTACATTATTTATTTATTTATTTATTATATTGGTATTATTGTCTTTTTTTGGGTTCAGTAGTTCTACTTCATTTCTGAACACATAATGAACTTGTTTACGTGCCTAACTATTGACCTAACCCCTCATAATAACGGTAGTTATTCCTCATCAGTCTTGTCTATAGACAATTGGACACGCTGTATATCCAACACTAATAATTAAGTAAACACTAAGGCTTGGTACCAAACCTGACAGTACAAAATATAGTAACCGAATTTCAATTTGTTACAATATTCTGTAACTATAGCATCCATCCATAAACTTACCAAGATTACACACACGATTCAATTAGTTGGAAGAGGTTTTGCTATAAAAGAAATTATTAATTTGTACTTGATCCTTGTATGTATTATTTTTGTAAACTGTATTGTTTTTAAAATCTAATGAAACAAATAAAAAAAGATAATTGGTGCTTTTGTTTGCGCTTTCTTAAACTCGAAACAAATTAAGTCGGTACATCGGGTACATTTAATTATTTTGTATTTAGTTAGCATTAGTGAAAACAGAAATGAAAGTAAACAGTTAATTTGTTGGAAGAAAAACAAGGAAATATGAATGTAAAAATACGGGTTCTGGTAACAAAAAATTGTAAATAATGTTATTTTAAATTGCTGAACGTCTTTCGACGTAATTTAAAATACTTAAAAATAAAAACTAAAAAAATAATAAAAACTAAATCCAGGTGCGCGTTAATGTGGTTGTCGCTGCGCCTGTCAGTAATCCTTCGTGATAACTGAAAACTCGAGAACACTGGAACTGACTTTTCCATAAAAAAAAGTACTTACTTTTTTACTTACTTACGTAAGTACTTACGTACTTACTACAAAATGCAAAAATTATGATTGAATTATTTTTCAATTATGTAGGTTAGGATTAGTATGTATAAAGTTATTAAAATTAATTCTTTAATACTAATTATTAGCTAGTATCAACTATAGGTGACCTTTTAATGGTTTTCTCCCAGGGCCGGATTAACCACAGGGGCCAGTAGGGCCATGGCCCAGGGGCGCAAAGCCCTGGTGGGGGCGCCGCGATTTCAAAGAGTTCTGAATTTTATTATTATTATTATTATTATTTTATTTATTTATTATTTATTTTATTGTTTACTTTCTTAACTAATTCTTTGTCAATTAAAAAATTGTGACATTGGCCACTATTTGAAACAAGACTCTTTGTAAACAATAGGCCTTTCACTGTATCACTATTAAGTCTATTCCTTAATTGCGTTTTACAGTGCTATTCTACAGATAAGAAAATTCTTAAAATTATAACGACAAAGGCGGTATAGGTATATTAAATTTCAGAAATAATTTGCTATAATTCGCTTTTAGTCATTTAAACCGCAAGTTAACAGATTACGCCGGGTTTATCTTCTCTATGTTAAATTACAAGTCGAGTGATACAGTTTTTTAATGTTTCTTTTTCTCAAAGTAAAATTCGTAAGAATATTTTTGACGGAAGTATAATAGTTAGTAACTGGTGACGAAGTTGTATCTACGAAATATATGGACAGTTTATCAGTAGTGCAATAGTGTATAGTAGCATAGTTCTTTTTGTTAATTTGTTACCACTACAATCATGAGTTCAAACAAATTGAGTGGAGCTCGGCGAAGGAAACTTATTAGGGAGGAGAAAGTGAAATCTAATGAGTTGTTGAAAAAAGTTCCAAAACTAGACTATTATTTTAAAATTGCACCCAAAAGTAGTAATACGGATGTAATACAGCCACATGCGGAATACGAAGAAAATGAACAAAATAATGTAATAGCATCTTCATCTACACCAGGAACAGGGGCGTGGACGGAAAATTCAGAAAAAAAATCGATTGTCGCTGCCATAAACAATGATGTTACTCTTGGTGGTAAATGCACAGGTACATTTAATAATTATGTTTTTTAGGTAATTCGTTTTTTTATTAGAATCAACTAAACTTGTGCCTCCTAATTACCACTCACAAGACCCAGCTATATGGGTAATTAATACTGAATTGTTGAACTATATAGTGAAGAATCCTTTCGCTCAAAATTTGGAAAAAATAGATTTTGAAAAGTCAAAAAGACTGTATCCCAATGAAAATCGCAATCGATACGCCTCAAAAAAAATGTTTTTCGTAAAATTAGTAAATGGCGAGAATATCCGGAGGGAATGGCTTTTATACTCTGCATCAACTAACAAAGTTTACTGTTTACAGTGTAAATTTTTCGGATCAAACCTTTCACAATTCATCAGTGGATTTAATGATTGGAAGCATCTAGAAAGAATAGGGGAACACGAGAAATCTATAGAGCATCGAGAAAATACAAAAACGTATACATTACGATCCATAGTACTCGGAAAAATAGATAGCAACTTCGAAAAACAATACTTAATAGAAAAAGAGTATTGGAGAAACGTTCTGAAAAGGATAATAAATACTATAAAATTTTTATCTAAACAAGGATTAGCATTTCGGGGAACCTTAGAAAAATCAGGTGAAGAGCAATGTGGAAATTATTTGGCTACACTTGAACTAATTGCCAAATTTGATCCATTCCTAAAAATTCATTTCGAAAAACATGCAAATAAGGGAAAAGGACATGCCTCCTACCTATCAAAGACTATTTGCGATGAATTTATAGATTTGTTGGCTAAATCAGCCAGAGAAAAAATAATAGAAGAAATAGAAAGTGCGAAGTATTACGCAATTAGCGTAGATTCAACACCCGATATTTCGCACACTGACCAATTAACTTTTATTTTGCGGTATGTGCTACCAAATGGATCGGTGGTTGAACGCTTCATAAAATTTATTAGCAAGGTTGGGCATAAAGCTGAAGATATGGAAGTAGCAATTTTGAAAACTCTTGACGAATTCAGTCTGCCTATCGAGAACTGCGTTGGACAGTCATACGACAATGCGTCAAATATGTCCGGCGAGTATTCGGGCCTACAAGCTCGCATAAAAAAACACAATGCCAAAGCTGTATACATACCATGTGCAGCTCATTCTTTGAATTTAATAGGTTCTTGTGCTGCGGAAAGTTGTTTACAGGCAACACAGTTTTTTATGTTCTTAAATGAACTGTACGTTTTTTTTTCATCTTCCACTGCTAGATGGGATATTTTGAAACAGACTTTAAGTGAGTCTGAGAATGTAGAAGGAGAAGCAAGAAAAAATTTGCTCCCAAAAAAATTAAGTGCAACCCGATGGTCTGCAAGAGCGGACGCAACCAGAGCGCTCTTTAGCTGTTATGATAGCTACCAAAATGCCCTTCAAAACTTAATAGACGATCCACATCAACCTCCAGCAACAAAAGTTCAGGCTACTGGCTTGTGGGCTGCTATGAACAAACTGGAAACTGGAATTCTATTAGAAGTGTGGAATAAGTTGCTACCAAAATTTGATAGTGTGAGCAAAACATTACAAAAACAGTCCACAGACGTTTCCTTAGTGACAAAACTCTACGATTCTCTGATACTGTATGTAAACAGCTTGCGATCCGACGAAACATTTGAAGAAATCGAACAAAATGCTAAAGATTTAACAAAATGTGATACGTACAAACTTGAAGTGAACAGAATGCGAATAAGAAAGAAAGCTTTCGATGAGAGTAAAGAAGGTGAAACGAATTTTAATGGAAAACAAAATATGAAAATTAACATATTTTATGTTATATTAGATAATTTATCATCAGAGCTAACCCGAAGAAAAATAGCCTATGAAAGTGTCTCAAACACGTTTGGATTTATGGGATCGTTATGTGATCTTTCGGACAATCAAATTTCAACAGAGGCAGCAAATTTATGGCAGAGTTATCAGTCTGAACTTGATAGAGATTTTGCAGAAGAATGTATTCAATTTAAATACTTTCTAAAAGCTTTGAAGGAAGAAAATAAAGAAGAAAACTACAATACGGCTGAGATACTACAAGCTCTGAGAAGACTAAAAATAATTGCAACATATCCAAATATCGACACTGCTTTAAAAATCTTTTTGACAATACCAGCAACCAATGTTACCGGAGAGAGGTCGTTTTCAACGCTACGTAGAGTCAAGAACTATTTAAGAAATAGTTTATCAGATTCTAAAACCAGCAATTTAGCTTTATTGTGCATTGAGAGTGAACTGGTCGACTCTTTAGATGAAGACGATATTATATCGCTTTTTATTTCAAGCAAATTAAGAAAGAAACTTTAATAAATAGGAAATAGCTATCCTTGTATATCCTTCATTCGAAGTTTTTGTTTGATTTTTTATGTTAAAATGTGAATAACGTTGTGAATAACGTTTTGTTGCGTTATTATTCTTTCAAAATAAATACATTGAATAATTATTGTTTTGGTAATTTTTATACCTTAATAAATCGAGAAATTAATTGTTGGGAAGGGGCGCTTTAAAAGTTTTGGCCCGGGGCGCCGCTGGTTGTTAATCCGGCCCTGATTTCTCCCCATAACTTTCGTTATTAAATACAATCCAATTAAAAACCTGTTGTCGGCCTCACGTTGCATCTTACTGAAAGTAGTCCCGTACTGTGAAGTAGTCTTTGCATACCAGTCAACTAAACAGTCAAATAAATTTAGTTTTTTTTCATATTAATACGCAATGCAATTTAGGATTACATTTGTACTTTGCTCATTATTTACAGTTCAAGGATCTTTTGGTAAGTGCTTATAGTTAAAAAAATACCACTACCAAAGTTTCTCATTAACTTGGTATATTGGTGTTTTTAGGTTAGAAATTTCATAATTCCCAAATTAATTTTATAATGGGTTACACAAGTGTTTTGAAGTGAACTACTGAGCACTAACTTATAGTATTAAATTATAATCCACTTAATGGACCAATTTTTCTTTAAAACACCTTTATTCCGAAAGTTATAAATTTACTTCTATACAATAGTAGTACATAACTATAAATTATATAACTATAAGTTCGGCATTATAAGTTTAATATTTCATTCTTAGAAAAA
Source organism: Malthinus seriepunctatus (assembly GCA_963924605.1). Classification (NCBI taxonomy): domain Eukaryota; kingdom Metazoa; phylum Arthropoda; class Insecta; order Coleoptera; family Cantharidae; genus Malthinus; species Malthinus seriepunctatus. Next base: position 8,587,834 of record OZ004602.1, read on the forward strand.
ACTTTATAAGCTTTTTGTATTCGTAGTATGGAAAAGTGACAACCCTTAGGTTATTTCCGCCTCCGTTAATGTATTTTATTAAAAAGGCTAGTCAGGGTTAGGGATGATGCACTTCGTTAAGGTTTCGCGTAGAATACTGAAGCGCTAAAACCAATTTTATTCTAAAGAATTTCCGATTAGCATTTTTACGAAAGATATTGGAAACATGAGCCCGGCTAAAACAGGTTTATAGGTGATAAAGAAGAAACCGTCATAATCCCTTTTTTACTCATCTTTATAGAGCAGGCTACGCAAAAGCACTTCACATTTCCTTTATTTTTTATGATCTTTAAATATGTACTGCATGCACCCTACGTAAAGCAAACCCAATCATTGTGTTTCTTTTAGCAGAACTTTTGTACATTTGTATAAGCGTTTCAATTTGTGATTTGAAAGTTTTTAGAGTACGTTTCAACTATGAAGGAATAAATGAGCTAATTTTGGATTGTACGCCAAAGTACAAAATCGGATAGTTCGTAAACTAACTTAGATGATATAAAATCTAACCAAAACTGTTGCTTATTTGTCAAGTTTTTGCACAAATTAGCAGATACATATTGGCTAGTTTATCAAGTTGCGACTTTCAACTGACTAAAATAATTTAAATTCTGGTCGATTAATCCTAGTTAATCCAATGTAGCCCCTAATGCATCTTAAATTAATGTTTAATAATAAATGCATTACCGACTGTTCCCAATTATTCAAACGTTGCGGTCGCTTGCAAGGTGTATAAAGTATTTTTGTACTCACTGCTTTGAAAGTGACGTTTGACGCACTCTGTGGTCGACTGGGAAACATTGTTTCCCGGTCTACTACACCGGGAAGTAAACTGACAAAACAACACTAATAAATGGTAATAAAATAAAGTAATGTGTATTTTTAATGTAAGGAAACATATTTTAGAACATTTAAATTCGCAAACTAAACTATTACGTTACATCTAATAACAATTTTTAACAACTTTTAGAACAATTAACTGTCAAAGTAAGAATTTGTTTGACATAAGAATGAAGTTTGACTATGAAGTCATAGGTTGCTTTGTATACCTAAATTGTCAAAACTAATCAAATAAAACTTTTATTTAAGAATTATGATAACGGTTTTGTTCGTTACAAAAAATATTGTACGATCCTCATGCGTGAACAATTTTCGTGTTCCCACACATGGTTCGTAAATAACTATTAATTTTAGTATTCATTTATTGAATATGTATCCCAGGACCGGGAGAGAGTCTTACCTTTCTTGCTACTACAGTAGTATGCGAACGAACTATCAACTCACTTGTTAATGCAATTTTTTACAAATTAGACATTAGATAAAAAAATAATAATGCAAACGTGGTTTGATTTAACAGTGGTGTTTAACCTTTCAAATAACCAATTTTTTTTACAAAACTTACTTCAGATATCTGAAAAAATGCATTCAAGTTTAAAGTGAGAAGTTAGTACTTCCCTTCTATTCTTGGTTTTAGTATTGTTTCATTGGGTAAATTATAAGTTATAATTTCTCAATTCTCTGAATTGAGACAATTCGACTGTTGCTTCTTTACTATAATTATTAATTTGAAAAATTTAAAAATTTTGAAAAAATATGCAAAATAAAAAATAAAACAATCACAACTGGGAAACATCGGAAATGAAGCATTTAAAATGTAATAAATCACAAAAGTGGTCTTTTATATCCACTATGACCAAAATTAAATGAAATAAATTTTTTTGTTGCTATCGAGTTCGACCCTAGTCAAGTTTGTATAGGAAATTTAAATGAAAATATATTCTATACCAGAGAGACTTTATCTAAACTGTAAGCTATGTCTATCGCTTACCAGGTGATAGCAGTGAAACTTCCAGGAATAAAAAAAAGCAAGAAAGATGACTCTCAAAACTAGGTTTTACTAAAATTCTTGCTACAGTGGAATATAAAATTTTTACGACGATATAATAAACTTGCTGTAAAATCGTTAATGATAAACGAAATATGGTTCTCTAGATAATTAAAATCTGTTTTATTTACAAAATATATGCTTTCATTTAAAGTTTAAGACTGATAATTTATATTAAAGCGAAACCATTAAAACTTTAGTGTAAATTGTGTTAAAGGACATTTAATTTGTTCTCGTAAGTCTATAAATATTCGCAGATAGATTGTATTGTAAATAATCAATCAAAGCTATTTTGCTATTCTCAAATAACCACAAATTAATCAATAAATTTTCTTAAATTTTTTATATGGTTTTTAAAAGCTATTGCAGTCAAAATTAACTTGGCATCGAAAAGCTTGTATTAGTCGGGGGTAATCTGTTGCACAAAATAACACTTAAAAAGAATTTTACCGAATCGATAAATCACTTTAGCTTTCCGATTTTCTGTCAAATCTTAATTTGACTAAACTATAACACTGCCTAGTACGTTTCAGTTTAATTTGCTTGCAGGTCACCTCAATTATTTAAGTTAACAGGGAACTGCTGTATTTCCAAGATCTCCACGTATACTGCACTATTACATGCAGTTCTAAAAGGTCTAATGGATTTATACTAACTTTATAATCAACTTTTTTATATTGCTACATAAAGGAGAAACTTTTTTGCTGTGGAACTGTGTTAACTAATTTAAAACCGTAAGCTATTTATTTAAAACTGGCTTTTTAGTTCCATAATATTAGCGATTAAGGGTGAGGTTCATAAGGCTAGGCACGTGCTCAGCACTTGCCCAACTTTAGTTCGAGATCTCGGACTTGTCCGTTTCATAAAGCTTTCTCAAACTCTAACAATGACCAGACGAACAGTCGCCACTTTCGCCAGTTATCGGTAGTACGTTTGTACCTTGATGGTTTGTAGAGTTCGTACAGGTACAAAAGATGCCAGCTGTCAAAATTGACAGATACGAATTTCAACAATTCCGGCGCATACAGCTCATTTTACAATCAAATTAACCAGTGACAGCTTTTGTGTTTTGTGGTTGAATTAGGTCTTTGGTTTTAAAACTCGTTCATATGTCACTGACAGATATTACAGAGGCGGAACTGCGGAGATGACGTCACGAGGTGTACTCTTTCGTACCTGTATGAACTCTACTAACGTATCGGTAGAAAACAAACGTAGTAACCGGATAACTGGCAAAACCGGTAGTTCGTTTGGCCATTGTTCGAGTTTGAGAGAGCATTATGAAACGGACTTGGGTCTGCGATCTCGAACAAGACAAGTTGGGCACGTGCCTAGCACACTTTATGAAAAAAAATGGAAAAAAACAAGCTGAGACAGAGCAAAAAATACATATTAAACGGTTTCTGAAATTACCTAAAGTCTTGTTGAAAAATTTTTAATTTTAAAATTTGGGAAAATATCAGTGCTTTTCCTTGAAGTGCCACTTTTATTTTGATTCTAGTTGGCTAGATTCTGAATTAACAATAGTAGTTTGTTTTATTAGGAGTAAAAATGTAACTTTTTTGACATTTCGTTTCGTCTGACAAGCACTACTGCCTTACCCAAAAAAAGTGACATTTTTACTCCGTATGAAACAAACTATTATTGTTAATTCAGAATCTAGCCAACTAGATTTTTTCAAACGTAAAACTTATAAAAAACCGAAAATGAAATTTTAGAAGTTCTCTTGAATATTATTTGTAGTTCAATTGTCAAAATTAACATTAACGTCTAAAAAGATGCTAATTAAGCGCAACGAATAAATTATAACAGAAAATTTATACAAACATTACCTTTTTACATTAAAAATGCTTAGAAATATTATTTTACATTACAATTTTTTGTTGTAAATAATTAAGGTTAGAATTTACTTTTACCTCCTCGTAAAAGTAGAAGTTTAACCTTACTTGTTCGTAATAAAATGTCTTTTTTAAACGTTTGAAGAAAAAAAAAATTTTAATTAAGGTGTCCTCACCTTGTGGAACACGCTACGCTGTAGGTTAGCGTTAAGCACGTCATTTAAAGAATGTCCTTTTATCATTAAAGAGAATATATGTAGGGAAGAACACTTTAATAAAAATTCATAATTATGAATTTTTACGTGTTTCGATTGTTGATTTTTAAAGCAAAGCTTTTCGCTAACTACAGAAATCAAAATTATTCTATGATTTCCTAAATAATATTTAATTAATTTGATATTAATATCTTTTCAGTGTACCCATGTCGAACGCCAAATAATGAAAGTGGTTACTGCATATCGCTCTTCTCGTGCCCATCTTTAATGAAAGCATTAGGTACTTTAGAAGCCACAGCAATTAAATTCGTGGAACAATCGGTTTGTTACGGTTGTGTTAACAACAACTTGATGGTATGTTGCGGTCCAACCTCAAGTTACACTACTACCCAAACATATTTCACCGAAGAACACGTCATTAACCAAACAACAAACTGCACACAAAATCAAACTATTTTAACAATTGAAAGTACAACCGAAAGTATAACAAACATGGAATTTAATAGTAATAAAACGTATGATCAATTAACGATTGGGAATCCACCAGAGAAAATCGATCTTGGAAATGTTATTACAGAAACACGCCACGAACATGTAAAGCGTAAACTACTGCCTAGTCGTAAATTTTGTGGGTTGCAACACACCGATGATCGATTTTATGCTGAAAACGATACAGCCTTAGATGAATTTCCCTGGTTAGTGCACGTTATTTTCATACCTGACGACGAAGACGATCCGTCTCAATATCTGGATAGATGTAACGGAGTACTTATTAGTAACAAATATGTTTTAACAACAGAGTATTGTGGAACATATCCGTAAGTCGTCGGCAGTTAAATTAAACCGATTCTTATGAACACATTTCTAGGACAGCAGTGCGATTAGGCCAACATTTCACAAATAAAACGGTAACATGTGTAGAAAATCCAACATTTTCTGAATGTAGCGAGCCTCGAATTGACGTAGATGTAGAAAAGGAAATACATCGAATAAATGATACAAAGAAATGGCACGATTTTACTTTATTGCGGTTAGCTAAAAGGGTTGAATTTTCAGGTAGCACCATAGTATTTGTCGTTATACGAATGTTATATTATAATTGTATTTTTAGACTTTATTAGACCAATTTGTTTGAATTTCGATGACCCTAATATACCAAAAGTTCAACATTCTTTAATATTTTCAGGGTGGGGAGCAACAGGTGAGTAAATGAAAATGAAATCGAAAACTCGTGGTATTATATGTATAGGTAGCTCTTTCAATTTCTACCAACACGTTCACAATAGTTAATTATCTTTAAAAATGAAATATTGAAAAGTTTAAAAACCACAAACTTACTCGCGAGTAGTTTTGTTGCAACGATGATAACAGTACGTCCGTAGTTAAAACTATCCACCAAGCGATGATAAAACATTAGCTAAATGAGGTTTTTACTGCTGGTAAATCTTGAAAATCGAAAATGGGCCATCAACAGTCCCTCATTTTTTACTTATTTTTTTATACAATTATTAATTAATACTTGTTCAATCGTAATAAATATGCAGTTCCATTGTAAATAATAACATAATAAATAATCTAAGTACGGTGAACAAACTTCGAGAGTACGTTTCGTTCTTTCACCACTACCACAGGAATTTTAATATCATATTTACACTCCCAATTTGCCTTTATGTAGTAACGTAAACAAGTATATTTCAACTGATCAAAAAGTTTTAGCGCAAATTAATGCCTTCCTGCCTTAAGTACAAACACGCTAGTAGCATTTGTTCCTTTTTAACAAATTTGACCAATTTTTCCACGTCGCGCCTAAAAGTTAATAAACCCGTAAATTCAATTTCCTTCGTTTGCTTGCATTATTAATATTAGCATTATTTTACAAGTTTTTCAAGTTACTTGCTAAATTTGAGTTTTCTAGATGGTGGCGATGTTAATAAGAAAAGACTTCAATATAGGATTATTAACGAAACAGAAGAGTGTTACAAGTTAGACGATAAGGAGTTAAAATCTGCTACTACTGAAGCTGTTTGCTTGAAACCTCAACAACCTGGTGGTGAGTTAGCATGTACAGGTGATGAAGGTGGACCCCTATTATATTCTCATCGACATCAATGGTTCGCCGAGGCACTTATAACAAGGGTTTACAGTGAACCAACCGATGAAGAACTTTGTTCTAATCAACTTCCCATTGCTGGTATTAAAATCAACGCAGATGTTCTAAATTGGATCTTAAATAACATTGAGGATTAATACTAACAAAAATAAGAATAGTTTATTTTTTATTTAAATGATGTAAAATTAATTAATATCTAAATATATCTTTATTTAGAACAATTGAAGCCAATTATATTCACTCAAGGCAGAAACTAGAAATTGTCATTGCTGATATGGCCTACATAAGAACATCGTAAAGATGTTTTATAATAATGTAGTGTGTAAAAAATTGATTTTGAATATTGAATAGGAAAATAAAGTTATGTACTAAAAATGTGCTAAATAAGAATTCGTGTAAGGTCGGTCACCCACCAATATATTCAATATGCTGCCTTCTAAAGCCAATATTGAATTTTAAGCACAGGAGATACGAAGTACAGTGGCACCTAGATATCATAATTAATTAAATTATATATAAATTAACACGTTTGTTACCATGTGCATCACCGGTGCTTCATTACAATTGATTACTTCTGGACCACTCTCACTTATAGATAAAGAAATAAAGCGTTCTAAAGGTAGGGATCCACGATGAGATAGAAAACTCATAAAAACTCGTGAGAATTTTGTCTCATGAGGCAAGAATATCATGAAGTGTTTGAACAAATAATTTATCTCAACAAACATACTCTTTTCGTGGTTACGTATTTAATTGTGGATCGTGAAGTACAGTTTATAACGGAGCGATGGTGTCAAAAAAAGAAAGAAGGAGAGCTGCAGCTTGTTATTACAGGTGCCATAAATATTGGGTCCGTGATTGGATAAAAAAGAAAATTGTAGAATGTATTACAAAATATTTTAAAGAATTTGAGCTTCAAGAATTTTTTGAGAATGATCTCCGAAGATTTTTAGTATTTCATGGCGAAGATGGAGCCTACATTAAAAAGCAAGACATTGATGTAAAATGCAATTGCAACAGCAGCGACACCTCACACTATATCAGGAGACAACAAAACTCACGCGCTGCTTGTGAGAGGAAGGTTTCACGTGAGATAAGGAATATCTCACGTTTACACGATGAGATTTCATAACGAGAACAAAATCTCACGAGATAAAGTTACACGAGATTTTTTGTAAATATCTCACGTATCTCACTAGTGTTTCCACGATGAACATTGGTTGTTGCTGAGATTATTGTCTCACGATACAAAAATCTCACCACAATAACTCAACGTGGATTCTTACCTTAGTTAAAAAAAAAAAGTTGTTTTTTTTGTTGCTTTTTTTTGGGCTTTGGAACGCAAGTCCATGCAGCCACTAACTGATATTATTGTTATTAATGCCTTTGTCAGTGAAATTATAACATACCTATAGCAATCATTAAAAAGACTAAAAAATACTCTATTCAAGTCACAGCCGCCTATTATTCGTATTGTATCGTAAAGTGAAGTTTGTGTTATAACTCGAGCACCAATAAAGATTATTTTTGCCTAAGCCACTGAAATCTGAAATAAAGTGTTTTAAGAACGTCTTTACAGTTTTAAAATATTTTGAGAAATAAGAGATATCGATCAAAATTAAAATTACGGATAAATTTAATTTTTGGGCTATAACTTAAAAACAAAGTTACGCCGGAAACCCTGTATAAAATTTTATCTTTTTAAGTTCGATAATTCGTGATTCATTTCATATTTGGAATATTAATAATAATCCTTACATAAATAATTTAGAATATAAAATTTTAGTAACAAGTATTAAATGACAATTGATGCGTGATATTCAATACGTAACCCTGGGTTACCATCGAATTTCCAATTACTGCCAAATACAAATTTCTGTACTTAATTCTACAAATATTTTTTACCCTTGTTTATTCAAAAGCGTTGTACTTAATAGTTAATTAACTTATATATTTGGGTTTTAGCGTAAAAATTTTAAAATGGTATTTATTGGAGTGCAAAATCTTGACAAAGTTAATTGGATTGAATTTGAAATTATTCACCTTTGAAAATAAATTAATAAAAACAAGGCAAAATTTTTAACAGTTGGAGGGATTTGCTATATAGTAGTATGTATAAAACGAGCTTTGAACAATTTGTGCTCTTGACCGTCTCGTGGTTGTAATTTATTAGTTTTTTTCATTGTTACACATCAGAGCAGTTTTAATTTATTTCGAGTCGATTCAAAAGGTTTTTAAGCCAGCACTGTAATACATGTTAAATGCATTTTTACATTTTACAGTGGTGGCAATCTTAATACCAATGAATTTTATCATGTTTCATCTAAATAGCTTCGTTATGGCGCTGTAACCAATTACACTTTAAATTTAAAGACAAAAATACTCGCAACACAGCATCAAATCAAATAAAACAAATTAAAAAGTACTTTTTTGGATCTGTTCGCCTATAAACATATTTTGCTGTCATTGAAATACCCAAATGTAATTTATAAAAATAAAAACCAAATTTCAACTTGGCGTTAATGTTGAATTTTAATGTTAACTTTAAGAACTTAGCAAAATCTGCACGTTATATTTGTTCTTTTTTATCTTCCAAGACCTTGAAGCGTTCGACGACAACTCCCTGGAAGATGAGATTTAATCTTTCAAACACAATATAGGATTAGTTCGACTATACAACAGTGTGATTGAAAAAACGTGATAATGCAGATTTCTTGGTTATTATTAAAGATAGAAAAAAAAACTCGTTCAGGTAACTTATAGTACTCAAGAAGCTTGTTATTTTGGTCAATTCAAAAGTACCAGTAGAATTAAAACCAAAGAATTAAAAACAGTCGTTATTTATTTGTTTTAATACTTATGCAACTTGATAGTAGATGTTTTTGTATTTTTGATTGTTAGCGATTGTTGTCTTATGGTTTATAAGGTTGCTAGATTCATTTTTTAAAACCTTATTACGACTTTATTTTTTCAAATATTGTATTGTTATTTAGTATCACTGTAAGGAGAATTTGATACTCTTGAAGAATATCTAGAATATCTACACGTTCCATTTAAAAAAATGAATCTAACTAACGTTACTCTTTTGTTTTAATTTCACTGGTACTTTTAAATTGACCAAAATAACAAGCTTCTTGAGTACTATAAGTTACCTAAATAATTTTTTTTTCTATCTTTAATAATAACCAAGAAATCTGCATTATCACGTTTTTTCAATCACACTGTATATTATGCTTTATTGCTTCCGAACGAACACGAGTACGAGAACGAACATAGTAATGCAGAACTTTGCATTACTATTGTGCAGGTAGGATAATTTAGATGCGGCCATCGTTTCATCGTCATGCAAGCACCAAATGTTCTTTTGTTGACCGCTCTGGTCTCGAAAATAAATATGGATTATGCGTTGCATACATTCTCCGTGTCTGTATTTACATTGCTATGCATAAAACATTATTTTAGATCTCCAGCTACACATTACAGATACATACCGAATAAGAAATATCATATTTCAAAATTTCCTAACAAATGGCTGTTAAGATATATTCTAGTTACTCCAGCTCTTAAGTAACGACTTGAACATTGAATAACTTTAATTAAATAACGATATTTGACGTTGAAACTTGGTGCCTGTTTACTAAATTTATTAGTTGTTTTTAAACTAGAAAGTTTTTGCACTATACGTGTTTGTGGGGGCGGTACAAAAAAAAATGTGGCAAATTGGGGTAAAAGCGAAAAATTGGGCATACGATCTTAAGGCATTTTAATCGATTTAACCCGGGTACACCAAAATGAGTGCATTAGGGAGGGGTTTTTCACTCCTTTTTAAATATTTTTAGGTTTTTCCTATAAAATTGCGTAAAATGTTACTTGATAGTGATGCACTATTCTGATACCGCTTGCACTATAGATCGAAAGTATTTCCTAAAAACAATTTGGCGCACTATTATGGCACAAAAAGTACCAAAATATCAAGTTTTGCATTTTTAGGGGTGTGGCACACCCTCAAATTCTCAAATTTTGAAAAACATCATTTAAGCCCATATAATTTCTACAATATGGCTATTTATAATTTTAATGAATTATTTTGAAAGCTCCGGGTGTGCCTTCGGGATACAAAAATTTTTTTTTAGATGTGCATCATTTAAATATATGCATAATATTTTGTACATAATTTCAGCACAAAGAAACCTGCGTTTATCGCCTCAGGATGAAAGCTGAAACTAATCAAAGATTAATTAAAGAGCAATATAAGTTCTATACGAGGATAGTTTCTGTTCGACGTTGTTCCTCCCATAATTGAACAAGTTAAAAATTTGACACTAGATCCAGATTCAGATCCAGAGCCAGATCTAGATTTTGCACGTGAGTGCACCCCCATTCACAGTAACCACCCACTAACTTCGTCGGCCGTCGTGTAAAATTAAACAACATATGTTGAAACTTAAACAACGCAAGTTTACTATTAAACGACAACAATTTAAACCACACGGGACGGCGTAATAAGAATGGTTATTGCCCAAGCGTGTTAACGTGTTATGGAGATCCCGGAACCTGCTCGTTGAATTTTTCAAATACAACAAAATAGCCCCTATAGCTCTGTGGTTAGAGCCCTCGACCGGAAATTGGGTGGCCTGGGTTTGACTCCCGGCTTGGAAGTTCGCTTTTTTCATATGTATGGATATAAATTAATCGTTAAAACTTTAATTTGATTTCTTAAGATTATAAATATTTGGTTGTTAGACGATGTTCCCCCAAAACAGTAAAATACGCATGCAGTATCAGCACAACTGCACGATGGATGCAAGTTATTTTGTGAAAACGCTACAGCGTTGAAAACAAATAAAAATCGGACTACAACTTTTTAGTAGCGTAGAACCAGTAGAACTAAACAATTTCAAAAAAAACGGAGGGTTAGGAATTTTTTTTTACGAATCGCTTTATTTTGGGACCCTAATTATGGCAGAGATTTTTCCAGATCAGAGGCGTGCTCGAACAGGGTCAAAATCGCCTTTGTTTGTTGCAAAACTGCTAGTTTGACAATATCTTTGATCACATTGAAAATAGCAAAAAAATTCATCTTACGTAATTTTTAACGTATAAAATTACAAAGAGAATGAGACCGGTCCGAACCCAAACGGATAGTTCGTTTATGCAGAAATAAACAGAAACCATAGGAAGTTGATATATTTTCAAATTTAATTTAAGAAACAAGTAAATGGCCAAATTTTTTGAATATGCTTTTAAAAGATGTATTTTGATACACAGAAACACTGTACCAAATTTCAACTTCAAATATTTATTTAAACAGCCATAATCGCTAGAAGACTAAAAATTTTCAACCACTAATAAAGTTGGAGCAAATGATGGTAGAGGGTGAAACTTTTTTTTAAATGAAAGGTATTGCCAAGCACTTTAAAATAATAGCAAATTGTAATTTTTTCTCAACTTCTTCGCTGTTTTTTCACCTAATGTTAACGAGTACTTCACCGCATGTTTCATGTTTATCACTAAGTTACTGAACAAATTATTGTTATTTGTATACAACTCCTCATAAACATAAGGCGAAAAAACAGCGAAGAAGTTGAGAAAAAATTACAATTTGCTATTATTTTAAAGTGCTTGGCAATACCTTTCATTTAAAAAAAAGTTTCACCCTCTACCATCATTTGCTCCAACTTTATTAGTGGTTGAAAATTTTTAGTCTTCTAGCGATTGTGACTGTTTAAATAAATATTTGAAGTTGAAATTTGGTACAGTGTTTCTGTGTATCAAAGGTATCAAAATACATCTTTTAAAAGCATTTTCAAAAAAATTGGCCATTGACTTGTTTCTTAAATTAAATTTGAAAATATATCAACTTCCTATGGTTTCTATTTATTTCTGCATAAACGAACTATCCGTTTGGGTTCGGACCGGTCTCATTCTCTTTGTAATTTTATACGTTAAAAATTACGTAAGATGCATTTTTTTGCTATTTTCAATGTGATCAACGATCGGGTGCAAAAAATGCATAACTAGCAGTTTTGCAACAAACAAAGGCGATTTTGACCCTGTTCCCGCACGTCTCTGGTCTGGAAAAATCTCTGCCATAATTAGGGTCCCAAAATAAAGGGATTCGTGAAGAAAAATTGCTATCCCTCCGCTTTTTCCAAAAGCGCTGGTTTTTTGTTTAATTCGACTCTGCTATTTGGGTTGTTTCCTCTTATACAGGGTGTCTCAAAAAGAATGGAACAACGCTTGGTCACTGATTCTCTAGGTTAAAATGAACCGATTAAACCTAATACTAACGACTTGAAGCTACGAGATTGAATTTAAACGATCAAATTCTAAAAGAGTGCTGCTTCTGTTTTTCCGTTTATCCTTGTCAGTTTTGATAATAATTGAATTTATTAGTTAATTATTGTTATTCGAAAGTGATTTTTATTAATTATTAATAAAACTATTTTTTGTAAAAAATGAAACTCATTTTTATTATTATATAATAATAATTTATAATTTATAATTTATTGACATAAATTGACAGACAATCTTCTGTAGCTCCTAAACTATAAAAAATTTCTAGTAGTTTTTTTAACTTAAAATGTAGATCTTCATGAGTAGAATAAGCACATATTCTTTTTTAAAAAATTCACCGTGCGATTTTTGAAATTTTCAAGGTCAAAGTTTTAAATTGGCCGCCATTTTGATATTAATGGAGATAGAAGATTGTGCTAAATACAAAAGTTTTAGAGAAATTTACAAGGATTTCAAAACAATTTTTATTTTTTTAAAAAACTTAAAACTAACTTAACTGGAGTAGAAAAACAAAAAAACTTATATCGACTGTATCTCGAATAGGAGGCTCCAAATTCAAATGGGCGAAATAAAAAAAATGTTAGTTTTTTCGAGATCTACAACTCCTATATCTTTGGATGAGTCGAGTAGTTACGTATACCTTAATACAAAATTTCTCCGTTTCCAAGTTAAAGGGCCTTAAAGTTCAATATTTTCTTTTTTCTTTTTATGATAATTTCCACACATGTCAAGATATTTATTTCAATTTTGGTACAGATGCTCATAATTAAGAACTAAATCAAGAGAATTTTTTTCATAAAGTAGGCTTGACTATAAGAGGCACTCTATCTTCTACAACTTGTTTTAGCTATAACTTCGTTTTCGGTGAAATTTTTTTCAATATTGTGTTATTTTCTGAAAGAGCATTAAAAAAAGAAAACTAAAGTACTCTTAGTTCATATGTGTAAAAGCAGCCGTTTGTCTAAAAATTGGCATTAAAGTTTCGGATTATTGTTAAGACGAGCAATTATCATGTAGCCATCATCACAAAAACAATGGGAAAAAGATTGGAAAACAAGTTAAACCAATAACATTGTCTAAAAATCAAAGGTACGTCGCGTAATAGTTCATCCAGGTTATTTTCCAAGAAGGTTGAATAGTAATTAAATTTGAGCTTTGCTGGAAGTACGAATGGGCCTACAAAACAATTTCTAATGATACCACATTTAAACATTCTTTGTAAATAAACGTTTTCCACTATTTTGTCCTTTGTTTTTGTGATCATTGCTACTTGATAATTGCACGTCCTAACGACAACTCAATACTTTAACCGCGATTTTAAGGCTAACGGTTGGTTTTAAGCATATGAACTAAGAGTACCTTAGTTTTCTATGTTCTAATTATTTTTCAGAAAATAGCGTAATATTGATAAAAAATTCCCAGATAACAAAGTTAAAGCTAAAATAAGTTCTAGAAGTTAGGTTAAGTACCTCTTATGATCAAGCCTACTACATGAAAAATTTTCTATTGATGTACTTCGTAATAATAAACACCTGTTCCAAATTTGAAGTAAATATTTTCACATTTGTGGAAATTATCATAAAAAGAAAATATTAAAAATTGAACTTTAAGGTCTTTTAACTTGGAAACCGGAGGACTTTGTATTAAGGTATATTAGGTTTAATCGTTTTATTTTAACCTAGAGAATCTGTGACTAAGCGTTGTCCCATTCTTTATGAGACACCCTGTATTTACATTTAAGATACACACCTGGCGTTTGGTGCGATTCTCCCGACTCACCCTGTATAAAAAGCGGATGCAATTAATAAATTATTCAATTGCTGTAGGTATTACGAGAAATAAAAATTTTGAATGTTATCGAACCACCTGGAGAAGTCGTAAACAGCAAATCTAAAGAGAATAGGGTATTGAAGTCAAACATGTGCTACATTGTATTGATTACTTGAAAAACTTACAAGTTTTCTGTAAAGCAAGAAAGAACAAATGCCCTGCCTTAACGGAAACAGCATATATAATCTCGAGGCTTTTTTAAAATTTTTAAAGTCTTTTTTAAAATGTCCTAGTTTTGTAGTTTTCGCTAGTTAAATTGTGTGCAGGTGTACTACATACTAATAATAAAATCTTGTAGAAAATTTATCCAGATATCATATTTTATTTGAGCCTGGGTTCAAGAAATGCTTAACAATGAAAAAAAAAGTAATGCATAAAAATTTAAAAAGTGTGAAATTTGAAACTGGGTTCTTTTGAGTTACCTCTAACGTTTATTAAATAAATAATATTGTAATTTTTATTAATTACGATTTTTCACAGCGCTCGTTAGATTGATTAACAATTAATTGCAACAAAAAAGTGCAAAAATAAACAAGATTTAGTGCACCCAACTGTATGAAAAAATGATAAGAAAATTAAGCAAACCTAAGCACTTGAAACAATTTAAAACAATTTTATCTTTTAAAAAAATTACTTAAAGGGGAAAAGTTTGTTTCATGAGTAATATCATTTCTTCATAGTTTTAGAGGATTGAACTTTTATACATTTAAAGAATGAATTGAGGGCTTTTTTCTTGAGTAAAATAAATAATTCTCGGATCAATTTTCATCAATTATATAATTAATTAATTATATACAAATGGTGTAAAATTATCAAGATAAAATATTAATTGTGCTCCTGCATTAGTGCCACTGTAACCCTCTTAGTTTTCTGATAATTAAGATTCTTTTCTAGAGGACGTGAAGGTAAAACTTTGAGAGCACTAATCTGAATACTAGGATAAATAGTTAATGTGTTATAAGCGCCGTTTACTGCTGTTGTAACCACATCCGGCACACTCTTTGTTTTTAAGATATCTCGAATCTTCCGAGCGCTGCACGTTCACACCAATATGTTGCCTTAGAAAATTTTTTGATTCGAGCTTTGATGTCGAGCTTCCCGGGATTTATACATTTTTAGAATTTGGTTAGCACCCCTATTTTTTATGTTCAAAAACTGTTTTCGTTCAATATCAGAGTATAGAATATACCCTTTGGATATTAGGTAAAAGAGGTATGTCAATAATAATATAAAGATTGTTTAAATTTTGAGTATTTTAAAAAATACTCAAAATTTCTAGTGATCCTGTTTTCTGTGTATTGCCTCACGTCTAAAAATTTCAAGTCAATACAAACATTTTTCTTAATGTTATCCGGGGGTCTCCGACGCTTCTTAGCCCACCCCAACCGAGCCGCCCATGAGCGAGAGTCAGTTCTTCTAGTATTTAATGTGCAATAGAGTGACTCGTGAATTTTCATTCAATTCGGTGGAATGTTTTTTTTAATACTTGTGAAAAACCTTTACTTCATATTTTAAAGTAGTCTGCGGCGCCCATACCATCTAGCAAAAAATGATTGTATCGACTTATTCGTCATTCCTGAAATTTTTTTTAAAACTTGATCTGCCCTGATCTGCAGAACAAAATCCTAATTACCTCTTTCTAGTTTAGAACTAATTTTCACCTTTATTTAGCAATTTTGGTATATATGGGTAAAATTGTCAATTTATGTGCTTCGCAAATTATTACACAATGATGTATGTACTACAAAATGTCAGCAAGATGTTCGCGTACGATAGATATTCTGTAGTTTATGCTTTGAAACTGTTGCGAACCGTACTGTAAACAGAAGTGTTTATCTTACCTTAATTCCATAATTTGACTCCTCATAAATGATGGATATATAGCTCCAACCAATTCGTCTTATAATGTCGACCATAGCTTTAACTTGGTAATGATCTGAAGGTATCGTTCTTGTAAAATATTCAAACCGTTGCTTATTACTTAGTTCAGGACTTGTAGAGAAAAACGAAACCTAGAAAAATAAAAAAGTAACATCACCCTAGTTGTTAACAATTAATTTTGAGATAATCTTGAATTAGAATCTAACGAGAATTGATCTGAATCAAAATATTGGGAAAATATGTATATGTAGTTTGAGTTCCCTCAAACCCTCGCTCCGTGTACAGGTAACCCACCTATAACAACACAGATAGGTTGCTACAAACCGTTGTGTTGTGTTAAATTGTGTTATACAACACTAGAAGTCAGTACAAAAAGGGGCTTACGTACCAAACTATCATCGTGTCAACGAAACCTTGTAGGAAGGTAACAGATGTTTTTTTTAAGTGAAGATACCCCACGTGAATTATGGAGAGTGAAGTTTTTCTACAATATCTTGTATTTTTTGTTATACAACGTCGAGTAACCTTCTACGTAGCTCCGGAGCAATAGTCACATTTGAGTGTAAATTGAACGAACCAAGCATTATGTTTATACTAGCCATGTCAAGCTTTTGAAGCTATATTTTTAATCAAAAAGACAGTTATGTTCTAACTTTGCAACGCCGCGATTGGAAGAAATAAAAATTTAATTGTGTCCAAAAAATGCCTGTATCAGATTGGTGAAACAATATTGAGCACAAAAGAGTTCATCGAGATCTGGTTATTAGTTTTTTCCTAATTATAATAATAGGTGAGACACCCGGATTATCACATCGAACTTGAACCACCCTGTACACACAAACTGTATATACTGTCATTTAACAAAAGAGGAACATTAAGAACATTCATAGTTTCACGCTTAATTCTATTTACGTAATGAAAAATGAACTTATAAGACAGTTAATCATGGCTTGAACGTGTATAATCCAATGACTGAGCTCGTCTTTCTCCGCTGTCATTTGAACTTTTATTCTTTTTAAAAGAATTTTCAACTAGTATTGACTGGGTTTCCCAACCCAGTTAGCATCTATTTTATCGTAATAACTAAACTCAAAGTATGTGAAACATTCAAGAACTTGTGTATCGTTATCAGTGGTATTACTAATTACTGAACCATCATTTATTAAATTTATCTTTAGGGAATAATAAACTATAGACGATGTTTCTCTTCATACTTTATGGTTTCGACAAAGGGGAACTAGGTTTTCAGAAACTAATAAAAATACAACATTATGTTCTATAATTTAATTATCGTTCACCTCTGGCAAGATATAAGCCTGCAGCAAATGCTCATTTTAATTGTGAGCGACGTGTTTCAATGTAGCTTTGATTTATGATGTATCACTAAGTCACAATCTTTTAGAAGCATGAACCTTGTAAGTTTTCATTCTTGTCGCTAAAAAGCTAATCTAAGATCCAAAGTTCGTATAAAGAATCTAAATTTTATAAAATCAGTAATATATTGAATCTTGTAGTAACGATCCACCGTGACCACCGTTCAAATCCAGAGTGACAAATCACGAGGTTGTCATGGCCAGTTACAAATGGCAGTTGAAGAGATTTGTTTCCAATAAGTCACTAAGGGGACTTACACTTTACACGCCGCTTAATAACTACATTCGTTGTATTTAGTGCATGAATATCTATTTTATGATCATTTTCATTTTTTTAAATTATAAATTCCAATTTTTCACTCATTGGCGAGTTTTCATACTGCCGTTTTAAGTAAAATGGATGTACCTAAAAATTTAGTAGTTTTGAGATAATAGCGCTTAGAATAATACGATGGACTCGCAAAAGTATACGACTACCTCAAAGCTTATTAGTAATAATGTTTAATAATAAATTAATTATTTAAATAGTTGATGGAGGAGGTCGTAACTTTGTGAAAATTCATATTGAAAGATTAAATTAAAAAAATAACACGTCTTCCAGACAAACTTTATTTAACACTTTAACAGGTGTTTATTTTAAATAAAGTTTGTGTGGAAATTAAGGAAATAACACGTCTGTGTTATTTTTTTAATTTAATCTTTCAATTAATTATTTAATTTTTATTATTAAATATTGTGTTTAAATGTAAAATACTGCACTTTGGTTAATATTGGTAAATTTTGTCCATAAAAGCAAAGAAATTTTCGTAGGGGTCGTTATGTTTTATGTTAAAAGGATCACCGCGGGCGCGCGCCTATTCAAAATTTTTTCGAAAGTAACTACTTTTTTTTTACTTAAAAAACTGTTTCACCGAATTACATGAAAATTTCGCAACTCTCTATTTATTGCACATTAAATACTAGAAGAGTAATTTGATATCTCGCTCATGGACGGCTCGTGTAGGGTAGGGATCTGTTATTATTTAAATAAGTTTTTTAGGGATGAATATTTTTTATTTTAAACTAACCCATTCAAGTCTTAAAAGCTATGGATTCGAATATGTTATTTTTGTCAGATTTAACAGTTTTCGGTTTATAGCTATCTGAATTTAAAAATACAAAAATATTTTTTTTATTTAATTAATATGTATTAATTTAACTTGTTTATTTATGATTAAATCTGTTTTAATTTAAATTAGACGTCCATTTAAAACAAATTAAATTATTACTTAAATAAAAAAAAAATTGTAGTTAAAGACGCCTTTATACTAAAAAAAAAATATATTGTTATGATATCTAAACTAGAACTAAATGTTTATAATTAAAAGGATATAATGTTGATTTTGATCAGAATGACTTCTTCGATGTTACGATAAACTGACATTCATATTTTACCATTATTTATGTATTGTGGTCAATCTAAAATGAAAGACTTTAGTTAAAGAACAAAAAGGTAGTTGATTAAGAAGTTTAGTTTAGAGAAAATTTAAGTAGAAGAAGAAATTAATTAAATTTAAAAATTTGTAAAAAATGACATTTGACAGCGTAAATTAGAAAGCTTGTAGTTATGTTAATCATGGAAATTTTTGAGAATAGATTTTGTTAATTTAGTTTTAAATGTGGAGTAAGTTTAGAGAAGATTGGAGAGAAAAAGTTATTCAGTTAGAAAGAAATTTAGTAAGAAAAATTTGAAGTTTTGTAAAGTGTTCTTAGAAGTGAGGTTAAGTAACCTTCTTGAAAATAGAAAAATTATAACCTAAAAAATATAAAAGTTAATTAATTTCCAAATTAAATTAAATATGTCAGTGTACTTACTTGTAATAAGAAAAAATTAAATTAAATAAATAAAAGTTAAGTTGAACAAGTCACTGTGTTTAATTTGTTGTGAAGAGAGGTGTCGTTTATGGTTGATATTACGTCGGCGCAAAAGGAAGTGCGCGCGAAAATTAAGTAGAACCCACGAGAGAACAACCCTGAGATAGTAAAATAAAATTTATACATACTGCATACTGTATAAATTTTATTTATCTTTCTCAGGGTCTTTCTCGTGGGTTCTACTTAATTTTCGCGCGCACTTCTTTTGTTGCGCAGACGTAATATCAACCATAAACAACACCTCTCTTCTTAACAACAAATTAAACACACTTACAACTTGTTCAACTTAATTTTTATTTATTTAATTTAATCCTTTTCTTATTACAAGTAAGTACACGAAATTTTATTATAACTTTTAATTAACTAAATCTTTTATTTTTAGGTTATATTTTTTTATTATCAAGAAGGTTCGTCGAAGCTATATCCACTCCAGAGTGGATTTAATTTTCAAACTTAAATCCACTACAGATTGTGTGACGTCATTACGCATGCGCAGTGTCGTATTATTTGTACTTTTCAATATTTTTATAATTTTCGATTTTTTGTTTCTTTTTTATTTTTGGTTGTAGTGTCTTAAAAAAAATTTAAGTAATCTTTCGTTTCGGCATTCAAAAAGCGAGTGGGGACACTTAAGACAAAGAGCACATGAATGAAATTAATAAATACGATGAAGAGATTTAAACGAAATTCAATTAAAATGTAATTAAATTCAGTACAGTTATGCATATTAGGGTGATTCTTATTTAACTCTTTTATGAATTTGATTTTTGCCGCCCCCTGATTTTATTCCAAAACAATCAACTAAAATTTTAAGTCTGGTTTTAACTTTCTAGGACATCGCTCAAGTCCTCCTGTAACGAAAAGAAGTTTTGTGTGTAAAATACATAATATTTTTCCATCTTTTTCTATTTTTTTATATCGGGTATAAAAAAACTGAGAGAAAATTATGGTTTTATATTGTATGAACTGACATTGAGACTATACTTTTCAGAGAAAAATTTAAAAAAAATTTTTGAGTCACTGTGATTTTTTAATGGGAATAATTTTTTTAATTTTCTGAAAAATATTCGCGTTAAAGTGTAGCGAAATAACTCTCAATTTTTTTTTATTTTTCCCTGAAAAGTAGTCTGCATACTCTCAATAGTAGATTTAATATAAAACCATAATTTTCTCTTAATTTTCTTCACTTGCAAAATTTTAACTTTTAATTTTTAAGAGATTTTCAACAAAACAAAATATACTTACCTGTTACCTTTTCTAATGTAAAACCGTTTATCCCATCCGTTTGTTTTCTTATAAAAAAGATTAAAATAAAGCATATTTTCAATATTTCAATATTCAAAAAACTTTGAATAAAAAAGAAACAAAAAATCAAAAATTTTTAACAAGTACAAATAATACGACACTGCGCATGCGTAATGACTTCACACAACTTGTAGTGGATTTAAGTTTGCAAATTAAATCCACGCTGGAGTGGATATAGCTTCGGCGAAGAAGGTTACTTAACCTCACTTCTAAGAACACTTTACAAAAACCTCCGCATATCTGCGTTTACAAAATTCAACTGAACTTAATTAATTTCTAAAATACAAAGCTGGCCTTTTGCCGAAAATAGGGTTTGCTATTGGTTTAAATTAATTTATACCTATAAAGTCAAAATTAATGTTACTTCAAATTTTTCTACCTAAATAACTTTTTCTCTCCAATCTTCTCTAAACTTACTTCACATTTAAAACTAAATTAACAAAATTTATTCTCAAAGTATCTCTCTAAAATTTCCATCATTAAGATAACTACAAACTTTCTAATTTTCGCTGTCAAATGTCATTTTTTTACAAATTTTAAATTTAATTAATTTCTTCCTCTACTTAAATTTTTTTTTGTTCTTTAAATAAAATCTTTGTTTTTTAGATTGACCACAATGCATAACTAATGGTAAACTATGAAAGTCAGTTTCTCGTAACATCGGAGAAGTCATTCGGCTCAAAATCAACATTATATCCTTTTAATTATAAACATTTAGTTTTAGATTTAGATATCATAGCAATATATATAATTTTGTATTTTTATGTTTAGAGATCGTTTTCACTGTCTATTAAATCGAAAACTGTTCATCTGACAAATTTTCGAATCCAAAAGCTTTTACGGACTGCTCGAGCCCTTTTCTGGAAATGAATATTATGTATTTCATTGCAGTAAAAATTATGGAATAATAATTAATGAAGCATTTCTATGCAGTCCATGAACTTTATCATTAATGCACCAGGTCCTAAAAATTTAAAGCCTAAATTTTCCACGTAAAATTAATTAAACGGACATAACAGCATTTATTTGAAAAATACATTTTCTGTTTTTAATGCTATTTGTTATGAAAAAATATTAACTTACTAAAATCAACATTGATAAATGAGAAGTAACAACCACAATAATGAAATTGTATCAACAAAACTTCATTTGAAGCAGATGTAGACGACAAGCTTTAATTTAAATTGTTTTTTTATTTCAACTTTAAAAAAATATTGGATCAAAGGTAAACCTCAACTTATAACCTATAACCAATATTTTATTTATAAACTTTATAAATATTACTTCTATGATTTTGTAGTTTCGGCGGCTTATTAGTAAACCTCGTTTTTAGTTCATAGCCGTTTCAACTCAGGTGGGTTTTAAATAGGGTAAGACCGGGAGAGATTTCTCACCTTTTTTATTTTTGCAATAAAAAATTAAATAGTCAAAATGAAAAGCCGTTAAGGTGCGTGTCCTACCTATACTGAGTATATAGGGAAACATCGGTCAGTAAAATGATAATAAGATAATAATAGTTTTGGTATAATTAATAAGAAATATATATTTCAACTTATAAAATATATGGATTGTGGTTGGTATCTACCTAAAACGTTACAACTTTATGAAGTGATTATAGGCAAAATAACAACTGCTTTTTGCTGATTACTATATTATAATACGTAAGTGACCTGTAGAGAGCTTAAGGACGGAAGATACTCGCAGAAATTGTAGAACTTAATCAATTTTTTCTGGCTTATAAAAATTTATTTTCATAAATTGATGATGTGAGGAATGTTAACTAGAGCTGTACTTAATATTTGTAAAATATAAAAGTCATAATCATTATAGTTTAAGAGATAGATTTTTAGACATTTACGGCCTTAATATTAGTTCAATTAAATCCGCGTTTAAATCATGTTATAGAGAATCTCTCATTCTAGGGTATGACATATTTTATAATTTTATTTATTATTATGGAACTTGTATAATGCAATTTTATTGGAATTTTATATGTCTCAATATACAAAAGTAGTCATAGTATCTTACCTAATTGTCCAATTTGTTTCAAAGTTTGTTAATACATGGACGTCATCATTATGTCAGGATATAATTTTAAAATTTTGTATTTAGTGGCTAATTAAGGCTGTATTTATCCAAAATAGTTTAATAAAATATTGGGGTACTAAATAAAGTGGTGCGGCAGAGGTTAGTAAAGGATAGAAGAGTACTCGAATTTCGGCATTTTACCTGCAAAAAAAGGGACATAATCCTATTTTGTCCGTGCTCATTTTCTAAACTTAAACGCCTACAATAAAAACGTATTTTACTTTCAATTTCTTATTAAATGTAAATACTTGAAAAGGTACTAAGTAGATTTGGTAGATGATCAATTATAGAGCGCGGATTTCTAGCTTGGTGCTTATTTCCTCTTAAACTTATTTCATTTTTGTGTTATTTTGATGCATTTTAAGCGCTATTGTCATACTTTTTTTATGCTTAAAACTCGGCAGCTAATCAATCTAAACAAAAACAATGATAATACAAATATAAAAAAAGAGCAGATTTTAAGCGGAAAGATTAGTCTAATCCTCTATATATAAACATTAATATTTTCATCACATTCAAGGCCAATTAAATATATTAGATAGTGTAACGATGCATTTTTCTACACCTGTCAGAGTGTTACGAATCCGTAAGATTCTGCTTCTGATACGTGAAAAATTAACATCGTTTGCGCACCCGAGCGTTTTTTATTAAGAAAATGACTCGTACGTAATCCATCAGCAACCATCTGAGTTCGTTTTTGTACCATCTGCGATAATGGTATAAATTTTTATCCGGCGTTTGCACTTCAACGTACTGCAAATGTACTCGAGGTCGCCGGTTAATTTCAATGTCCCCGATAAATTGGAATTATTTATTTAATTTTAAAATTATTTACTTAATTTTAATTTATTTTGGCCCTTCAGGCATCCCAAATATATTTTTTCGTCCTTTTAATTTTACTTGTCAACGTCCTGAATATTATCATTCATTTTTTCTAATTTTAAAATCATTTAAAATATTTAATTATTTTAAATGCTTTTTAAGATTATTTATATTTAACGTAACCACTCGAAATTTATACCATTCGATGTATATTTTAAGCCCGCATCTATCACCACCTACATAATCGCATAAAACGCATTCATGTAGTAGCTGAGTGATAATCGTAGAGATATGAGTACCAAACGTACGAAGTCACATGTAAATTCCCACTTCGTAGTTAATTCGAACAAGCGAGTTCTATTGGTGCTAGGAACTTGGTCGTGGAGAATTAATAAATATTCGACGTGCATGGATTTTAAGGAGAGTCCGTGACCAACCGTGAGCATCCACTGTGCATCGTGTGTTCTTGTGCTCAGTGAGATCGTCTTGTGCTGTGGGTAGTTGATGGTCTGGCGTCCCTGCACCAGCGGCTGAGATAAGCTGCAGTTGTAGGTTAAAGCTGATCGCGGCTACCGCAGTACACTCCCGTTGAGAAGGACTAGATTACAGTCTCGACCTTTTGGCCGACTGTCGATCATTTGTGTGGGCTTGATTACAGTCTTGGATTTGTTGGACCGACTGTTGATCTGGAGGAACGCTGGTTTAGCTGTAAAGTTAAACACGTGTCTCCATTTACGTTCGAGGAGCGAGTTCATGTGAGTCACCAATCCGAGTGGTGTCCAAAGAGCGAACGTCACCCCGAAGGAAGTTTTAGTTTTGTTTTGGTTTTATAAACAACGTTTCAATTTATGAATATTTACCTTCGTGTATCTTCGTTATCGACGAAGATATTTATTTTCATTAAATAAAGTGTTAATTTTATTTTGAGTTATAAACATAATTTGTTTATTTTCTATTTTTTTTTAATAAATATTTTTATTTGGGTAAGAAAGTGTTTGTTGTTGTTGTTTATTACTTCGAACCCTCCCATCTTCGACTCGAGCGATGCCGAGGATATAGAATAATGAACACACGATTAATATCGGTGTTACAATAGAACTTATTGTGACTTAATTTTATATACAGATTTAGATATACAAGTGATTAGAATTTTAAAAGACGTGGATTTTTGGAATAACGTTATGTTGCCACAATTAAATGAATTTTTTCTTAATTGTATGCTACCGGAGCTGGCTGATCCGCTAATTCCTCGAGGTTTAAAAGCTAGGGATTCAGAGCTAATAAAAAATGCTCAAAAGAAGAAGAAAAAAAAATTTTATAATTTCATTGAGTTACATCTCCCTACTCTGGTAAACTCGCGAATCTGCAAAATCGCGAATTTACAGGAGACAAAAAACGAAAAACAAAAATTTATCTGTATCTGTAAAATTCATTTTATTTCATTTCTATGATATTTTTGAGAGATTTAGCGTATTTGCGAGTTTATTGTAGTCAAAAACCAAGATTTATGCAGTTTTTAGAGTTTAAAATAGATGTATGTAAGTAATGGAATAAGATACAAATTTTAAATTTCAGTATTATGTGCATTGGTCTTCTACCATTCAAATCCACTATCAAACTCAATTTCGCCAAATTTGCAGATCCGCGAGTTTGTCAGAGTGGGGACGATATGGGTCATTCTTTTACAAACCGCACGGATTCCAGGGAAAAAAATTGACTTCTTCAAATGTGATAAAAAAATTTTTTCTGTATCTTTCAACAAATTTAATTGACCCGTATTTCAGAATTTGGCTGAAAAAATTTATTTTCGAAAATATTCACATATGAATTTTCGATAATTTGCTGGATTTTTTCCAATTTCATCATACTTGAAATTTATTATCTCCAGTTGTACTGATCGGATCAATGCGCCCAGCGCTCCAAAATATTTAATAACTTCGATCTAATAGAGGCTCCACTTTTTTATAAAATGATTTTTGTAGATTAGAGAATAAGGAACAAAATGATATTTTTTCCAATTAATTCAAGTTGGGGGCGATCATGTTAAAACTATTTAAACAATTAAATTGTTATTATTTTTCATTTGTTAACAAAAAAATTTTTTTTAATACACTTCTAAAGCTAACGTAATAAAGTGTAAATTAACAGAAAACGACATTGATCCGATCAGTACAACTGGAGATAATAAATTTCAAGTATGATAAGATTGGAAAAAATCCTGCAAATTATCGAAAATTCATACAGTGTCCGCAAGGGAAAAGGGAAGGGAAAATTGTTTCTATTCACTTCAAGATACTAGATACAAAATTTAAGAAAAAAATATTAACATTTTCATTTTTTGGTTTTCTTGAAAATTCTCACTTATTTATAATATTGCAGAGTTCTTTTCTTTACATTTAAATTCTAGAGATCTACTCTGATCCAACGAGATCAAAATATTACGTTTTGTTTATAATTTAGTCTAATTTTGGTACATAAAAATATTTTCATTGAAAATGATCGGACATCTTGGACTATTTTCCCATCTCTGAATTCTTCTTGGGAAATATTTTAACCGCAGAGGTCACATATTTTAGAAAAATATCGGTGAATTTTAATTAAAATAAGAGCTTACAGATAGAGGTCCCAAATGATGTCTAAATTTACCCTAAATATCCAGACAATAAACTAATATGGATTTTATTTAATATGTAATGTAGTACTCTATCTGGGACCTCTATCTGTCAGCTCTTATTTTAATTACAATTCGCCGATATTTTTCTAAAATATGTGACCTCTACGGTTAAAATATTTCCCAAGAAGAATTCAGAGGCGGGAAAATAGTCCAAGATGGTCCTATCAATTTCAATGAAAATATTTTTATGTCCCAAAATTAGACTAAGTTATTAAGACCAAAACGTAATATTTTGATCTCGTTGGATCAGAGTGGATCTCTAGAATTTAAACGTAAAGAAAAGAACTCCGGAAAATTATAAATAAGTGAGAATTTTCAAGAAAACCAAAAAATGAAAATGTTAATATTTTTTTCTTAAATTTTGTATCTAGTATCTTGAGGTGAATAGAAACAATTTTCCCTTATGATGTTTTTCTCTGTTTTGAAAAGTAAGAGCATTTTTGGGCAATCGAAACTTTCAAGAGACGATGTCGCGGTGTTGCGTAAATGACATAGCTAATATTTTTGGCACCATTTTGGTTTTATTTCATGCAGACATTGATGCCAAAAACTATTTTCCAAAAACATGCATAATAAAAAAAAATCCCATATGGTGCAGACTTTTTTGCGGACACTGTTATGTGAATATTTTCGAAAATAAATTTTTCCAGCAAAATCCTGAAATACGGATCAAGTAATTTTATGAATATAGGCTATAAAAAAATTTTGGGCGATTCTAAAATGTCAAGTTTAAATTGGTGTGCGGTTTGTAAAAGAATGACCCATATCTATTCTTGTTGTACTTTATTTTTATTTTATTCTAAATTTTAGGTGTGTATGTAAATCATAATAAAATTATCTATATCCAGCAATTTATTCATTATAAAGCCGTAATCAAACTAGCTTTTAGTTCGAGTAGCGCTAAGAAACGTCAGGTATACGTCATTGATAATTATATTTGAATTTTCCAGCCGACGTTTGTTAGAGCATGATATCTTCTTTCAAATGCCACTATTAAAGTGATATAAATATATCTGATTATTTCAATTTTCCATTTATAATAAAATTCCCACCCAAAAGCTAAAATGATTACGAGTACATTCTGTTTATTTTTACATCATTTTAATTCATTTTCAGAACTAAAATTAGTTGAGAAATTCAGAAATGTAAACACTGGCATAAAATTATAATAAAATTAATACCATGATTGATAATAAAATAGTTTTAATTTATCTTTGATAATGGCATAAACACGGGTAGTTACTTTCACTTTTCTTTAGACAATAATTATACAATGCAAAATCTATTGAGCCCCCTTTGTAGTACACAAAAGATGTACGAGTATAATATACTCGTACTTATACTACCTGCTTGTTAATTTTGTTTTCTTTATCTTGTTTCTTTCTATTGTTATGGGTACAGTTATGTATTTCTTTATTATTTTATGCTACATAACCTCCTACGATATTGACGAAGCACAAAAAAGCAAGTAAGTTGTGTTGCCTATTTTAAATTTTTAAGTTGTTACGAATTAAGTTAGAGTATCTTCCGCCCTTAAAAAACATAAATAGTGCGAGAAAACAATACAAAAGTGAGTAAATTTGAGTTAAATTAACTGCGAGGTTAGATTCTGATGTGATAACAGTGATAAACAAGCGCGCTACAAAATAATAGATGTAAGTTGTTGCCATTGTTTACAAATATTCCTAGAAAGCAGGAAATAGTTTAAATTAGAAAATAACTGCGTAAATGAGTAAAGATCACATGCACAAACAGGGAAAGCTCACATAGTATTGGATCATGAACAAAGAGAAAGAGACAAAAAAACGACGCTAAGGAAACAAATAGTGTTGAAGAAATCTTTCAAAGAAGCAAAAAAACTGCTCACTCGCCTTTGAAGAAAGTGAGTAGTATAGAGAACAACGAAATGGAGGAAATACTCAAAAAACTAGAAGCCATGAACAAAACAATGGAAAAGGGGTTCGAAAGCAACCGCACTGAAATAGCAACGCTTAGAGAAGAAATAAAAGAAAGAGAAGATAAATGGAATCAGGAGAAAAAGGAACTGTGGGGCAAAATAGAAAAACTTGAAAACAGGCTGAAAAGGCAATTTAAGCAGAGAAAGAAGAACAATATAGTAGGGCTGGGCGATACCTCGAATCAGGTATCAAGTATCGATACCACAACGGTATCGATACTATTCAAAAGTATTGAAGTATCGAAAGTATCGAGGTATCGAAAGTATCGAGGTTTCGAAAGTATCGAGGTATCGAAAGTATCGAGGTATCGAAAGTATCGAAGTATCGAAAGTATCGAGGTATCGAAAGTATCGAGGTATCGAAAGTATCGAGGTATCGAAAGTATCGAGGTATCGAAAGTATCGAAGTATCGAAAGTATCGAGGTATCGAAAGTATCGAGGTATCGAAAGTATCGAGGTATCGAAAATATCGAGGTATCGAAAGTCTCGAGGTATCGAAAGTATCGAGGTATCGAAAGTATCGAGGAAAGTATAAGGCATTTAAGAAGCTACACTTTATGAGACCATTTTGTGATGATAATAATAATAATTGTATATTACAGAGAGCTGAGAAATTTTCAAAAATGAGATCTTTTGAATGCGACCACATCAATTTTGATAAAATTTAAATGAAAAATGTCAATTTTTAATTTTTGACTTTTAATTAAAAAAATTTTTATTTTGAATTATAATATAATTCTGAAGAAGCCTATGTGTTTGGCGAAACGTTAATAAAAATAATTATATAAATACTTATAGCTTAAATTTCTTTAATTTTAAAAAAGAAAATTATTAAGTTACATAATTAATTGTATGGTTAATAGTTAAAATTCCTAAAATTGGTTGTTTTATTTTTGTATATTCTTTATGTACAGTCTCGTTCATATCATTTGGCCACCCCGGCAATACGTTTGCACGATTTGTGGGTGCAAGCATCATAATACCAACACAGTTTGTTGATTAAATACTTGTTGGCAAAATAAAGTTACCCCTCAGTTTAAGTAGGGGGGGTGTTATTGATGGTTGAACCGACAAATTGTTATAACGTATTGCCGGGGTGGCGAAAAGATATGCACGAGACTGTACTTTCTCGGACACCTATTATAGATATTTACTTACTTAAAATTTACCTTTCTTTAAAAAAAATTAAATATGGAAACATGTAAACTCTATTTAACCCGCTACCTGCACCTAACAAAGGGTTAGTGCACAAACGTAATTTTATGAGGACCATAAATCAACAAAAAACTGCTTGCAAAAAAATTTTCTAAACATTGCTACCAAGGTTGCCTAAAAACAGGCGGATCTCAAAAATCCGCATTGTTGTCGAAACTGATGTAAAAGTTTAGTATCGTAGAGCCTTAAGGACTTTGAAAAAACATGCAATAGGTAGATAATTTTATTTAATTTATGATAGAATTTTTTCAACTTGATCGTTTAAAAATTACAGAAGATTTACTCATTTTACTGACCGCATGTTTCCCTATATACTCAGTATAGGCAGGACGCGCACCTTAAGAAATTATATTTTTGATTATTTTTGATGCAATAGGTAGATAATTTTATCTAATTTATGATAGAATTTTTTCAACTTGATCGTTTAAAAATTGCAGAAGATTTACTCATTTTACTGACCGCATGTTTCCCTATATACTCAGTATAGGCAGGACGCGCACCTTAAGAAATTATATTTTTGATGTTGCGTCTCGCGACAGCACTGTGTTGTTTCACTTTCATCTTTCGTTACTTTTGATACCTCGATACTTTCGATACCTCGATACTTTCGATACTTTCCATACCTCGATAGTTTCGATACCTCGATACTTTCGATACTTTCGATACCTCGATACTTTCGATACCTCGATACTTTCGATACCTCGATACTTTCGATACCTCGATACTTTCGATACCTCGTAACTTTCGATACTTTCGATACCTCGATACTTTCGATACCTCGATACTTTCGATACCTCGATACTTTCGATACCTCGATACTTTCGATACCTCGATACTTTCGATACCTCGATACTTTCGATACCTCGATACTTTCGATACCTCGATACTTTCGATACCTCGATACTTTCGATACCTCGATAATTTCGACCCTCGGTATCGGTATTCGATACCACCTAAGGTATCGATACTTCGAATAAGTATCGATACTTTGCCCAGCCGTACAATATAGTTATCAGAGGTCTAAATATCCAACAGCAAGAAAAAATGGAGGAAGAAATAGAGCACTTCATTGAAACTGAAATCAGAGTGAAAACCAAGGTGGTAGACAGCTTTGAGATTGGAAAGGGTAGTGAAAGTGGGGTGCTGGTTGCCAAGATTGAAAACTGGGGACAGAAAAAGAAGATTATGGAAAAGAAAAATAAACTTAGAAAAAAAAAATCTATATAGAAAATGACCTAACGGAAAGCGAAATGAAGGTACAATTCAATCTTAGAAAAATAGCAAGAGAAGAGAGCGATAAGGGCAGCAGAGTCAGAGTGGGATACTGAAAAATAACAATAAACGATAAAACCTATGGGTGGGAACAGGGTGCAAGGTCAAAAAGAAGTACAAAAACCAAACCAGACGGCTCCAAAAAACTAGTTAGCGGCAGCAGGAAAGAAAATGGGAAAACGACAACGGCAATGGAAATGATAACGACTTCGGTAGAAAAGAAAAGAGAAGATAAAGGGACTAGCGCAAGTAAGTTAGACTGGAACTCCCACAGCCAATCAAATATTTATAAAGAGGACGGCTCACCAAGAAAACAAAAAAGCAATAACAGTAACATCACTGGTTACGAGCACAGCTGGTGAGTTAAATGTGTTGGTGTGGAACTGTCATGGTTTTTCAAACGTAATAAATATGGATCGCAGTCAACAACTGGAAATGCAGCAGAATTATATTCTTTGTTTTAGCGAAACTTGGGTCTGGAAGGAACTAGTAAAGCCTTCGTTCCTGTTAGATTATAATTTTTATGTTCAAAGCGCAATAAAGGAAAAATCGTTAGGACGAGCTAAGGTGCGTGCATAAGAAACTGCAAAGTAAATTACTGGAAAGTAATAATTGGATGTGCGGAATTGAAATAAAAAATGGTATGGTAGTTATAGTGATGATTTTTGTGTATCTGAATCCAAGCTATTTTATGGCGGAATACAATACCTAAATATGTTAAATGAGCTAATCATGGAAATTAACTTAATATACTTATAAAATTTATAACTGTAAAATTTTTATACTAGGTGACTTTAATGCACGAATAGGAAATCTTAATGATTTTTCTGATAAGGTGATAAGTATGAAAAAGATATATGGAGTGATAGCTGTTTATCTACGGAAAGAGAATCACTCGATAGCTTGAATTAATGGGAGGGGAGAGCAGTTAGTAAAAGCTATGGAAAATTTGGGATTTAGCTGTAGTGATAAACCGGCACACTTCACTTATCTCAGTGGCATAGGCGAAAGCGTAATAGATCTAGTATGGGCAATGAGACGGCGCTGGAAGAAGTAACTGACTTTAAAATTTTGGATGTATCATTAGCGTCGGATCATATGCCTGTGCTGCTTACATAAAAAACCACGAGTTAAAAATAAATAGGATTGGAAAATAGTATATTAAAATACATGTGTCAAAAGCTCTTGTGACACAGGTGTTTTATACTATTTTTTCTATTTTGCAATGATTTATTTTAAAAATTGATTCTAAAAAAATCGTGCTAGAGAATTTTATTGCTTAAATTCTTATGTTGGTCCTACTGACAGTTGACGTTTATTTAAACTTCTAAGATTTTAACAAGAGATGGCCGTAAAGTTTGTTTGATTTTAATATTTTTAACTTTAATACTAATCAATTTAAGTAAAAATTACATTATTCCTTTGGTATTTATTACTTAATAAGCATTTTTTGTAATTATTTTTTAAAATTAAGAATAATTTTTACATAATTGATTTGTATCATATGTCAAAATAATTATTTTAATTACCAATGTCAACCAATTTCAAACTAAAAAAAACTAGAAACAGTACTTAAAAGTAGAACATTACAACATCGTTTTGGACGGTTTTCGATGCTGTAATGAGTATATTGTAAACGCAAAATAGAAAATAGTTATTTACGAACCATGTGTGGGAACACGATTTTCCCGCGTGAACGCTGTTTGAAAACACAAGCGACGTAGGAGCGAGTGCCTTTTTCATTGCGTGAACGCGGGAAAATTGTTCACGCATGAGGATCGTACAATATTTTTTGTAACGAACAAAACCGTTATCATATTCTTAAATAAAAATTTTATTTGATTAGTTTTGACAATTTAGGTATACAAAGCAACCTATGACTTCATAGTCAAACTTCATTCTTACGTCAAACAAATTCGTACTTTGACAGTTAATTGTTCTAAAAGTTGTTAAAAATTGTTATTAGATGTAACGTAATAGTTCAGTTTGCGACTTTAAATATTCTAAAATATGTTCCCTTACATTAATAAATACACATTACTTTATTTTATTACCATTTATTAGTATTGTTTTGACAGTTTACTTCCCGGTGTAGTAGACCGGGAAACACTGTTTCCCAGTCGACCACAGAGTGCGTCAAACGTCACTTTCGAAGCAGTGAGTACAAAAAATCAATTACGCTTGGCAATCGCCAAGCGTAAAATGGATAGAAGCTAACAAAATTAGTTTTACCGAAAGTATCAAACAACAAATCCCAGATAACTCTGGCGAATGCTCTGCCGCTGAGATGAGTGACTGTATAATTGATATATTAAAAGAACAGCCGAAGCTGTTGGAATGATGTCAGGTAGGATTAATAATAGAATAAGAATATTTGAAAAGCCGTGGTTCACCGAAAATTGTTTAAATCTCAAGTCACAGGTGCGCCAGGCTTTTCAAATGCTGAGAAAGGGTGGCTATAATGACGAAGTAAGATTGAATTATGTACGTGTCAAGTCTCAATATAATAGTCTACTAAAGTCAGAAAAAAAGAAGTTTTACAATGAACTTAGCGTAAAACTTTCTAACGTACGGGATAGTAGCCAATTTTGGAAAACTATAAAACAGTATAAAAAGAAAAATAATCGGCAGTGCAACGGCAGTTGATCTTGAAGAATGGGAACTGTGTATCAATGTGAAGAAAAGCAGGTTATGGGTATTTACGACAGACTTATAGAGGAACCTTTTTTAGATGGGTGTATAACGATGGGTGAATTGATGAAAGTGCTGAACAAGTGTAAAGTAGGAAAGGCTGCGGGCCCCGATCAGATCTCTAACGAATTTCTTAAAAATTTATCTCCAAATTGGGTTGCATATCTGTTAGGAATATACAACCGGGTGCTGGGGGAGGAAAGCACACCCGCGAAATGGTCAAAAGCACACATGTGCCTGCTTCATAAAAAGGGGGATACCAGGAACCCGTATAATTACAGAGGTATTTCGCTCCTAAACACAGTAGCAAAAATATTTACTACCATAATCGCGGAAAGACTACAAATTTGGGCAGACGAAATGGGAATATTGCAGGAACAGCAGTACGGGTTTAGAAAAGGCAGGGGGTGCAGAGATGCAATGTTCGCTTTACATGGGATAATAAATATTAACATAAGGCTTAGAACCAGTCGGGTGTATGCAACGTTTGTTTGATTTTAAAAGAGCGTTTGATTCGGTGCCTCACGCTTTATTGTGGCAGAAAAATGTTCAAAAAAAATGTTCAAACTTGAACATGTTTGAAGTCAGCACTAAAATTGTGAAAATATTGAGATCCTATTACAGCAACGCTGCGTTCTCATTTTTGATAAGTGAGAAAAAGAGTAGGTATATGAACATTACAAAGGGAGTCCTCCAAGGGGAATCGGTCTCACCGCTTCTGTTCACATTTTTTGTAAATGACCTGAATCAATTTATGTTGGACCATGGGGTACAAGGCGTAAATGTAGATGGAATGAACGATATATCTATGTTAATGTATGCAGACGATCTGGTTTTGATATCAAATACTCCGTCTAAGGCTCAAAAAGCTTTGGATTGCCTGGAGCTATACTGCGAACTTAATAAATTAACCGTTAATGTCAATAAAACGAAAATGGTAATATTTAGAAAGGATGGGCCACTCGGTAACATACCTGAATTTAAAGTAGGAGATCAAAAGATTGAAATTGTTAGTCAGTGCTGTTATCTGGGAGTAATTTTCTCATCATCGTGTGTATTCACCAAAGAAACAGAATATGCTATGCGAAAGGCAAACATTACGTCAAGTAAGGTGAGGGAAATCCTTGTTGCAACTAAAATGCAAGATTGGGACGCTCGAATAAAATTGTTTGATAGTATAATAAAAACAACCTTACTGTATGGGGCGGAGACCTGGAGTTTGCGTTCTCTAGCAGCCTTAGAATCTGTCCAAGCAAACTTCTTTAAAAGTAATTTCGGGTGGCAGAGGAGCACACCACAGTACATTATTAGAAAGGAAACTGGCATGAACCACATAGCGGTAACAGCGTTAAGAGGTATCTTAGGGTGGTGGATGGGGGTTTTGGGTATGCAAAGAGACAGACTAGTTAAAATATGTTTACGATAGGCTAGTTAGGCTTGATGGCTCCGCCCCCACATTAGTTAAATATAACTGGGCAAGTCAGGTGAGAGATATCTTGTATGAACTAGGGATGAGGCATATATTAGATCAGCAGAGCTGCGAAACCGTAAAACTAAATTTTGATCGCATTATAGAAAAATACACAGAAATCTGACCTTGGTAGACAAAGAACGTATCATAAACTCAAGATACCAGTATGTAACTTTAGAAGCTGGAACGCAAGGGTACCTTAAATTAAGTTGTAATTTTGTAAAAATCAGGCTAATCAGTCAACTAAGAACAAGCGGGTGTATGTTCGTAAAGCTAGTTGTTAACAATATTGTGTATAAATGGTGTCAAAGTGAAGAATGTCAGCTCTGTAACCTAAATGAGCCGGAAACTCTGGTCCATTTCTTCTTCAGATGCCCATTGTATAGCCCCTACAGAGGCCAATTTCTAGAAAAGTGTACCAAGGGACGGGCCCTGCAGAAGAGCTGTTAATGGAGGTGCTCACTGGTTTGACAGCGACTAAGATTAACAGTGTTTATTACTATGTTGAGGGCGCTCTGAAAGTGAGAAGCTTTGTGCTGGTGGAGTAAGAGTATAATTATTGTTTGAATTTATTTAAGTTTATTGAATTTAGGTTTAGAATAATAGATTTATTTCGTTGTCAAATGTCAATCCTGTAAAGCTTATAATTGCATAATACAGAACATTATTATTATTATTATTATTAAATATATGGATTGCGTAACCTGTTATATTAGCTTTCATTTAAAATCATAATTGATGCTCGCATTCAAAAGATTAACTCATTTTTGAAAATTACAACATTTAATGCAAATTCTTATTGTCGTAGCAACGACAATAACTTGCTCAGCTCTCTGTAATATACAATTATTATTAAGTATCACAAAATGGTCCCATAAGGCCTTGCACAGACCAACGCGGCCTGACATGATCGCGAGAGCGGCCGCGGCCTGGTAACTTAAATTCTACATTCCTATCTTTATTATACCTTTGTTTTTCGCTTAAAATTGTGTTTCAAATCAATTTGTGTTATAAGGTTTAAAATGTTAAAGTTTAAAATATAAAGAAAAAGTACTCATATTATTTTAATTTTTTGTAATTTTTAAATTTTTATGATAAAGAAATTTTTTTAAATCTTAACCCTTCAATTTTGTAGGTCGCACAAGACCCTAGAAATAATTTTTTGCGCCCACCCCTATGGAAACGGTGGAAGTTTCGACAGGCGATATTAAATGGGGAAGGTTCGGACAACAAAACGAGGTTAAAAAAACCTAGTCTTTTTGACTTACTTTTTGATTCGCTGCATTGAAAAATTACGTATCTTTTCGATCATCGCCCGAAAAAATGTTTACCTAGCGAAAATTTCGGTAACTGCGAGTCAACAAACAACACAACAAGCAATAAAAACAAAATGTAGCAAAAAAAATTTAATCAGTTTAAAATTTTGGGTCACGTTATTTTCAAGATGGAAGCGGAAAACTCTATATCCCACAAGAGTACGGATGTACATTTTCGGTAAGTATGTTATCTGAAATTTGCAACAGAAATCATATCTGTGTGGATTAGTTCGATTTTAATGTGTTTTGAAATTTACAACCAAACCTGATAACTCGGATATTTAAAAAAGTAACTATCATTAATACAGAAGTTCCAAGACAGCTCTCGCATAAGAAGTTTCTTATAGGTCGAAAAATTTACGTTTGACTATATTTTGCAAGCACATGGTTCTGATGTTCCTGTAACATTTGGAGAACTTAAACTAACTTTTGAAATATGTGCAACAATTTTACGTCGTGTTTATCGAGCGGTCAAGGGTCCTATATCCGAACTTCCACTTGTATTTTTCATTTGTTTTGTGCTTTTTTTATTAAATAATTTTAGATAGAAATTTTTGCTGTATGGTTATGGTTATGTATTCTATTTCAATACAATTTTCGACCGTGAGGTTATATTTTTTTTAACGGAATCGGAAATTAAGAAGTATAGAAACATCCTTATTTTAAATTTTGAATTTTTATTTTGCACTATTTAAAAAAAAAGGCTTTGGATAAGATAAGAGCGTCCCAGCAATACTAACATTTTTAAAAAACTGCTAGGATGAATATTGGTGCTGCGTTCGTTATATGCATCCAGGGATAGATGAGAGCTGGAGGTAAGCTAGTAGATTAGAAGTCACATGATCAAGAAAGATAAAAGAGCGATCCGTA
Source organism: Malthinus seriepunctatus (assembly GCA_963924605.1). Taxonomy (NCBI): domain Eukaryota; kingdom Metazoa; phylum Arthropoda; class Insecta; order Coleoptera; family Cantharidae; genus Malthinus; species Malthinus seriepunctatus. The sequence continues at coordinate 8,624,895 of OZ004602.1, forward strand.
TTTAACGAACGGTTCGAGATCATTTGGATATGTTTATGGTTTTGTCATTTCGATTTTCTAACCTTACTTACGTCGAAGCTATATCCACTCCAGAGTGGATTTAATTTTCAAACTTAAATCCACTACAGTTGTAGTGTCTTATTATTTTTACTTGTTAAAAACTGTATATTTTTTGGGTGAAGCTTATACCTACGCACAGAATTTAAAAAAATTTGGAGTGATCTTTGGTTTTGGCATTCAAAAAGCAGGTGGATGAGGATACTTGAAGACAAAGAGCACATGCAATTAAATTAATACGATGAAGAGATTTGAACGAAATTCAATTAAAATGTAATTAAATTCAGTGCAATTATGCATATTAGGATGATTTTTATTTAACCCTTTAATTGCCTTTAATGAATTTTATTTTTGCCGCCCCCTGATTTTATTGTAAAAAAAAATCAACTAAAATTTTAAGTCTGGTTTTAACTTTCTAGGACATCGCTAAAGTCCTCTTGTAAGGAAAAGAAGTTTCGTAGTATGTAAAATACATATGATTTTTCCATCTTTTTATAGCGGATATGAAAAATTGAGAAAAAATTATGGTTTTATATTGAATCAACTGGCATTGAGACTATACTTTTCAGAAAAAATTTAAAAAAATAATTTACGGATCACTTTCCGAATTTTTAATGGGAATAATTTTTTTACAAAAATTTTTTTTTAATGTTTCTCTGAAAATTGATTCAATATAAATTCTCAAAATTTTTTATACTCGCTATAAAAAAAATTACTCCAAATTTTTTAAATTCTGTGCGGTATAACTTCACCTAAAAATTTAAAATTTTTAACAAAAATACTACGACACTGCGCATGCGTAATGTCACTCTGGAGTGGATATAGCTTCGGCGATGTTTCAAATCTTAAAAATCTCTCTAAAATATCGGAGCGAAAAGATCTACATCTAACTCCTCCACGTGCTCCACTTATGTATTTACCGAACGATCGTAGTTTCATTTGGACATGCCCATTTGCAAAATACCGAACGATTTAGAGGTAAAAGAGGATAAAAATGCATATAACGAACGCAGCAAGTGCAAGTCGTGGAGAGTTTGACCACAAGAAAAGCTTATGTGGTAAACACTTCAAAAATTATAATAGTTATAGATTATATAGGTAGGCTATAGCTTATTGAATTATGTTTAATTAGTTTTAATTGATTGGTTTGTACTATTAAATTATGTGGTTCATCTCTACTAGATAGTAGGTAACTCTACATACCATATGTGAGAGATGATATCGATGCATATTTTTATTTTCGTTTCGAATGGTTTATTTCGGTGTATTTTTAAAGTTTGTTATGCTGGAGGTAAAAAACTAAGGGCTATGATTATAAAGGACAAATAACCGTTTATCTCCATAGTAAAATTTATATTTTGTAAACATGACAACATAGCAACGTTACTAAAGTCAAAGTTTGAAGTTTTAATATGAAAACACCAATTTTTGCTTAAGCTACCTATGTTGTCAAGTTAACAAAATATAAATTTTACAATAGAGATAAAAGTTATTTGTCCTTTATAATCATGAGCATAAGTGTAGTAATTATTTTGGTAATTTTTATTTACTTTATTCTTTAAAACAATAAAGTCATTTTTAAGTCATTTAAAAATGTTTTGTAAGTGTAATTAAGGATGTATTTAATTAATTGTTACGCATATATGACCATGTTGTTGAAAATGCGTTATTTAAAAAAAAAAAAAAAAAAAAAAAAAATGTGGCGAATCTCTCCTAGACGAACCTTATCCCACTTTTTACCACTGTAGGTAGGCTGCATGGTTAAATGAGTCCCCGAGATCTAAATACATTTTTTATCATTTTTAAAGTACAGTCAACCCTCCTATAACGCGGTTGATTGGTACCGCGTAATACGGAAACCGCGTTATAAGAAACTCCATAGTTAGTATACAAATCACATTGATTCGTATTCGCGTAATATGGAAACCGTGTTTCGCGTACTATGGAAACCGCGTTATAAGAAACCTACAATTAAATACAAATCACATGAATTCGTACCGCGTTATATGGAGACCATGTTAAGTGAATTTCTACCATCTATATATTTTAAAGTAGACTTATGAAAATTAACCTATCATTCAACCTTGATTCGAAATGTAAGATTATCTAATGAAAACAATTCAACAATATTTATTATTGCAAGTGTATTAAATTTCGCATAGAACCGCGGTAGGGCCTTATTTTAACTCCCGTTTTAAATTTAAAGGACGTGTGTGATTAGTTTATATGTATTAATTACCAATTTATTCAAACTTTAATTTTTTTATTTCAGTTAGATATTAAAAATAATAGAAAATATTGCTCTTTTTGCAAGAGGCACAAAAGTTCTAACTGTAATGTGACACTTGTATTTGTATGAAACATTCAACTTTGTTTGTGCTAATATGCAAAAAAAATTTAATTTTGAAAATTTGAAATGACCAGTTTTAAAAATGTTTAGTAATACATATTTAAAAAAATATTTTAATTATCAGTGCGATTATATTACTGCAAATAAAGAATTTTACTTGTCCAATTATAATAAAATCATTAAGATTAACAAATTACAATTAAGTCTGCACGCATTTAAACACAAAGATGTAATGAATTATAAAACCGCGTTATATGGAGACCTTGCGCGTAATAGGAGGGAACGTCGTCAAACACTGACCGCGTAGTATGGAAACCGCACTATTAGGATGCCGCGTTATAGGAGGGTTTACTGTAGTTATATAGGGTATAAAATGATGTCAATTTGAAGTCAATTCGCGGGTGTCAATTTGAAGAAGTCGAGAAAAATTACAGTTCGCGTAAAGTGATCACCGGTGGTAAATCAAAATATTCAGGAATAAATTAGTTGAAACAAATTATTTCATTACAAAGATTCCAGCAAAATTTTACAAAACATTTTTTATTTCCAAAGAAAATAAGATAAATCTGCGGTTCAGACAGGCGAATATAAAAATTACGGTCCCTAATAAATTGATTTATAATTAGAACAATTAATTAATGGGAGTTTTGGGAACTTGTTCTATTTTGTTGTTTGGCTAACTTGTGTAAGGTATAAAGGTTAATCTTTATAAATTAAACTTTAGTCAGATTTAAACAAAGTACGAAATATTTAAATCCTTAATGCTTATGAAAAGGAGTGTCTACCATTTCTCTTTTATTATCAAAAGTTATGCAGGGTTGTTGAAAATTATTTCACCGAAAGGTAAACTATCCTTTTTAATAAAATAAACATCATGTTGGTATAGTTAAAGCAAATCTAATAACATTAACTTGCTATTTGAGTATGTTCGACTCACGCAATAAATAAAAGAATTAAAAGTTTGAACATCAAATTGAATTTGGAGTTAGATTTTGCATATAATAACGCGAAAGTTTTGAGAAGTAGGTAGATTTCAAATCTTCATGCGAGTCAATTTTCGTTTAACCTTCCTTTAATAGAAAGCTTAGTTGCTAGATTATAAATTTTAAACCTTCTCACGGATAATTAAAATACTTTTTGTACCCTCTCCTTTCCGTTCTACACCTAAATAGGCTTTGAAACGGATTACAATTTAAACGGCTTATACAATTAGACAACTTGACATGGTTTTAAAATTAACGACTGATTTTATTCAATTGTAACACTATAAATTTGTACCAGTTTTTCAATTCTAATTTTAAACCAATTTAAACTTGATCCCCTTTGTGAGACAAATTGCGTTATAATTTATATTACAATTTGTTATGAGCATCGAGGTGGTGAACGTGTAAGTGTAAGCGAGCTGAAAATTAATTATGTAAAGGTCTAACCTGTGGAATTTTAAAAAGACGGAGAAGATTGGCCACTTGAATGGAAGTAACACTCGAGGCTGCTCCAACAACACCTGATATTACTTTTCGCACTGAAGTTTTATTGCAGTGGTATTCGGCACCATCGATGTTACTTATGGATCCTGCAACAAATTCGGAACATTAGTTTAATACGTTTTACAACTAAAAAAAATACACAATTATAATTATAATATAACTATACTTAATACTTATATATTGCCGTTTTCACGTTTAAACATTTTGTTTTCTCATCTTCAACATTATCAAAATTTTATTACTATAGATAGGTTAATCTTCGTAACAAATGTTTTGAATATAAACAATCATTTTCCCTTACGGTAGATAAATTTTAGCAAACCTCAAGTAAGCTACAATTTTCATATTTTATTGTTTAAATAGAGTTTAGTTAAGTTTAGGTAGTTTAGTTTAACGTCTAGTTAATAACGTCATATTAATAATTAACACGTTGATGTTTAGATATTTCAATATTTGAAAAGGATTGTTGACTACTTGCCGACTATTTGGAAGGAAAGCTTTGCTTAAGGTGAACAAAGCGATAACAATATCGTTCGATAAAATGTTAGTGAAATGTAATGCAACATAATAGTATAAATAATTAATTAAAATTTATAAACAAAATCAAAACCTTCATATTTAAATTTCGGCTTCAGAAAGGCAAAAATTTGCAGTATTTAAAAAATTTCTAAATATTTTAATACTGTTGTCTTGTTCGGTGATTTATATCCCCTTCCTTCAGTTTCAGTAGTCCATTTCAAATATTTCGGTTTAGAACCCTCCCATTTCAATACCTTGTCCCCAACCGCTAATTTCGATAAATTAAATGGCACCTACTTTTAAAGGATTTTTCATGATTTACCAAGCGCGATCATTAAATTGCACTTTCTCATAAGTAATTAATATTGGTGCTGCGGTTTCGTATACCTGGTACAATCGGTGTTTACTTTAAGAGATCTAATATTAATTAATAATAACAGAAATATTGTTGGTTTCAGCCTTTACAAGAACAGAAATTCGATTTAGCTATAGGGTGAACTCAATGTTTTTCTCATCTCGCACATAAAGGAATGCATTTTTAGTAATACGGTACCACAAATTAATTAACAGAAAAGGAAAATTAATAAAACAAAACCTTAATTTCGCTCCAAATGTTTGCTTTTTGATTTATTTGTAAACTTCGAACGTACTATTATTTCGTTCACCTACAACCTTTAAATAATATCCGTTTAGTATTATTCTTTGCTGCTAAAGGTGGACACACACAGGTTCATACTCCGGTTTTGCCTGTGCAGGCCAGTCTGCACAAGTCAAACCGGGTTTTTGCGGTCCTTGACTTGGTCTGTTGACATTGGGTCTTATGAATAAAAGTGAGCAAGAAGTTTAAGCTCGCATTTTTTAAGTTTAAACCCCAATCGGTATGAATAAAAAGGTATTGCTCGCGTGAGTAAGAACTCACGTTCTTACTCACGTTCATGTAAATGTTTCGTGAGTATCAACTCACCTTTCGTTTGAATAAAACCAATTTATACTCGCGAGGCCGAGTTTATACTCGCTATTTGTTGAGTCTGGTAGTTAGCAGACTCACTTTGCTTACAATCGCGTTATGACAGAGTTTATTATGAACGTTCGTGCTAAAAAAAATTATAAACTGCTAAGAAGTACTTGTGATAGAGACTATAAAGTACTATACCGGTTTAGCAAAGAAAATGTACAATGGATTTCCAACCATTTTCTTGGAGAATCTTCGGGAGAGAAAAGAAGTGGTGCATAATGGAATTTTGATAAAATGAAATTTTTTTTTGCGTTGGTTTCCAAGTTGGAGTAGGAGAAGACTGGTGTCCACCACCAGTCGACCAGGTGTCCACCAGTCTTGAGTATCCAATGTTGTAATTGGTGAAGTAATCGACAAAAATATCGTAAAAGGATTAAATTTCCTCAAAGCACTGAATACAATAGTTTTAGCTAAACAAACTATATACAACAACTTTATACATTTCCTTGTGCAATAGGTCCAATAGATTAAACTCACGTGAGAATCAAAAAACCACCTATCCATGGTGATGAATACATTAACTTGTAGATAGGGACATTCTAAAGCCCTACTGGAGAAACTCTCTGATAAAAGGACTCGCTTTCTGCTCAGAATGAGCAGAGAGGAACTACAATTGGCAACGGTAATAATAACGGGCCATTATCAGCTCAAAAAGCACCTGCATACGATGGGACTAGAAAAAGATCCGCTATGCAGAGAATGTGCAGAAGATTGAGAAAACTCCAATTCATCTTCTGCTACACCGTGAGGCTTTCACAAGAAATAGTTACAACATTCACAGGGAAAGAGAAGATGCTCCAAAGAGAACTGCCTAACTTATAAATAGGGAAAATTTGAAATAATAATAATAATTAAGTATACTTAATATATTTACGAGCACTATTCAAACCGACTTCCAAAAGTAAACTAAATATAATTTAGCAACTAATAGTTGACTTGTATTCGAAAACCTGCGAACTTGAATTATTTTTGTATACAGGGTCTCATAAAGAATGGGACAACGCTTAATCACAGATTCACTAGGTTAAAATAAAACGATTAAACCTAATATACCTTAATACAAAGTCCTCCGGTTTCCAAGTTAAAAGACCTTAAAGTTCAATTTTTAATATTTTCTTTTTATGATAATTTCCACAAATGTGAAAATATTTACTTCAAGTGCTTATTATTACGAAGTACATCAATAGAAAATTTTTCATGTAGTAGATGACTTGATCATAAGAGGTACTTACTTAACCTAACTTCTACAACTTATTTTAGCTTTAACTTTGTTACCTGGGAATTTTTTATCAATATTACGCTATTTTCTGAAAAATAATTAGAAAATAGAAAACTAAGGTACTCTTAGTTCATATGCTTAAAACCAACCGTTAGCCTTAAAATCCGAAACTTTAATGCCAATTTTTAGACAAACGGCTGCTTTTACGTATATGAAAACTAAGAGCACCTTAGTTTTCTCTTTTTTAATGCTCTTTCAGAAAATAACACAATATTGAAAAAAATTTCACCGAAAACGAAGTTATAGCTAAAACACGTTGTAGAAGATAGGTTAAGTGCCTCTTATAGTCAAGCCTACTTTATGAAAAAAACTCTCTTAATTATAAGCATCTGTACCAAATTTGAAATAAATATCTTGCCATCTGTGGAAATTATCATAAAAAGAAAAAAGAAAATATTGAACTTTAAGGCCCTTTAACTTGAAAACGGACGAATTTTGTATTAAGGTATATTAGGTTTAATCGGTTTATTTTAACCTAGAGAATCAGTGACCAAGCGTTGTCCCATTTTTTTTGAGACACCCTGTATATGCTGAGTATCTACTCACTTTACGGCGAGCATTTACTGCCTAGGCCCTAGACGAAACAAGTTTTATTCATACGAATACGAGTTTAAACTAATATCAAATTCTCATGCTCATGAGTATAAGCTCGGAGTTTAAACTCATTTTTATTCATAAGACCAATTGACTTGGACATCCTACAGACGATATAGACTGATCTACGAGCTTCAAACGTAGCTTTAAAATTTACATGCACTGTCACGACCGGGGTAAAAGTAGTTCTTGCTTGCATGCATAGTTTTGGCCTGCTTAGCCCAAACCGGAGCTAGTGCCCGTGTTGTGGCACAGTCTAATGCATATACATTACAATATTTGCACCAAAGCAAAACGGTTCTGAAACATGGTAAGTATCGCGGCACGAGTTTTTTTTTTAACTTCGAAGAAAATCGCTTGTAAAATACATTTAAAAAATATGCACCGTGTCCGGCATAAGCCTCCATTCTTTGAAGTGGGTGATAGCTGAGCTCATAATAGAGCGATGAAACCGAGTTTACCTTAGTCCAAAGTTGCTTACAAAAATAAATCTAACAATAAGCGTAACTTTGGAAGTAAAAGTGGACAACCAAATTTATGTAATAAGCTTTTCTTGATGCGAAGAGAGACTTCAGAGAGAGATAATCAGTAAAAAAGGATATGATTTTTCTGAGGGTGTTATATGCCCCTCCCTCTGGGTTGACGGTCCCTTAACTTTTATTAAGGCAAATATTGGCAATTATAAAAAGTATTTAATAATAATAATAAATAATAATTAACAAAATTTAACTCTGGTAAAATTGTGAATAGGTTTTCGGGGTAATACTATTTTTACTACCTGATTTTGCAATGTTTTGCATGTCAATTTCATCTTCAATTCTTTAACTGCTTTCTAGCTAAAAGCCAGGAAGGCTAAAATCATGGATTTAAAGCTCTGTAAAACCGGTTTCACGCATTTAGCTAGAAAGCAGTTACAGAATTGAGGACGATCACATGCAAAACATTGCAATATCTACGGGTAGTATATTTTAATAGTATTTTCTCGAAAACCGAAAGTCTAATCATTTTACAAGAGATCGAATTTTGTTAATTATTAATTTACTTTTTAAACTTGCCAATTTTTTTCCGATACGATTGCCTTAAAAAAGTTAAGGGTGCATCAACCCCGAGGGAGGGACATCTAACCCCCTCAGAAGAATCATATCCTTTTTTACTGATTATCAAGTTTCTCCTCGGATCAAGAAAAGCTTATTACATAAATTTGCTTGTTCCATCACTTTTAGTTCCAAAGTTATGCTTATTGTTAGATTAATTTTTAAGAACTTCTAAGAGCTGTAACTTGGTAGCAAACCCACTTCAAAGAACGGAGGCTTATGCCGGACACCCTGTATAGTACTAAAAAATAAAGAGCGAGTCTGATGTTCTACAACCTCTATAGCCTGAATGCGCACAATGTTGACTAATTCGGTCGCCACCCGCCAAAGCGAGTTGAAAAATGGGCTTTCGCTGATCACTCGACACTTCTATCGCCAGTGAGTAACTTTTAAACTCGCCCAGTCTAATTTAGCCTTAGGGCAAAGATAAAATAAAGGAAATTACAGAAGACTTACATATTTTTATGTTAAAACTGTATGGGGTGAATAAATTTTATTTTCCAAGATGAAAATTATAATAATTTTATTTAGTTAAAATTAGGTATAAAACAAGCGAATGTAATTGCGGCTATTTTAAGTTACTATGTTAATTATTTTATATTATAATTCAATGTTTTTGATGAGAGTAAAATTTAAATTACTTTAAAACTTAAATTCAATTCTAACTTTGTGTTTAGAAGCAAAATATTCAACTTTTAAGTAAACAAATTTTAAGAAAACTTTTTAACAATATTTTTTTTACCCAAAAAGGATCAATCATAAATTTTTAGCTTCGAATTTTACAATAAGCCAAGTAATTTTTTGAACTCGCAACCTTTTTATGTTGAACTTCGTTTTACAATACGTTTAAGGTTTATAAACTTTGTAAGCAATTACTATGGGCAAGACGTTACTTAATGGATACCAATGTACTGAGATCCACTAATTGTACGTGCTTGGATTTTGGATAGTTATTAAAATACCTTTCACACAAGAGAGGTGCATTAAATGGGGTACATTAATTAAAGTAATTTTGTTGTGTTACAATAGCGACTGATTAGAATTGTAATAAATATTTGAAATTCTATCATAACAAAAGGAAAATATTATAGCACCTATATTCTTAACAAAATATATAGTAGTTTCACCTAAACAAAGTCGTAAAATAAACTTATATTAACTACTTGAGCGCTAATCAGCAAGAAAATGTTGTACGTTATGCATAGAAGGGGTTTAGTCCTTGTATTATAATCCACCCCTCCAGGCCTTGAAAAGGTTATTTAGATGAAAATTCATACTTAAGAACACAAAAAATAACCATCAGAAACATTCGAGTGCTAAAATTTGCAGCATTTATAGTAAATGGGCGCGTGACGTGATTCTTGTCACCTTAAGTGGTAGATCTAGCGATGGGATTATCTTGAAATGTCTACCACAGTGTGACTTAATAAGATATGTCGAGCGTCTAACTGTAATAACTGTTACCTCTACTACCTTTTTCTTTTTTTTTTACTAAGTTTTCAAAATCAGCTGTAAAAGAATTATTATCTGCGGCTGTATCGTGAGAACCTACGATACACTGGACACTGTCGACAGTATAATACAGTTATCAGGAATAGTCAACAAGTCGATCACGAAGCGATTTTTGGTAGATCATACGACAGGAGAGATTTCAACACGCAAACACAATTTAGTTGTGACTCGTAGAAACAATAGATCTGTTCGTTTGTCTTGAACTAGCTTACTCCAACTTGCTCCACCTCACTACAACCTACCCCTTACTCTTGATGAGGAGTAGGAAATGTAGCAAACGAACACGGTTCCGAGCAACCAGTACAGACAAAATAACAGACTTTGTACTACCTACTCTTCGTCAACGCAAGAGTAAGTTGGAGCAAGTTGGAGTCATTTAGTTGGTGCAAGTGCAAGTTTTGATAGGAATTATAAGGTCTTAAAATATTAGACAACATTTTGCCCCCCCTTTCCCGAAATAGCGCAAATGAGATTAAACTTCACTTGACGTTCGAACCTGACGAGACAGCTGCCTGTATCATAGTTTTGACGTCTAGGTTGAGTAGATCACGACACATTTTTAAGAAAAATAGTCGAACATTGTATTTAGTGAAGTTGGTCACTCCTGGTCTATATAATCATATCCATTATACAAAATGGGATGTTGCTGAGACATTAACTACTGTTTAACCTCGGTTTAGAGTTTAAACTCCTAATATCCTCCATCCTAACAATCCTAATCTTTGGTCGACAGTCCCTAAAATATTTACAATACTTAACATACAGTAACATTTTACATTTACATTTTTCATTTTTCATGCTTTACATTTTTCACCCCGTCTTGGGGAGCCCATACACCCATAAATTATTAGGCATGCATTTTTAAATATAATTTCAAGACGGGCAAAAATGTCCATTTGGTCCCAGAAACCTCCTTTAGTAGTAATCGGGGGTTTGCATGGAATGAATTTAGAAGAGCGTTGAAAAAAATCGATGCTTTGTTTGTTATGAATCGACAGCAAAAGTGATTTCGGGGAAACCGTTTACAAATCTTTTGGATCTACGAGAGATATTTTAATTTCAAAGTCCTACTGATCTATTCAATAAATCTATTTTCAAGGCTGTCACTACCTCCGCTTTCAGTTTGTTATTTTTCTATTTTTACTACATTTTTGATTTTATGAAAAATGCTCGTTAAGACATGACAATATTATGTTCAGTTTATTTAAGAAAAACGAAATTTTCGAAGAAAGCGGACCTTTCTTTAAAATTGCATACACACGTTATTAAGATATCAAAAATGAATTTGCCATCGATTGCCAGGGGCCTATTGTTAATACTTTTGACATTATCATGGATTTAAAAAAATAAATGGATTGAATACAAAAATTATATTGACACTGTTCAATTTAAAGTTAAACTCAAGTTTGAGTTGTCAAAAGCTATTACAAAAACATGCGTTTACTATAGGACCGTTATCACAATAAAAGAAATTGCCAACATAAATGGTTAGAATCGTGGACAATAACATCAACTTTAGATCAACAAAACCAAAGAAAATAATGCGTCAAGCAGCGTACAAGTACTCTACAACTGCTATATACCCTTAATCCAAAAAATATATAGGAGTTTGAAATATTTAATTCTTTTAATTCCCATTTTCAAATCGATATACGGATAGAATTTTCATTGAATGCTACAAATCCAACACAAATAACTTTCTCGATTGTTAAACCAGAAACCCTATTTCCTTACTTATTATTATTAAAACACGAGCTTTTTTTCATAATATACACCTCCAATAAGAACTAAGTAGTAGGTTACAATAAACTTTTTTCTTCGAGGCACAACTATAATTGATTAAACTTGTTTAATTTAATTTTTTGTCTTGTTTTACCATACACAACATAGCTGATCAAAATTCATTAGTAAAAATTGCTTTTCATTGATTTTATTGTTTACTAGTAGTGACAGACTTTTGAGTGATTGCAAAGTCTACAAGAAAATAGCTTTTTATAAACGACCTTTCAATCGCACACACAAACACATACATTAACTAATTTGTATTAGCTTTTCGTAAACCTTTCAAAATAGGTAAAGCTAATCACTACAACCGGTTGATATGAAGCATATTGAATAATAATGGTTTTTTTCTTAAAAGCAGTGGACAAATTATTGGATTTGAACCTGGAAAATGAAGTGGCTATGTGAAAGCAATTTGTTAATTTTTTTTACATTAATAAGTCTATTAAAGAATAAAAATCTAATATGTCCATAATTGAAATTGATTAAGTTGAGGAATTTTATCACCTACATTTTCATTAAATTTCGAGGCACATTTTTCACAGAGATTGACACTTCGTCTTCCAACCAACAATGGAAATATTTAATTTAATACAAAACTTTTTGTTTACTTATGGAATAAATTTGTTTCCTAATATTTTTACCCTCTTTTTCCCTAAAATGTTTTTGATGTTAAAATATAATAAATGTCAACGAGAATTCATAGACACTAAAAAGTTAATTTAAAATTATCTTTTAAAAGTAACTTTCTAAATTATACAAAAAAGCGATTAAATTAGGGAATTTATATTCCCCTGTAAATTTAGCTTTTGGTCAAAACCATAAAAGACTGATAATCACCCCCTGGATGAATCTTAACATAGTGTTATAGCAATAAGTTATGTATTTTCAATATCGACCCACTTGGATTTTTATCGTTCAAAATGAAACAGGGTTTGTAAATGTTATGGATACCCAAAGGGGGTATTACAGTTTATAATGAGTTTCGTTAAAACTAATAAAATCGGTTAAACGGAAGAAAAGTTTCGCTAATTTAGATTAAGTTTTAAATGCAGTTTTTTAAGTTACTGAACCCCAACAACCGCACATATATTACAGAAACATTTAAAAAATACGTAGCTCACAATAATATAAACCCTATGACGAAAGTAGAATTCTTTACAGAAAAATATTTCAACCGATGCCTTTGCATAAATTAATTATAAATAAATACTAGAAAAGCACCTAGCGAACGAAGTGTTAAGGAAACTTTGTAAATTACCTTTTCTTAAAATTGCGAAGCAATACGAATTTTGGCTTTATTAAAAATTCTGTATTCATCTATAAATTAACGTAAAATGCTTTAAATTATACTAAAATTGCTGCTTAATATACAAAAGATTCAAATAATATTCTTTTAAGCCAAAATATGAGTTTTTTTAACTTAAATCTATTTGGAAATGTGTATGTATACTTTTACAAGAAAAACTGGTTGTATTTAGAGAATACGAAAGTAACTATTTATTATTCTACCTGCATGGCTAATCTAAAAATTATTTTTTTACAAAAAGATGTGGCACGTAGTTTTCCCTCAATATATTTTTGGTTTAGTAGTAAGTCCTTTATAATGATTTATTTCATTCAAATTAGATTACAAATTAATTCTATATTGTATGGCACAAACAATTTTATCTATAGAATATATCTACATCTACGGGGGATATCCACATTTCATTTGGTAAATTCGCGCTGCACCGCTGCGCTGCGGCCGCTACCCTGCTAGTACCCGCCCTAAGCAAATTGTTTTTATTTATCACAAGAGTACTTCAACAATCATTCACTTTTAAATCCTATAAGTCTCATTAAAATTTCTGTCATGCTGTAAACTTGTTTCGGAAGCATCTTGTATATTTAAAAACTCATATTTAATTATTTTATTGCTACAGTTCGGTCGTATATTTCCGCTTAACATTGTACTTTATAGCCAATATGTCATGTACTAAATAAGGAACATCTTGTGATGAAATTATTATTTTTGTTGGCTTGATATAATTTTTATATGATGAAATACGATAACGACATTATGTGTCTATGTAATGTATTCTCTTGAGTAGCTCACAAAAGGGAGGTTTACATTTTCATCAAGTTGTCTTTCAAATCATGTACCGACTACAAACACTTTTGCCTTTATTTCAACTTAGAACTTTTCAATTCACCCCATTTCGAGTATATTAAACAATGCGTAGCGAAAAGTCAATTTTGCTTCTTTAGTATTGTATTTCACGAACTTACTAATAAATAATTCTAAAAGATTTCAATTTTCGTGAGCGACTAAACTATGGCGGAATTAATTATTTACGAGATTTAAAAAAGAATTTGCTTAAAAGGTTCCAGTTCGATAGCTACTTAAAATGTTGTTCCATTTTTGTCCTCAACCCAACTGAATTATACCAGGTTTATTCGTTTTTCGTAAGCACTCATGGTTTTTTGACATAAAAAGAATTGAACGTTATATGAAAAAAAAAGGAAACTTTATGAAATTCGTAACGTGAAATACAACATACAAATTGCTAATAAAAAATAATAACGCAAAAGAAAAAATCTGATGTCTAAAGCTCATTCCTTTCATAATATATCAATGTATTGTTAAAATTATAACCAACAAGTAATTTATATTTAGTAACATACCAAACTTATTTATAAATCAATAGATGATTTTTATTAAATACGCAATCATAGAATTACAGCTTTTTTGATATAGCCACGCTTACAAAATCCACCCTCGATACCTTACATTGACACAAATTTAGGAACTATATATTTTCAACTGGGAAAAAATAATGACAGAGAAAACCCAACAATTTAACATCAGTGGCAAGCGACAAGCCATCTGTTTCTGCGAATGCGGCTGAGGTATGTTTATGTCAAAAAAAGATAAATAATTTTTATTTTATGTTTTACGGATTACGCACTAGAACGTTAACTTTATTATTTAGTATTAATAATCGTCGAACTTAATTGCTCGAATTTAATTTTAATTTGGCACTTGTAATTTATAATTGAAAATATTGGGTTGCGGTTACATTCGTTAATTTGTAATCGAAGGACACCCAGTATAACAAAGAAATGATCAAACGTATCACATAATTTCAATTCATGAAGTAATAATAATAAATCGTATTTTGTAGTTTGTGATCGTCGAAAGTTTTGATATAGAATTTTTCTTCCTTCCATGTTTTACTATCGCAAAAAAAAGGGAGCCGTGAAGGCAAAAACTAAATTTATTGCCGGTTTGTAAAATGTAATTATTATTGTGAATTAAGTTACAATATAAGAAAAAAAAGATGATCATTGATCTTAACTTGAACGTCAATTTGAATAAATAATTTAGGTAATAACATTTCTGAAATTTATTGAGCCCCTGTAGTCGATTGGAGCGATATTTGAATGTTTACCATGCAGTTTTCGAGCGCTGAGGTTTGTCACACCCCACGTGTGGGACAGTTAAAGCAAAAAAGGTTATATAGTTGAGTCCACGAGGTTAGATAAGAAAGGTGGTCCAACGAGATATCAGATATGCTCGTAGCAGCGTGAAGTGGTTACTGTTTGTCATGAAAGTGCAACTGCGAGGTCGAGAGTGATTTACCTTTTATTTAGTATTCATTTTGGGCAATGACTACTAAATGTTTTGCCCCTGGGTGTACTAGTGGTTACGCGAGTAACAAAAATAAAGTAAGTTGATTTATTTTAATTTAAAACAATCACAGTCATAGAGCGAGGTAATTCCGTTCATTTAGCTCTATGCATCAAGGTGAGAAGCACTACGATGCCCGGTAGTGCGGCCCACTCGCACAATCTCGTGAAATTTGTTAATTATTTAGGGACGGCTTTGTTGCTCCATCTTCTTAAATTCTACATCGTGGTTGAGTCCAAATAAAGTGGCCCATGCACGATTCATCGCTACGCAAGCTACGAAAACGTGATTATAATCGCAGTTTAGGACAATTTTTCAGTAAAAATTCGCATTGAAACTCCGCAGCTCCACCACACAGGGAAATATTGAACTAGTCTTGCATTAAGATTAGAAATACGTTTACTAGGACTTATGCCTTACACTGTAAGAAGATGAATCATGTGCCACTTTATTTGGACTCAATATTATTATATAATTTATTAGTCTGATTCTCAAAAGTTAGCGGGTAACTTACTTTGAACCATTGCTGGTTGAACAAAAATACAAGAGGTACAGATTATCTATGATATCGGAACCACAAATGATCGAGCGTCTTCTTGACACAAAATAAAGAGAAAGACGCCCAAATAAAGCAAAACACATTTAACTTTATGAGCGATGGGAATGCGTTGATAGGTTGATACCTAAATTGGTAGTTATTCCCACTAACGCAGTAGTAAACGTATTAAATGAGCGTGGTCAAATCGCTCGTGAAGTTACATCTGCTTAGCTATATCTACAGTGTTGTACTGCTTTCAAGATACAGGCAGCTGAAGAACAGTTACTCGTCGATCTTCAACCTGCATCTTGAAAATGGTACAAATTTCATATAGACATGTGGGCGCCATTTCTCTTTACTTTATATCAAGAACACACCTTACTAATGGTGGTGCGATTATCATGGAAAATATCTTGAATTTTTCTTCTACAAGCAACTCGTCAACTTTTGACAGTCCGACCGACCAACGTTGATTTAACTATTTTTGATAAATAGTCGTGGGAAGGTACACTACAGTGCAGTATTTAAAGACTTGAGAACTATAAAATAAAGCGGATAAATTTTGTAGCTTCGTTCACTTGCACACTATGCCGCGGGTGAACGCAGAACGCATGTTTTCAGTGTTGACTTTGTTCGCATCGAAGCGGGCATTAAGCGAGTGCTTCATGCAACTAATAAATCATTTGTCCAGTTACGTTTTGCAATATAGAACGTGCATTTATGAATTATCTCCGAAACATGTAACAATGTAATGAAATCATGGGAAAATTTACAAATTTCTCTTTTATGATTCATCGCTGAAATGTTTCCTGGGAGCAATAGCTAAGGACTGTTTTGATTATAGGTATAATTTAACCCAAATTATTTGTTACTTTTAATAAAACGCTCTGTACATTGAAAATATTTTTACATTATAAAAATTAAATTTTCGGTCCGACACTGTTGTATGTACCCTCACGCAAATAAATTATATGAACTCTGTCATTTTCTAGAAGAATTGAGTTAGTTCTATTAAAATTTATCACACCTGAACTTTTTTCAAAATTAAAGTAGCTTGAACATTTTCATGTTGGAAAAATTATTTTACAATACAGTGAACCCTCCTATAACGCGGTTGATTGGTACCGCGTAATACGGAAACCGCGTTATAAGAAACTCCATAGTTAGTATACAAATTACATTGATTCGTATTCACGTAATATGGAAACCGTGTTTCGCGTACTATGGAAACCGCGTTTCGCGTACTATGGAAACCGCGTTATAAGAAACCTACAATTAAATACAAATCACATGAATTCGTACCGCGTTATATGGAGTCCATGTTAAGTGAATTTCTACCATCTATATATTTTAAAGTAGACTTACGAAAATTAACGTATCTTTCAACCTTGATTCGAAATGTAAGATTATCTAATGAAAACAATTCAACAATTTATTATTGCAAGTGTATTAAATTTCGCATAGAACCGCGGTAGGGCCTTATTTTAAGGCGAATTGGGATGATCTTGACGACCAAGTGTTGGAGAGAGATAAATATATCGGAAAAATATTACAGGGTTTTTAGGAAAACGGCTTAACATATTTGAAATTTTTGACTTGCAGGTATTCTAGAATGTTATTTAGAATGGCGCCAAGCGTTTACTTTTTTTATTTTTTGTTTAATTACAAAAAATTTTCTTTTTATTTGGTTAGTAAAACCGAAATAAAAAATCTGCTGTACAGCGCATATGAGGACGAATGTGTTAATTACAAATCTTTTTTGATTTTGATAAATAATAAGGCCCGAAACACGAATATGAGTTTTTCTTTGACAATCATATGCCGACCGACCGTCTTACTTTATTGTGGTTTGTGGTGCAAGGTTCGTCCCTTATCTTTTTCTGCTTCCAGAAATTCACGAATATAGCTCTTGAAATTTTCTTTGTATGTTTTTAAAGTTACAATATGAAGAAAGAATACGTTTTGATTCTGTACCGATTTATGCTGATATTTAGAGAATTTTAAAAGACTTCTAAAAATTAGGTATTCTTGATTTTTTGTAATTTTGTACGTTGTGATTGATTCAAAATTCCACTTTTATCATTACTATATTAATTCGAGTTCTTTGAAAAGTATTGAAGAAGCGATAAAAAACATTAAAGATTATTGCTTGATTAAAAATAGGCAGTTGAAGAAATATCAGTAAAATCACACAACTAGGTATTATTATCAGGTACAAGGACAATTACATGTCACGTTTTACTATTTTAGAGGCTTGAAAATAACCACACCATTTTCTGAAGAGTAACTTTTTCAGAAAAATTAAATTTTTTCCATCTTTGTAACCGTAACCCATCCGTAGACCAGAACATTATACTATAATACGGGTGACACAGGGGTTTGGAACACTCTTATAACTCCGTTATTTGTCAACATATCAAAATGAAATTTGGTGTGGATTGTACTCACATAAATTGCAATTGTTTTAACTACTTGTGAAAATTCTGTCACTTCCGATTATGCCGGAAATGAAGTTAACTTTTGATTTTCAAATGGAACATCATAAATATTTTAACTTTTTTGAAACCTACATTAAATTTTGAATACAAGAGCATCAAAGAAATTAATTTTATAAGCACAATAAAATTTATTTTTCAAAAAATAATCAGTTGTCTAGAGTGCTGTGATGTGGTATAAAATCATCGGTGAGAGCTAATTGTACTATGGAAATTATGTTTGCACCACAAAAGTTGAAGGTTGGTGTTCTGAAACTTTCAGAAAGTTATTTAGTTACATTTTCCTCAATAACTTCATTTTTTCAAATGGCATCATATCGGAACAACTCCATCGTTGTATTTAGAAAAAATTACTTTATCTGAGGTACAATTGTTCCGATATGTTGCCATTTGAAAAAATTAAGATATTGAAGGAAATGTGACAAAATTACCTTCTGAAAGCTCCACAACACCATCCTCCAGCTTTTGTGGTGTAAAAGTAATTTTCATAGTGCAAGTACTTCTCACGGATGATTTTATACGACATCACAGCACTCTTGAAACCAGCGTAATTTTTGAAAAAAAAAATTATTTTTGCTTATAAAATTAATTTTTTTGATGCTACTGAAAAATAGTACCTACATTCATCTGTAATTTGTTGACATCGGTTGTATGAGAAAAATTTTCAGATTTTGTTTCTGTTGTGTATTGTTCACACTTTTTAAAACTTGCCTTGTAGATTGTTAAAGTTTAAAGGGTCAATTTTTTTTGTTATTTTTTGTTATGCACCGGTATTAGACTTCGTAAAATTGCAAGAATAAAAAAAGTCGTAAGTATTTTTGAAATACAGGGCTTACTAAACATTCTTAGAATTTATTGGGAAACACAAATGTCAATAGACATAATAATTTTCAAATAAACGTCCATTTCCCTTGCATTTACGTTAGAGGAGAGCAACAAAATATTTAAATATTTTTTAGTGTGAAAAAAATAAAAACAATCTGATACGAAAATTATAAAATAAATAGTTGTAAAATTATACTAACAACAAAAAAACAACAACTTTTTTTTGTGTTTTAACACAACAAAAAGGCTTCCAAATCTCAAAAACCACAACAATTCAAAAGTTCTAATTTTTGTTTGCAATTTTCATGATCGCGTATTATTTTCTGATTATATTAATTTTAATCACCGCAAAACAATAATTTTTATATTAAGATGTATTTATGATAAATCAGCAAAAACATTTAACATTTTTCACTGTAACATAAATATAAACATATTGTAAAAGACAACCTACCACATCCTTTAGCAAGGGCGACGGTCAGTCGGCATTTATGATTGTCAAAGCAAAACTCATATTCGTGTTTCGGACTCTTATTATTTATCAAAATCAAAAAATCAAAAAAGATTTGTAATTAACACATTCGCCCTTACACGCGCTGTACAGCAGATTTTTGATTTCGTTATTAATAACCGAATAAAAATAAAAAATTTTGTAATTGACCAAAAAATAAAAAAATTAAACGTTTGGCGCCATTCTAAATAATGTTTTACATATATTGCTTTTTGAAAATTAAAATTATTTTGTTTGGTTTGTCTAAAAATTCAGAAATACTTTCCGCGCGTTTCCGCGCCATCTATTATCTCAGAATCTCACTAGCAACTCATCCCAATTTGCCTTAACTCCCGCTTTAAATTTAAAGGACGTGTGTGATTAGTTTATATGTATTAATTACCAAATTATTTAAACTTTAATTTTTTTATTTCAGTTAGATATTAATAAAAATAATAGAAAATATTGCTCTTTTTGCAAGAGGCACAAAAGTTCTAACTGTAATGTGACACTTGTATTTGTATGAAACATTCAACTTTGTTTGTGCTAATAAGCAAAAAAAATTTAATTTTGAAAATTTGAAATGACCAGTTTTAAAAATGTTTAGTAATAATCCGGGAGCCCTTAACAGAAAAAACGGGGTGATCGTATTCAGGTCCATCTTTTGGAAATAAGCTATTTGAGTACCAGCGGACACGAAAATCTGGTTGGCTTCCACAGGCAGTGGCTTAAGCCCTCAGGATCCTTCAATGAAATTCTTAAAGAAGGAAAAAAGTAAGAAATATGACAGCATTCGGGATGCAACTTTGACATTTTATCGTTCTTATAAAAAAATCGACCAAAAAAATTGGCTGCTCTCTACAATGTCTCTGAGAGCGTGGCAGCTGGACTGAAATTAACGTCTTTATGCTACACACCTGCAAACACTAACTCGTGACTCATAAACGGTATTTGAGTTGTCCACTGCCAAAGTAACTACTTTTTACATAAAAAGTAAGATTTTACTTTGCCATCCCTCTCAGGTGGGTTTCCCGCCTTCCTCACCAATTAGAAATTTATTATTAACAGCTCTGAGGCCTTAAGCCACTGCCTGTGGAAGCCAACCAGATTTTCGTGTTCGCTGGCACTCAAATAGCTTATTTCCAAAAGATGGGCCTGAATAAGATCACCCCCTTTTTTCTGTTACAGGCCCCAGGACTATAATACATATTTAAAAAAATATTTTAATTATCAGTGCGATTATATTACTGCAAATAAAGAATTTTACTTGTCCAATTATAATAAAATCATTAAGATTAACAAATTACAATTAAGTCTGCACGCATTTAAACACAAAGATGTAATGAATTATAAAACCGTGTTATATGGAGACTTTGCGCGTAATAGGAGGGAACGTCGTCAAACACTGACCGCGTAGTATGGAAACCGCACTATTAGGATGCCGCGTTATAGGAGGGTTTAGTGTATCAAATTAAGAATTTGAAGAAAATACAATTACGGTGTTTGTTTACAGTAGATAAATGATGCCTACGACTGCATTTGCAGATATCCGCTTACGGTTTCCAGATGTCGAGTTTCAGTTCAAAATCTATTTAGTGAGTTGCATCAGAATAGTATAGTAGTTCTCGGGACTTATATTTCATCTGAACTTTGATGAACACTCTTAACAAAGATTTGTCTTCCTGCGATGCAAAGAAAAATTACTATTCTATGTTACCTGTACCTTGTTAATAGCTCAGTATGCGTTATCACTTATCACAAATCTATCTGATATTAATTATTACTGTTGTTACTCAACCTTAACTCGTTGCTATATCACACGTAGCCTAATAATATGCCTGTTATAACGAGTCAGTAATGTAATATTGCTACATACAGATTATATTTCCTAATTGTTTTTAGGTATTGAACTGAAGACGGATAATTTGACGTTATTACTAATTATACCAAAGGCATATTATCTTTATGCTTTAAGGGTATAAACATCAAGTACAGCTTTTGGTATTACATTCAAAATTTTATGTCGTATATTAACTGTTCATATAACTTACGCCAGTGTTATTTTAACATTATGTTAACTTGATAAAATTATAGGAGTAAGTATTATATTAGAAGTTATTATTGTTATTACCACTGTAATTCAATAATACCCGGGCGAACTTTATGTATTAATCCATATATTTAAAAGGCGAAGCCTTTTCTTTACCGATAATTTAGAGTGCTTCTACTGGCCCGATTTTGATCATTTTTTTCTAAATTGAAGCTCTCGACCCACAGATATGTCAGCACCAATTTTTTTCATCAAATTACCAATTTGATACTTTTTTTTAAATAATAAATTCTTACGCTTATTAATCTCCCCACTTTAACCAAGTTCGATCACGTAGAATGACAGACACGCCTATTTCATACATTTAACAACAACCATAGGTATAGGTAGTAAAGTAAGTGCATTATAATAATTTTTGAAAATTTCATTTTTCTAACGCATTCGTACTCGTACTCGAATCTCGAGGGGGGTGACCGATCGTTAATCCTTATCCAAGTTATTAATAATAAACAATTATGCACCAAGATACGTAATACGTAATTTTATTAAGAACATAAAGCATTTTTCTCCGACTGTGGAGCCTTACAAGATACGAGTACTACCTGTTATATAATTAATGTGTAACGTAATTAACGCGCGCGCGTTTTTAAGTGACCACCAATAGTATTTTAACAAATTGTGTTACGTGTACCTACGTTTCAAGTCTAGCTGAATAGTTCGGTTGCATCTTTACAGGGTAGGCAAGTTCAATTACTCGCGATTAAAAGGTTAAATAGGTCCTCGGAAAGCAGAAGGAAAACAGAAGGTAATAGATATAAATGATAGAAATACAAACAACTTTGATTTCCGTCCGTTTTTCTGCCATCCGTTCAGGTAGTACGAATGTGAACCAAAACCGCAGTAATTATTCAGTGCCGTCGGCGCTGGTGCTTATTTCTAGTACGTGCATATTTTTAGTACATACATTTTTTTATTACTGGCTGATGTTTTTCAAAATTAGTATGTACAGGGTGTTAAAAAATGACATTCGTAACTTTATGAGCGTGTATACGCATTAACCCTAGAATACTATCGTAAATTTTACGACGCTCGATTTTCTTATCAGGTTTTTGTAATGTTCCGTTAATTTTTGCATACTGGGATTTTCATTACCTTCCTAATTAGTCCAATACTAAAGGGCAGTGTGTTTATATGTTTAAAATTATATCGTGTTACAAGTGTTTTGAAGTATTAATAGTATTAACGTACTATTTACGTATAGTGTTTTGGTATATGAAGTCAAAAATAGGTTGCCACTTGGTATTTTTTATGGAATGGTCAATGGTCAAGTGGCAATTCTTAGGTCCTGTACTGCTACAAAAAAGTCAAAAAACAAAAATTCTTTTCAATTTATGATAGATCGAAGTCATGCGTTTGCCAGACTTAGATAGAGCATAGGCTAAGTATTAAGAATTTGCGACCTCAACTTGGCCAAAATATTAGCGGTATTCTCAAAATTTATTTATAACTTGAAAATACTGTTCCTGTAGAGGATAAATGCACAATTTGTTTTTACTGCCCCAGTCGACTAAGACCTATGACTTCCATGTACTGCTCCACTGCAATCACCTAATTTGTTGAGAATACCGTGGGAAATACTACAGAACTTGTATAGATGATATGTATTTTTCCACGAACTAATGAGTGAAATGTATCGCTAAAATAGTAAAGAGTATAATTTATTTTTTTTATAAATATCAAAATAAAATTGAGTAAGTTCCCGCTTTTTTGGAAAGTCGTAAAATTTACGATACATTAGTATTAACGTGTGTTAAAAACAGATTAGTATTCTAGGGTAAAATGAGTAAAAAAAGTTATATTGAGGGTTATCCAAAAGTTATGCTGCGATTCTGAGCACTACTGGTATGGCTTGTAACGTCTTCTCGTAACCACTTTCCAGCAGACTTGTTACGGTCGTATCCTAAGCAACTACGTTACGATTTTACTTACGGATTTGCTTTGAATCAGCAGTAGCTCAAATAAATATAAAATAAAATAGTCTCGTTAGCATCCAAAATTTTAGGGTGTAGTACGCGTTAAAAAAAGTAAAAAAGAGTTCATACTGCTCGAGTATAATAGTGACCACTTAAACCAAAAAGTATTAACTAGTGGACACCCCTCAATATAACTTTTTTTAATCATTTTACTGCGTACTACATGCTCTTAAAGTTACGAATGGTTTTTTTAACACCCCGTATAAAGCAAAATTAACTTCCGAAATTTTCAAGAATTTCCGAACCTGTATAAACAAACTGAGGCAAGATATTTTAATCACTGTTCGATATAACGTTTTTCTCTCAATCCTGCGTGGATGATTGGGATTGGTCTCATTATCCACAGCCCTTGAAATACAAAACTAGGTTTCTTAGTGTTGTGACAGATTTCTATGAATTTGAATTAAAAAGTAAAATTACATATTTTTCAATATCAAGAATTTTATGTAGGCGACATTATTTTATCAAAACTTAAAAAGGTTTACCTTTCCTTTTTGACATTTTATATGATTGGATTTGGATTTATTTCCGTGCCTTTTAGAATTTTAAAATGTAAATTCCGTTAAATAATTTCTTACATTTTTGTAGGAAATATTTTTTAGGTAATTTTAAGACATGAAGAATATATCGATTATGAAATAATAAATTATTAAAAAGCTTCGTATAATATTGAATCTATTGTAAATTGTTCTAAGTATGTAAATTATCTAATACAATTTTACAAAGTGAACCACAAACTTGAACAACCGCAATTATTTTGATAGGCTGCAGAACTGCAAACCCCATTTCGAGTACAATATGCTCAACTTGCAAGAGCGATGTTTGCATCGGTGCCGATTGATTAATTGTGGCTCCAAAGCTCAACCAATAAATTTAACAAACTACAAATTTTTCTTCATGTGTTCAGGCAAAGCACATAAAAACTAGTAATGCGTCATGCAAAAAAAACATTTTTTGTTGAAATTTATAATTATTGTATGTAGAGTACAGCCTCAATAGTCTGAACAAATGGTTTTCACTCAAATATTTTAAAGCACACCGTATTACAGATATAAAATTTTCAGTGTCCTAGAAGCAAAATGAACCGGTTCACTGAAGTGGCCGAATTAAAGTGTGCTCGAACTATAGAGGCTATACTGTATTTTTAAAATGAATGAAAGCTGACCTTATCATCGCAAAATCATTTATTGTTAAAATTGATGATTATTGTATATTCATAGCCTCGATAGTCCGAACAGATGGTTGTCAGGCAAATATTTAAGCTGGATTTACTAAGTGAATGAATAAAGTGTGTCCGAACTATAGAGGCTATACAGTAAACCCTCCTATAACGCGGCATCCTAATAGTGCGATTTCCATACTACGCGGTCAGTGTTTGACGACGTTCCCTCCTATTACGCGCAAGGTCTCCATATAACGCGGTTTTATAATTCATTACATCTTTGTGTTTAAATGCGTGCAGACTTAATTGTAATTTGTTAATCTTAATGATTTTATTATAATTGGACAAGTAAAATTCTTTATTCGCAGTCATATAATCGCACTGATAATTAAAATATTTTTTTAAATATGTATTACTAAACATTTTTAAAACTGGTCATTTCGAATTTTCAAAATTAAATTCTTTTTGCATAATTAGCACAAACAAAGTTGAATGTTTCATACAAATACAAGTGTCACATTACAGTTAGAACTTTTGTGCCTCTTGCAAAAAGAGCAATATTTTCTATTATTTTTAATATCTAACTGAAATAAAAAAATTAAAGTTTAAATAAATTGGTAATTAATACATATAAACTAATCACACACGTCCTTTAAATTTAAAACGGGAGTTAAAATAAGGCCCTACCGCGGTTCTATGCGAAATTTAATACACTTGCAATAATAAATTGTTGAATTGTTTTCATTAGATAATCTTACATTTCGAATCAAGGTTGAAAGATAGGTTAATTTTCATAAGTCTACTTTAAAAAATATAGATGGTAGAAATTCACTTAACATGGTCTCTATATAACGCGGTACGAATTCATGTGATTTGTATTTAATTGTAGGTTTCTTATAACGCGGTTTCCATAGTACGCGAAACACGGTTTCCATATTACGCGAATACGAATCATTAGGTCTGTTCGTTTGTCTTGCACTGACTTACTCTAACTTGCTCTAACTCGCTACAATTTACTCCTGCTCTTGACTAGGAGTAAGAAATGTAGAAACGAACATGGTTCCGAGCAACCAGTGCAAGACAAATGAACATACTTTGTATTTTCTACTCTTTGTCAAGAGCAGGAATAAGTTGGAGCAAGTTGGAGTAAGTTAGTGCAAGACAAACGAACAGACCTATAGTGATTTGTATACTAACTATGGAGTTTCTTATAACGCGGTTTTCGTATTACGCGGTACCAATCAACCGCGTTATAGGAGGGTTGACTGTACTGTATTTTTGAAACAAATGAGAACCGACCCTTTCGTGGCATAATCAGTTAGAGTAATGTCATAACGAATCGTGTTATAACAAGATTCATCTTTATATGAACTTGTAAATTTAAACTTTAACCCTTACAAAATTTGGTGTCATAGCAATTATGTTTTTAGTTCTTAATCAAATATTACGACCACATTAGGATACAAAACAATGATGGTCTTTAAACTTTCGTACTTAATTCGTAGTAATTTGAACTAAATTAATAAGCATCATAAATCATAAAACCATGCGACTTTAAAACTATCCCGGGAATTTCATTAAAATCAGTAAAACTGTGATTAATCGTGAGAACATAAGCAATCCGTAGCCTTACCTTTGAAACAAAAACAAACACCCTTCTAAAAAATAACAAAGACCCCTTATCATAATTTAAATTTCAATTTTGAGTTTGTAATCGTAAACTAAATACTTATCCCATGCTATAGCAAGATTAAACTAATTTTCAGACTTCTAATTATATTCTGAATGACAAAAAGGACTACATCTTGTCACACAAAAACGCTGTTAGAAATAAAATTGTACTTGGAGTCGTTTTAATTTCATTAATTGGCTAAACAACGGTAAAAACGTATAATTAACAAGAATAACGCTCCAAAAAGTCTCTATTCAACAGCATACTAAAAAAATTAATTTCGTCCTACGGCGGCGCTTATCAGATATGTTAAAATAGGTATTTTATTTGATGGCGAATTTTTATTACAACTAAATTAAAGTCGTCAGGCGAAAATCAAATAAAATAGTATAATCGCTACATTAGATGAGGGTGGAAATTTGTTTTGTAAATTATAAAACGGGATTTTAAAAATTATTAAACGGAAAGAAAATTATGTCAAAATTATATGATTTTAAGAGGATAAAAACTATTATAGCAGGCAAATTCTAGTCGGGAAAGCATTCATACCTTGCAGTGGCAATTTCATTATCGTAGGGTTTTGGTTGTTATCGTTACCTACATGTAGAAGACAGAATACGATCGTTGGTTTGATTTTTTATTCATACGACTGTTGGAAAATCCAGAGATTAAATTTAAATTTCACTGAAAACTGTTTAAGAAAATATATTAGGACATTGAGTTTATAAAGCACATTTACTATACTGGGCTTTTGATAAAAATACGTTATTTTGCGGTTAAATGGCTTAGCGAATAACTTGTTTGTTATCACTAACTTTCAGTCGTATCTATCTTCTACCAATAGGTTACAATAATAAATAAATGTTGCCCCTATATCAATATAAAACGATGAATCATTATTTACGACAAACTAAACTTTCTTATCAATTTCTTCTTCAAGTACCAAGTATGTAGTTTTAAAAAAATTATTAAAACCCTATTAAAGTTTTATTATTAAATAAAAATAATCCACTGGGAAAACTGGAATCGTAGGAAACGACGAGGGTGCTGTCAAATTTCTTTCTTATAAAAATAAAGTTATCAAAATATTATTCTTTTTGAAGGTAAAATTGGGAATACTGTATAGGTATAAAAACCTTTATTTCATTGATTTGAAAATGATAATTCATTAAAAAGCACTTTTTGATAAAAGGTTTAAACAGTCTATTCATGGGAATATAAAATTGTATTGCAGTAATCTCTCCGGGGTCCATGCGATTAATTATTAAATAATGGAGGGTGATAAAAGCCGGATAGAAACGGTATAGAGTATAGACCTAAGTTCGAAAGCTCTTCTCGAACTAGGCGTGAGAGGTGGAAAGTAGTTCGTGTTCGGGTGAAGTTGTTAGCGAATACGTGGCAAACTGCTCGCGAATAGCACCAAAATAAAAATGATTTAATTGCATTGTGTTTAATATGAATCCTCGTATGAATCCATACCAACTTTTAAAACATTCAGTTTTACAACGGAAGAGAAGATATGCCACTTAAGTTACAAAAATGTTACATACAGCGAATGTCTTTTAACACTTAGAGTACCAGCCGGGTCCATCGGACCCGAATCGCACTTTCAATTCAGTTTTTCTCATTCAAATTTGAAAATTATGAGTTGTTCTTTTGTGACTTTTTCTAACTTCATATTTTAAATAACTATTTCTAATTTTTTTCATTTAATCACCTTCCTTCCCTATGTAATAAAAAAAGCAGCGCCGCGTACCAGCAGTTATAAATTGATTATATTTAATGGAATTGCCGTTATTTTTTTGAATATTTTGGATGAATCCGTATATTTCGGGGCTGCTGAATCGATCTGTGACCATACCGAATTCGTTTGAGCACCCCTTGGGTGCAAAACCCTTATTTTCCTCATCGGCATTGTAAAAATCCTCTTCTAAAAGGGGTCCAGTAAAATGATACTGCCCCTTTGGTTAATGAAATGAAACTTGGTAGATAGTTTACTGGAACCATATTCTGTACGTTGACACAAGAAATATTGATAAACAATGCCTTACTGGCATGATTTCAAAATTTTTGAAAGATTGTTTTTAACAGCACTATAGAGGCAAAAATGGCGATTATAAGCCCATGGAGTTACTCAGATAGATTCCAAATGGTCACAGATCGATTCGACATCCTTAAAATGCAGGGTAACAATACTTTTCAGGACAAGATGCCGCCAATATCCGCCAATATCAGAACTTTTCACAAGAAAGTACAGTAAATATCAGATTTTGAAAAAAGGGGATGTGGAGCACCCCCTTGAATATTTATTTGGTCTTATTGGACAAAATTACTCTATATGGTTCCAGTAAATATTATGTATCGAGTTTTATTCCATTTATTAACAAAAAGTGCAACGTAGCTGAGGTATTCGCCATGTATAGCCCTCATTAAAGGGGGTGTACAGCAGCCCCCATCGAATATTTTTTAATTCTCATTGCAAAAAATTACCCTATATGGTTCCAGTAAACTATGCGCACTGAGAAAAATCGTGTAATTAAACTGTTTTCCTAAAGCTGAATTAATTGTGGTTAATATAATGATTAATAGTAGTTATTTATCGGTGTTATTCTCCTAAGAAAATCCGTATTTCTACCACAGTAATATTGGAGTTAATATACCTTGTATAGCTGCAATTAAATAGCTTGTTTGTTGTTATAATACTTTTCGTATAAATAAGTCTATGATTGTGACAAATATTTAATTTAGTAGCGGTTATTAAATAAGGGTTTATGATTATTAAATTGTGTTTCTAACTAAAAATTTATTGTGGTTATAATATATAATAGTTATCACAGGTAAAAAATGAACAACAGTTATTAAATGGTTCATTTAACGTTAAAAGTTTGATTAATTACTTATTCATATGAAGTTAAGGCGTTTGCGCTGTCTGGTGTTATAATGGCGCCCTTTCTGCACAATTTTGCCGATTTTGCAAAATATTTCTTGGCGTGTGTGGTGTTTGTTTGCAGTTCGTTGTTTCTTGATTCATAAATTTTTAATTTAAAGTGAATTATTAGTTTTTGTATACAAAAATTTGTATTGTTAACAATAATGGAACAACAACTTACGTTTAAATCCGTTTTAGAAACGTGGGGATTGCAATCTCATTACGAAGCTTTTATATGTAAGTAAATTTTTATTTTTTATACTTAGGTACCTATACATTAAATAAATTCATTAATTACCTACGCAAAAGAACTAATTACTTCTAAATTTAATTTATTTACGCTTCACCTAGTTAAAAAAACTTATTGAGTGCCGATGTCGTAGGTAATAATTCACAGCATTAAAATAGTACTAGTGTAGGCTAGTGATACCTATAATAATAGAGGTGTTTTTAAACTTTTGTTTTGTCAATTATTTTAATAGAGAATATTGATACGTGTTATTTTTCTTGTAGAAGAGGGAATCACCGCCGATGAGAGTTTCAATCTTCTCGATTTAGAAACAATATAATATGGAATGTTATCACCACATATTTTTAACGCTCATAGAAGAGAGCAATAATAATTATGTTCAAATATTGTTTTATGTTTCTGTCTTTTCATTAATCAAAAAAAATTTATAGTTTTCTGTTTCGAGACTTTATGTAGGTATAAGTATTTTATGTAGAATGTTTTTTCTTTTGTAACGCAAAAATGCATTTTAATTTTATAATAAAATAAATTAAAACCAACTGAAATGCTTTTTTTGGGGAAACTCAAATTCATAAAATAATTAAAGAGAATATTTACGGCAGCACTACAAAGTTTAATAATGGCAAATAGACGCTTATTTGCCATAAATATATGGGAATCCTATGGTAACTAAATAGTGCAGTAATGGTTATTAAATTTGTTCTGATAATAAGAAAGTTTATTGTAACTAACAATAAAAGTTTAATAATGGTAAATAGATGCTTGTCTGCCATAAATATATGGTAATCCTATGGTAACTCAATAGTTTATTAATGGTTATTAAATTTTGTTGTTCTAATAAGAAACTTTATTGTAACTAACAATATAAGTTTAATAATGGCAAATAGACGATTACCTGCTATAAATATACAGGAGTGCTATGGTAACTAGAAAGTTTATTGTAACTAATATTCAAATAATACTATTTTGGTTTAATAATGGCAATTATCCGAAATCAGAAACTCCAATTTATTTGTGTTAATTAAATAGTTTTGTTGTCCCATATAGTACGCAACTTTTTATTTGCAGTTATTAAAACTTTAATTACTAATACTAAACATTTTTCTCAGTGCGCTGAGTTTTATTCCATTAACCAAAAGTGCAGTATCATTTTACGTTGTAAACCGCATTAATAGTAGAAATAAATACTCAGAGTGATAGTGAAATAAGCGAAATTCAAGAAGGGTGAAATTGAATTATCAATTTTTTTTATCAACATATAAACAAAATAAATGCATAAAAACGAAAATTAAAAAAAGAATTTCAAAAAAATGAAAATACACGTATTATTATTGCATTTAATGTACACTCGGGTCCGTTGGACCCGGCTGGTACTTCTCGCATAGTTTTTTTCTTGGTACTCTAAGTGTTAAAATCGACAGAAAAGATCTTGGGATTTTATAGTAGTTTTAGTCGACGGTTAAAACGGTTGAAACGTAGAACGAATCTGGCTGATACCACACATATCAGTTTCTCGTAGGTAATGAATCGGACGTATTTGTTGGCAGTGCGGCCTCGCTAGAGAACTAATATTCACGAGCACAGCGTCGATGATCTGAGTAATTGTTTGATATAATTATAAAATTGTTTGATATTTTTGAACGACAGATTGATAATCACAACGGTTTTCATCCATATACCTCGGTTTTGTTGTTCATTTGTTCGACCGTTTTACCCTTCGAGGTAAACTACTAAAAAATACCAGAGGTCTGTGGGTTTCTTTCGAAATATACTGCATGTGAATTTAGTATTAAGAGCCCTCAACCCTCTGGATTTTTCAGCACTTTCACCCGACGTGGCGCCGACAGATAAAACGGTTAGAACGACGGTCAATAAAACCCGTGTGGGTGAAAATCGTTGTGATTATTCAGTGTTGTCGCCGCTGTGTGCTTATGAATTTTACTTGTATCTTGTATTTATTATAATACTTGAAAAAAAAGATACGTCAAAATAATTTTGAAAAGGAAGAACGAGTTTTCTTTTTGCAGCTTAAACAACCAAAGATAACACGTTCAATCAGCAACTGAAACTGATATAAGCTTGAATTCATAATCCTTTTCTGTCACTTTATTTTTAGAATACTGAATTAATTTTCAAAATAAATGTATAATAAAATTAAATAATTAATAACTCAATTAATAAGTCGTTTTCATCTTAATTCATACAGATTAAGGTGGTCACGTGACTGCAAAGAAGGGTGAATTCAAGTATAAAACTCTAGTGGTATCTCCCGAATTTGTTTGGTGAGTAAAAACAGGGAAAAAAAAGTCTACCGTTTTTTTTGCATACATACAAAGTTATAGGCCATTGAAGAAAAAGAGGGTGTTCTGCAGTGCTTTTTTGCAAAATACTTGAAAAGGAAGCCAAATATCGATAAAATGTAAAGGACCAATCTTGTTGGGCATAAAATTACTAACAAAAAATATGTTACATGTTTTGAGTTTTGATAGTCTATTAAGGTGGTACGACCGTTTTCTTAAAGTAGTCATTTTTCCAAATTGTTAATTAACAAAATAATGTTTTAACCTATTGCAATGCAATTACAATTCTTAAAAAATTCACCTGTTATCTGACATTGTTACAGAAGATATTCTATGAGTTTCAGATTGTTTCAAGCTCATTTGCCTAAATTATGGTTTTTTATTCATTAAAAAAAAGAATTTTTTTTTCGTTATAGTTTTTTGCAGTTTTACAACTTTAGAATTGGCAGGGACTAATTAAACTAGGATAATCTTGTTCCTTAAGAAATTTCCGACAAAAATTGTCCGCTTCAATTTTCTGTATCGTCATTTGTTTCTGTTTTATTCGCGTGCAAACTTGAAAATTAGTGTGCACGCGAACACCAACGCTTGATATATAATGTTAGGCTACTTCTTAATTTTTATTGCCTGTTTCCTCATTCCTCGATCTCCATTGCTTCGTCGTTTTTAGAATCAATGAATGGTTTCCTCTTGCCCATCGTCTTTCTCAATTTCTTCGTCACTGATACCACTCATTCGGCCACCTTCAATAACCTCTCGGGCCTGATCCTCGACAACTTCTTGAATAAGATTATCGTCGTCTTCTTTATCTTAGAATTCTATTTCTAAACTTATTCGATTGGTACACGACGTTCCTTGACAAGAAAGACATGCTGGAGAGTATCTTAAACAGGATTTGCAGCATTCGCACGCTTTACCACAAGATTCTTTGCATTTGCACGATATTACTCTCAGTAATTCACGGGTACTAAAACTAGTCTTAATGTTGTCATAGTTGGCATGAGACCATCAGACTGTGTTAGTTTCCAACCCCAATTGAGAATCGTTTGAATCCTGGATCTAGCCATTTCAGCATTTGAAAGTAGACTCCCTGGAAATGCTGTCATGTCGCTGCCATCATTGGTGGTAGCTTTGCAAAAAAAACTTCAACGACGATAACATTGAAGCCAGCTCCCGATGAATTACTGAGAATAATATTGCGCAAATGCAAAGGATCTTGTGGTAAAGCGTGCGAATGCTGCAAATCCGGTTTAAGATGCTCTCTAGCATGTCTTTCTTGTCAAGGAACGTCGCTTACCAATCGAATAAGTTCAGAAATAGAATTCGAAGATGAAGAAGACGACGATAATATTATTCAAGAAGTTGAAGTTGAAGGTGACCGAATGAGTGTTATCAGTGACGAAGAAATTGAAAAAGACGATGGACAAAATAAAAGCTTTAATCTATTCTGAAAACGACGAAGCAATGGAGATCGAGGAATGATGAAACAGGCAATAAAAATTAAAAAGTAGCCTAACAATAGTAGTTCAGTTTCTACAGACGAAAACGCACTACAAGCTCGGAAAAATAGCAGAACGGGTAAACATCGGCGCATGGTCTTTTTGAAAGCCTATTCTTTAAAAATCAAAAATGTTTACCATTTTTTAGTGGCCGCTTCATTGATAAAATTGAGGTCGATGATTTAAAAGTTCGATTTTTCAAAACATCTCTGGAAATATTGATCGTATAAAAAAAAAGTTTCATTATTTTTTACAGAAGAGGATATTTAGAGAAGAAAAGGTCTTATGACTTTTATTCGTAGGATGGATAGTTTTAGTACAAAACGGAATGAAAGTGGTTTCTGACCACAATCAGACCTTTTCTTCACCTTTTCTTCTCTAAATATCCTCTTCTGTAAAAAATAATGAAACTTTTTTTTTATACGATCAATATTTCCAGAGATGTTTTGAAAAATCGAACTTTTAAATCTTCGACCTCAATTTTTTCTATGAAGCGGGCACTAAAAAATGGTAAACATTTTTGATTTTTAAAGAATAGGCTTTCAAAAAGAACATGCGCCGATGTTTACCCGTACTGCTATTATTCCGAGGTTCAAATCGCTAATCACTGGACTATAGATATCTAGCGTTGGTGTTCGCGTGCACACTAATTTTCAAGTTTGCACGCGAATAATTAAGAAACAAATGACGATACAAAAAAGTGAAGTAGACAATTTTTGTCGGAAATTTCATAAGGAACAAGATTAACATAGTTTGATTAGTCTCTGCCAACTCTAAAGTTGTTAAAACTGCAAAAAATAAAAATGGAAAAAAAATCCTTTTTTTAATGAATAAAAAACTATAATTTAGGCAAATGAGCTTGAAACAATCTGAAACTCATAGGATATCTTCTTTAACAATGTCAGATAACAGGTGAATTTTTTAAGAATTGTAATTGCATTGCAATAGGTTAAAACATTATTTTGTTAATTAACAATTTGGAAAAATGACTACTTTAAGAAAACGGTCGTACCACCTTAATAGACTATCAAAACTCAAAACATGTAACATATTTTTTGTTAGTAATTTTATGCCCAACAAGATTGGTCCTTTACATTTTATCGATATTTGGCTCCCTTTTCAAGTATTTTGCAAAAAGGCACTGCAGAACACCCTCTTTTTCTTCAATGGCCTATAACTTTGTATGTATGTATGTATGTATTAGTCCTGGGGCCTGTAACAGAAAAAAGGGGGTGATCGTATTCAGGTCCATCTTTTGGAAATAAGCTATTTGAGTACCAGCGGACACGAAAATCTGGTTGGCTTCCACAGGCAGTGGCTTAAGCCCTCAGGATCCTTCAATGAAATTCTTAAAGAAGGAAAAAAGTAAGAAATATGACAGCATTCGGGATGCAACTTTGACATTTTATCGTTCTTATAAAAAAAATCGACCAAAAAAATTGGCTGCTCTCTACAATGTCTCTGAGAGCGTGGCAGCTGGACTGAAATTAACGTCTTTATGCTACACACCTGCAAACACTAACTCGTGACTCATAAACGGTATTTGAGTTGTCCACTGCCAAAGTAACTACTTTTTACATAAAAAGTAAGATTTTACTTTGCCATCCCTCTCAGGTGGGTTTCCCGCCTTCCTCACCAATTAGAAATTTATTATTAACAGCTCTGAGGCCTTAAGCCACTGCCTGTGGAAGCCAACCAGATTTTCGTGTTCGCTGGCACTCAAATAGCTTATTCCCAAAAGATGGGCCTGAATACGATCACCCCCTTTTTTCTGTTACAGGCCCCAGGACTATATGTAAAAAAACGGTAGACTTTTTTTTCCCTGTTTTTACTCACCAAATGAAAAGTTTTAAAAGTGGTCACGTCCTGTTACTAATTTGTTAGAGGTTGACCCCTATGAGAATCACTAAGCTATATAGCCTTAAGGGTCCTCTAGCGTGGTAGCAGAATTTTATTAAAGTACCCTAAACTAGCAGGTAGAGCATTCAAATTACTTTACGTGCACTTTGCTAATAGTGAGCGCCTCTACTGGTATTTTTCTGAAGTACAACATAAAAATGACTAAAATTAGGCAATTTATTTTGATAATTAAACATGATTTATGAAAGATTAAATTGTTTATTTTTTTGGAAATAACTAATATACAATCTCAACAGTAGTCTATAAAAATTTGAAATTGTAAATGTTGCATTTAAAGTGGTAATGAATACTTTTAATTAATTTAATTAATTAGATTTATTTCTGTTCTAATTAACTTCATTAAATATTTTTTCAATCAGCGCCATTCTATTTTTCATTCTGCATCTAACGATATGTAAAAAGATGTGTAAATGCAATTATTTAAAGGCATTAAGTTGTATTTAAACTATTTTTTATCGAAATTTTATAGAAATACATTAAGCATTTAAAAAAAATCGATCAGCGCCATTCAAATTTACAATTAGAACTATGTGCAAAAAGAAATTTGAAAATTCATTGAAAAATAAAAAAGTTATATTGAATTTAGTTTTTAAGCAACGCTATAGGACCCTTAAGACAAATTTTGCAACAAATAAATTTTTTTTAAATAATTACTAATTTATAAATTTTGTGGGTAAATGTGTAGCTATAAGTCCCTATTCACAATGAACGTAAACGTACATAGGAGCTTACGTAAATCTGTGGAAATCAGTACATATTTGTGGAAGTGAGAAAATTAAAACTTTTCAAATCTTCCAGGAATATCGATATCGTTGGAAGGGTTCGTAATGCTTTTTTCAAATTTCGAAAATTTAATTCGAATTTCCACAGATTTACGTAAGCTCTTACGTACGTTTACGTTCATTGTGAATAAGAACTAGTCCTTGTTGAGAGACTACTTTATACTTTAAGTAATTAAAATTAAAAATACTGTAAACAAATTAGAAGACTATCCCATAATAAATAAAAGGCTTTACACCTACTATTGATTAGAAGGAATAATTTATCAATGTTAAGAGAAGTTTATTAGAAGAGTTTTCTTCACAGCTTGTAATTACGATTTTACTCTATAATAAGAGTTACTAGATACTTTGTTTTAACTGCAACAGAACAGACAAACCAGTGGTAGTAAATTTTTAAAGTAGGAAATAAATTGTTTTCGTCATAAAACTTAGTCGTGTATTTCATAGTCGTAAAGCTTGGGTAAAATTACTAATGATGTATTGTCTAAGTTCATTATCTTCATTTTTAAAGGTAAATAAGGTAAGAAGGTCCTATGTAGGCACTAAGTTAACTACAAAACTAATTACATTATATAATATGGTTTTAGTAGTATATTGGATATAATTAAAAAATAAGTAAGTCCTTACCAAAGTATTTTCCGTCGATAGACATCGATTAGAAACATCAAAAATGGATTTTGTTTTATGTTTTGTGTCATAGGTATTTATTTACTCTTCGAACAAACTAAATTGGATTTCAAAATAAAATTTAATCGTCTTTAAAAGAGCTTGTAGTTTTTTATAGTAAATAAAATATTAATTTTTTAGGCTTATCTTGAAATTTCAAGGTGGATGTAGAAAAAAGTAAAAAAAACCTGAAAACTGCAATTCTTTCTTTTATTGGCAAGGTAGATGAATAATTGAATACTCTCTCCGTAGATACTGATGAAAAACAAGTCAACATGAGACAAAGGCAAAGGACAAAGGTTTAAAACAGATTAGATATGCCCGAACTACTTCTGATTTTTTTCAATCCCAGGATTTAGAGATTGACGTCCCGGGATCCCAGAATATATTTATTTTCAGTAATTTAAATTTAGAAACATTCCCTTTAACAGATGATTAGGAAAAATCGCGGCGTTTTTTAATTGTGAGTATGTAAAAGCTCTTCTAAGATGCTCAAATTTATTTCCAATTTTAAAGTATAATAATATCCGAAATTCGGATAAACAATGACAAGTATTCGGCAGTTGAACCCTTAGGGCCGTTTTACATGGACTAAATATCATACTAAATTTAGAATACTGAATCGGAGCAAGAAACAAAAGTACGAGAATCTAAGCTTCAACGTCGTGCTTAGAAATTTCTAAGCACGACCATGTACGAAATTAAAGCTAAAGAAAACTTCCTGAAAACATCTGGTGACTGTGGTGTTGTTTCTCACCAGCTGGCTTCACAGCTACCCTGCGGCTATTACTATTACAGTCAAAACCGGTTATAAGGACATCGCTTTGTACGACATATCGGATATAATGACGAAATGTAGAAGTCCTTTTTTTGATTTTTGCATGGTTTAGCTTAAAAAACATAATTGCTTAGTACGACTATCGATTATACCGACCGAATTTTGCGGTCCTTTCAAAGTCGTTATAACCGGTTTTGACTGTATTATCCGTCAATAGGGAGAGTATAAAATACGTCCTGGTTATAATAAAAACTATGCCTAAACACTCGATCAATTTATTGTAGCTTTCATGCGGCATGTTCAAATAACTACTATGTAGTATGTTTTAAACGAAGTGTGCACTATTGCTAACTTTCTTATTATTGGACTTACAAAAGTGGTTAAATTAGGAATGAAACTTAATTTTAACTGCTGATTACGATGGTCAACACAAAAAAAACAATTGAACATCTAATTTTCAAGATATTCACAAAATAACTTTTTTTAAATGAAACACCATTTATAATATCCATTCCCTGGTAAGCTAACCTTTTTCCCCTTATTGTTATTGCTGCCCATCCCCAGTAGGGTGCTAAAAACTTAATATGAATAGAGAAGTCAACTCTGTCTTTAGATACCGGATAGACTACACATAGATACAGAAAACGGGCGCACAAATGGTTAATAAACTATTAGGTACATTATTCAAATCTAAACTATGTTACTTTCGCGATATTTCCACTAGACAGGCATTTATATTCATGCAAAATCGCTATTTCAGTATCATTCAATAGAATACTGCAACAATTTTGATACACATACGTAACATAATACTTATGCAACAGTACTCATTAAAATCACGAACAAATTTCATAAACTGCCTCGAATATAATGCCAAGTGTAGTGGGAGTAAAATTTACTGTAAGGAAGCTCATGAGTAAGTACATCGGTCACACAAAGTTGCCAAAGAATATTTAAAATTGAAGTAGATCTAATTGATTGATCAACTAACCGAGTTAATTCTCACTGAACTCTAAAGAAAAACGAAAAATATGAAACCACCCACGGTTAAAATTAAAACTTTTGCTAACCCTGATATAAACCAACACAAAATTATTAATATAGATCAAGCATTAAATAAACAAGTGCCCTGCAAATGCCCTGGTTTTTTCAGAAATCATGTAGGTCTAGGCAATCTTGAATCACTTTATATTACATTTTAAATCTATTTTGAGGGTGTCGATAGAGCTTTGACTCGCGATTGAAAATGAGATTGATTCTTAATTGGCCAACGATTTTTTTAATTTTCAGAGGTTTATTAGAGATTTCAGACCACCTTAATATTACTATTTTTAGATGCATTGCTATGTTTTAACTAAAACGCTTTACTATAAAACAAGTTAACGCAAACGCGGTCGTTTGAAAACGGATAGGTCACATTTTTAAATTACATTGGGAGACAATCAACAGTGCTGTTCCTAGGCGTATGAAGCCAAAACATAATAAAGATAATAATAGGGAAAACTTTCGGGCAATTATAATTACATGATATTACTATCATGAAGAGAAATTTACATTTCTCTTCATTTGATTATTGTTAAGATGGCATCACACACTAGATCAGCATGCAGCTTTTTTTACTGCAAGAAGTACTTTTTTTTGAATAGCGGGGAATCTTAAAACTTATTCTAAGCTCGTTAGGAAATGCTTGTAAGTCCATGCAGGAAGATGTTTTGAACGACAATTTTCAGACAGGAAACATTTATGCAGAGAAAAAGTCGAGTTAGCAACGCCTTCAAATGAGGAGAACCTGTTATTATTATATAATACCTTCTATTTTATCCCAATCGAACTTCCCCCCTCTATTATTAAACTACAATAGGGGTTATCTTGAATATGCTAATTCATTTTCCGATTAAACACGAGCAACAAGTGTAATTTGTAGATTTTTTGTTAGTAAAAAAAATAAAATTGCAATAAAATTGATCAATGGTAAAAGCTTTATTTTGTACATTGTGTAAATCCCGACATGTCAGAGTTAGCAAAAAGTTTCAACGAATTAAATTTTATTCACTGTTTCGATTAAATATTCTTTTAGGACTTTCAAGATTAATTTTATTTTATGTAATTAAATTTAGTATTTTACAGTTACAGTTAGTTATATTTCGTTTGTAACCAAAAATATTCAAAGTATTCCTTAGATAAAATTAGTAACTCAATTCAACAGTTGAATTTCCTTAATTTTAAAATTAATCAAGATTGGCGTTTAATGACAAAATTAGAACCGCATTAAATTTCTTGGAAATAAGACTAAAATTAAGTTTGTTGGTTCCAACTTGTACGGCATAAGGGCGCTCGTATACATATAATAGATAACAATACCTTCCTCACGTATATTTGTGAGGAAGCTGAGATTTAGACGGCATCTGCGAAATACTCTTTAGAAAATCAATTTCCTAGTAACCGTCTAACACTCTAATAGAACTTTCAATTGCCCTTATCCGTAAATTAAAATTAATCCATCTATAATCAAGCATTTAATTGTAAAACTCGATTGCGTAGAGGTAGGGAAATGAAAATGAGAAAAAAAGTGGTTTTGTTGTACTTACTTTAAATGACTACTCTTACAAATATCAATTACTTCATTTTTTCAGGGGTTAATAAATAGTAGGTATATATTATGTAAATGAATATTTAAAACACCAAACATACCAACAATACGCTTCTAATTTTATTAATGAAGCTATAAAATTGAAGTGCTTTTTTTGGCTTTTAAATACAAACTGATTCGATGCGATCTCTCTATAGGGATCTCATTTACCTTAACAGATAGAGGGTAAATTTTTGAATAAAGTTTATAATGAATGTAAATAAATTAAATTTGGGAGTACCAATGTACAGTTGTAAAAAATAACTGAACAAAACAAAAAACTTTGCATACATTTTTTTCACTTTTGTAGGTATGTATAGCTGATTTTTTTTGCAAAAAAACTGTTGCGTTGATAACTGGAAAGTATAAGCATGAAAGAACGAATGTTATAAATAATCTGCCGGCAGATTTCAAGTCGTTGCTGAATACCCCATATTGCAATTAGAATTTCAAAAAAATGTCGGAACATTACGCGACATTTCATGGGTATTAAAGTAAAGTAAAGAATAACGAATGTTTTGCTGTTTGGCGAACACATCATAAAGGCGACTACAGACATGTGTGAAAATAAACGCGAATGCTTGTCTCCTTTGAGTTGTGCTTGTGTACCGACAATCGACGGGAACTAACATCAAACATTAAGGTGGCCACAGAGATGTGTGAATTGGCAAATACCAAATGTTCGGAAAGCGGCAAACTATTCGCTCAGCTATTTTTAAACCACAAGCATACATGTACACACCTGTGCATATTTGGCTTTGTTACTTTGATTGATTTTATTCAAACAGACTCGAAAAGAGCACATCAACAACTCTTTTTTCTGAAATTGTTTTTTATGCGCAGCCATGCATCATGCACTTGATTTCTGTCTTTGTGGTAAATGTTTGAGACATCCCAAATTATTTCCTCCTTTTCCTCCGTATAAATGGTAGTCTGTAGTTGGGATTAGATTTCTGCAAGGTGCAACGTCCCACGCATCTGCGACAAGACAAGTTTGCTCTTTCACAAAAAATATTTGTCTCCTTTGAGTGGTGCTTATTTACCGACAATCGACGGGAAATATTTTATATTTGGCAAATATCAAACATTTGCTTATTGTCATATATCGTCGGTGTCGGTGCAAAACCTCGTATGAGCATACTTTCCCAAGGTATACAGGAGCGATAAAAAGACTTTAAACGTTTAAATAGAAGTTTTTTCTAAAAGTAAAATTTATAATATTTATGAATAAAAAAAATTAACTAAGTGTTTTTGCGCGCACATTGCGATCTCTTTGAATCACGTGATTTTTATTACAGATACAATAACGGCTTTAACCGTCATATAATTTAGTAGATTTTTTTGCACATAGTTCGGCATTGCAACTTAATACGTAAAAATCCAAAAATGTCAAAAATTGACTAATACGTTTGCACAAATGCCTACGATATGTGTATATATGTGTATATTGTAAAAGCTATTTGTCAAATTACAAGCATTTTGCTATTTGGTGTTTGCCAATTTCACACATGTCTGTAGCCGCCTGAATGTTGCACCTTGCAGAAATCTAATCACAACACAACCACAGATGACTAATTATACCTATTTTTATAACAGTTTATTTTTGTATTTGAAATAGAGTGGTCCCACTGAACCCTTTCACTAAAGGGTTACTGAATTTTTAGAACTATACAAAAAGAGGAAATAATTTGGAATGCCTCAAAGATTTACCACAAAGATAGAAATCAAGTGCATGATGCGTGGCTGCTCATAAAAAACAATTTCAGTATGCCTTGCTCAGTCTCTGAATTAAAAAAGAAAAAAGAGTCGTTGATGTCATCTTTTCGAGCCTCTTTGAATAAAATCTTCAGAAGACATCCTAGTATGATACCATCCAGTATACATCTGTACATGTATGCTTGTGGTTTAAAAAAAAGCTGAGCAAATAGTTTGCCGCTTGCCGAACATTTCGTATTTGCCAATTCACACATGTCTGTGGCCGCCTTTATGCTTATTTTCATGTGTGTATTTAAGCTATTTGTAACATTTGTCATTACAAGCATTTGCTATTTGCGAAACATCACAAGTTTCTTGTCAGTAAATATGTTCCTCCAACAATTTATTGCTAATAGTAAATTTCTCTAAAACGATTATGGCAAAATAGCTTATATTGGGGGGGGGGGGCTACCACATGTGTGATATCGTCTTAAGAATGATGGGGAAACATTCGTCTCTTTTGACTCCTGTATCGTATATTTACATAGTCGACGGAAATATTTGTTTTTTCACAAATAGCAAATATTCGTCTACCTGGTATATGTGTGAATCACTGAACTCTATAAATAAATGAAACAATAATATGGACTTTTATTGGGGACCAAATTGAAATTTGACTTGAAATCTTTGCATAGCAAAATTACGCTTTTTTAAGCTTATGGGTCATTCTTTTATAAACGTGACCAATTTAATCTTGACATTTTAGAATCGTCCAAAAAATTTTTTACTTCTTAAAATTACTTGACCCGTATTTCAGGATTTTGAAAAAAAAATATTTTTTTTCGATAATATTCACATGAATTTTCGATAATTTGCTAGATTTTCTCTAATCTTCTCATACTTGAAGTTCATTATCTCCAGTTGTAGTGATCGGAATGTAGTTTTTTTTTTATTTCACACTTGATTACGTTAGCTTTCGAAGTGTATCAAAAAAAATTTTCTTTATTGTGAACAAATGAAAAATAATAATTGAAATGTTTAAATAGTTTTAAGATGCTCGCCCCCCAACTTGAAATAATTGGAAAAAATATCATTTTGCTCTATTAGATCGGATGTTATTAAATATTTTCGAGCGCAAGAACTTGTAATCGAGCAATTGTTGGGTCTGAGATCTCTGACGCTCCCGCATGTAGAGCGCGCTGGGTGACTGGGAAAAAAGGTGGTTTTTGTTTTTAGAAGGTCTAAGGCCAACGCTCACTTGAGCGAGCCGAAGCGCGGCGAAGAGACGATCAGTTTTTGAATACAATGCTTTTTATGTATTCATCGCGGCGCTTCGCTACTCTCAAGTGTACGTATCCTCATAATACATTGAAACTATAATTTGCTCTTCGCCGCGCTTCCCTTCGCTCAAGTGAGCGTTGGCCTTAAATATGTCTTTCAGAGTAACTGGTCACTTTATTCCTTATCGCCGTGTTTAGTTAACCCGATGTTAAGGAAATAAACACCAACATACAGAAGAATATTACTTATCTTATCGTTGAGACCCGTATAAGTATTTTCCAGTATAGCATATGACAAGAAATGCTTAGTAGTTCGCTCCAGGTATAAAACGAGCCGAATAAATAAGTTAAAAGGAAGGACAACACAATGGTCCTCATTTATTATGCTAAACCAAAACAATTGCACAAAGCAAAACATCCGAATAAGAGAAACGCTATAAGCGTATTTCAGAATTTAAATTATTGTTAATTATAAAACCCTTTAGTGAGTAGAATCTAGAACAAGCGAT
The DNA here is from genome assembly GCA_963924605.1 of Malthinus seriepunctatus. Lineage (NCBI taxonomy): Eukaryota > Metazoa > Arthropoda > Insecta > Coleoptera > Cantharidae > Malthinus > Malthinus seriepunctatus. Next base: position 8,668,759 of record OZ004602.1, read on the forward strand.
TGTCCTACTATGTCATACATAGGGTGTCTCATAAAGAATGGGACAACGCTTAGTCACAGATTCTCTAGGTGAAATTAAAACGGTTAAATCTAATATACCTTAATACAAAGTCCTCCGGTTTCCAAGTTAAAAGACCTTAAAGTTCAATTTTTAATATTTTCTTTTTATGATAATTTCCACAAATGTGAAAATATTTACTTCAAATTTGGAACAGGTGCTTATTATTACGAAGTACATCAATAGAAAATTTTTCATGTAGTAGGCTTGATCATAAGAGGTACTTAACCTAACTTCTACAACTTATTTTAGCTTTAACTTTGTTATCTGGGAATTTTTTATCAATATTACGCTATTTTCTGAAATATAATTAGAAAATAGAAAACTAAGGTACTCTTAGTTCATATGCTTAAAACCAACCGTTAGCCTTAAAATGCCGGTTAAAGTATTGAGTTTTCGTTAGGACGTGCAATTATCAAGTAGCAATGATCACAAAAACAAAGGACAAAATAGTGGAAAAGGTTTATTTACAAAGAACGTTTAATGTGGTATCATTAGAAATTGTTTTGTAGGCCCATTCGTACTTCCACCAAAGCTCAAATTTAATTACTATTCAACCTTCTTGGAAAATAACCTGGATGAGCTATTACGCGACGTACCTTTGATTTTTGATTTTAGATTTTTGATGTTATTGGTTTAACATGTTTTCCAATCTTTTACACATTGTTTTTGTGATGATGGCTACATGATAATTGCTCGTCTTAACAATAATTCGAAACTTTAATGCCAATTTGTAGACAAGCGGCTGCTTTTACGCATATGAACTAAGAGTACCTTAGTTTTCTCTTTTTTAATGCTCTTTCAGAAAATAACATAATATTGAAAAAAATTTCACCTAAAACGAAATTATAGCTAAAACAAGTTGTAGAAGATAGGTTAAGTGCCTCTTATAGGCAAGCCTACTTTACGCGACGTACCTTTGATTTTTGATTTTAGATTTTTGATGTTATTGGTTTAACATGTTTTCCAATCTTTTACACATTGTTTTTGTGATGATGGCTACATGATAATTGCTCGTCTTAACAATAATTCGAAACTTTAATGCCAATTTGTAGACAAGCGGCTGCTTTTACGCATATGAACTAAGAGTACCTTAGTTTTCTCTTTTTTAATGCTCTTTCAGAAAATAACATAATATTGAAAAAAATTTCACCGAAAACGAAATTATAGCTAAAACAAGTTGTAGAAGATAGGTTAAGTGCCTCTTATAGGCAAGCCTACTTTATGAAAAAAATTCTCTTGATTTAGTTCTTAATTATAAGCATCTGTACCAAGTTTGAAATAAATATCTTGACATGTGTGTGGAAATTATCATAAAAAGAAAAAAGAAAATATTGAACTTTAAGGCCCTTTAACTTGGAAACGGAGAAATTTTGTATTAAGGTATATTAGGTTTAATCGGTTTATTTTAACCTAGAGAATCAGTGACCAAGTGTTGTCCCATTCTTTTTGAGACACCCTGTATAAGGTATACGATTGCGGGGAAGTGGTCGCACATTAGAACATTATGACAAACATTACATCTTTAATCAAAGTCGTTGAATAAGTGAGACACTTTCCTAAATGTGCTTTCGTAAAATTAAAATCATAAAAATCTGCAGCGCATGCGTATTACGAAATAATTCTTTTTTAGTTTTATTTGTAGATTAAGTACACAGATTAATATCACAGTTTTTTATGAACTTGTAAAAATAATATATAATATGAAACTCATTACCAAGGAGATTAGACCAAAGTTGGTCAAAAAGAACTTATCAACATTGTACAGAATTAGTGAAAGCATCTTCTTTTTAGTATCTGTAGAATAAAGTTACTCTTCGAGCTCTGCACAACTCGTTCCTTCCAGCTCGCGTTCACTAAATTATAATTTTATATAACGAAATAATGTCATGTAATAATTAAAGAGCGCCGTATTGTAATTATTAAAATGTGCGTGTTTTCGAAACAATTATGTTGAACATATGAAATTAACAAAGTATTAAAGCATTTATTTTTCGGTTAGGGTGTGTTTGCTCGATTCCCGCCTCATTTTAGCTTTTTTTATAGAATACAAATCGTTGTTCTGATGGAATACTACACCGATGTTGCCATTAAGAAAATACAGCAACCGATAATTAAAGAGAAAGAAGTTTGACTTTACTCCAAGTTAATAAAAGTTTAATGTTGCTCATCTTGGGTCATCTTTGATCACGTATCTAAACTTCTAACCATCACAAATATTGAACTGAAAAGTCTTTTTTATAAACTTATAATAATAAATCCCTATGAATGCTACAAATTTAAGTTTGTTGTATAAATAATAATCCTTTATCAAATTTTTCTTTTAGCTATAATCGAGCTATAATATTCAATGAAACAAAAATCGCCGACTTCTTTGAAACACGCGTTTCTTTGATCTTTTTCTCTTCTCACTATCCGACTTTGTGACGGATATTTTTAAATTTGAATTTTAAAAGATACTTTTTAATTAGTTAATATAAATAGTAACCTACATAAATCAAAATCCTGGGCACTTTGATTTTATACTTTTCTCAATACGAAATGTAATTAAAAGAAAATCCAATCTCTCGGAGAAAACTGCACAAAACAAATTTTAATCTATTTGTAACATCAAACATTTCATTTATATAAACGTAATTATTACCTCCTCAACACGTATACACGTACCGTTGTTAAGAAAAATAAAAATTTTTAACAAAACTAAACGAAAACCTAATTTTATGTTTTTAATGAAACTTGATAAAATAAGAAAACTTTTGATCTTTCTAAGAAAAACAATTTATTTAGCAATTCGTATTTTTATCTGAACACTTGAAACATACTTTCATGTTTTCAGAACCTAAAAACATAGATTTCATTTATTTAAATAAAAATTATATTTGATGTACAAAAGCAAAACGGAGTGCTATTTACGACTGACTAACACTATTATAAAACTTCAAACAAAAGTATTTATAAAATACTATTCACACAAGGTAGAAATGAAAAATGTTTCATTCTGTAAAACGGAAAATACAGAGAAATCTTATTCACTTATATTTGAAGCAATGTGCAAACTTATTTTTAGTTGTTAGACTTTAATAGTATCAAAGAAGTGGAAAATAATATTTATTCGGATGGAAGCAAATGTAGCAGCATTATTATCGTAAATTATATAGGTAAGGATCGTAATAATAATATGACGTACGAGCGGGACATTTCACTAATGACAGTTATGTGGGTGTGGTATGAACATATTGTATTAGGTAAAACTAGAATTAACAATATATCGATCTGACTTCATTTATTTTTAGCAACAAGTATAACAATGTAATACAAGACGATACGCAAATCTCGTCTAGAATGTTCAAGTAAGGATTAGCATTTACAAATTTAACATTACAAAATAATGAGAAAGCACTTTTTACATGACTGTACAGTTACAAATAATTTATTTAGGCAAAATGGAAGGGTACATTTTTCGTATTGTTGTACTACTACATAGTACCCACTCTAAGGGTGCATTCACACTGCCGGCTATGCGATTCTATACTATAGTACAGGCCGACAAACGAGAACTTTCAGTTGAAATGCGCACAACGACAAGAGACGACATTAGGAATAGTTTACGTAGTGATAACACACTTTTACTACTGCGCATCTCAAGGAACTGAAAGTTCTCATTTGCGGCCAGCATGCGGCCAGTATGCAATGATTGGATAGCAAACATGATAACCGGAATAATGTTAGTTCCTATTTCCCATACATACTGAGATAAACGTAGCGCGCAATGTCAACGTGTTAGGGTATATTACTGTTCTAAAATGAGAAATGCTCTCAAATCAAACATGGTATTTGTTGTTGTGTTCAGAGTATAGCATCGCTTAAGTGGCAACGACGTATTGAAAGCGCTCTGCTTTGAGAATAGCAGGTCGCTTAGCGGGTTAGCAAATACGATTCGACATAATATCTTTGCAGTTATAAAATTTCCATGGTGAAGCCAGAACAAAAGAACCTACAGCCGAACCTTCGCTATTGTTAGTACTCTCCGAAAGGGCAACCCTTCAAAATTAGATTTGAATTTCTGAAATTAAACTTTTTTTCATATTACGGAACGTCCGTACAAGACAAAAGGACACTGAACTTTTGGTTAATGGGATGAAACTCGGCACATACTGGGATCATATTGATCAATTTAGTCCGACGAGACCAAAGAAATGTTTGAAGGGGGGGTGCTGCACACTGAAATTTGTGCCAGTAACACAAGTAAAAAATTTTCATAGTTTGCAAAAACTAGTTCCACTTTCAAAATGTACTCACGAAATAGAAAAACTTTGTCCATTTAACCAACTTCGTATTTCTTAGTTTCTGATAAGTATTTCATCGCTTCACCCATTTTCTCAAACACCCTACCCTGTATAAACATTGTATAGTAAATTTTGATGAAACAAATTGCTTGTTTTATCAATCGCGATGTTTATAAATTGGGATTATAAAAAAAAAGAAATTTAACAACCTCTGAAGAGGTCTGCCTCCACTCCTGCCAGGATGTGCTCCGGCAGACCATAGGTTTATTGTTCCCCACTATAGTTTCTCTCAAATGGCACCAAAATTTAACGATAGTCCTATGAAGTAGGGTTTACTCTCGGGCTATATGTACCAAGTTTAAATTCATTAACCAAAAGTGCAGCGTTCCATAGTTTTATATCTCGTAGCCTCCGTAATACTAGAAAACCATGTAGTAAGCGAAAAATTATAAAGAGACAATATAATATAATTTTATTTATAATTTAAGGCAACAAAAAGAACACTGTTTTGCTTCGACTCAAAAATTGTCAATTTATTTATAAAAAAGTGCCTTCGCACTTCAAAAATGTAAAAATATAATATTCTAATGCGCCTTTGCACCGTTTATATATTAACTGGCAGATAAGTTGTCAAAAACCTTTGCTCCTTCATCTACTGTATAAATAAATAAATAAGTAAATCAAATAACTGACCACTAATTTTCTACAAAATTAACTTCTACTTATGCCCTTTTGCACCGATTTTTGTTTAAGTGGCAAATAAATTATATTTTTACAACTTATCTGTCAGTTAATATGTAAACTGTGCAATTACTCAACCTTCGGTTAGACTTTCGTTATATTTTAATATAATATCAATTTTACATATCAATCAATTACAATCAACTAATTTTTTTTGGGGGGGGGGGTTCTCCTCGGGGAGGGTGGGGACTTTTTATACGATAATAAGGGGATGTAATTACTAAACAATAGCGAAGGTTTCAGCTGTAGGTTATTTTGCTCCGGGTCGGATGCTAAAAGCACGAATAATCCTTATTTAGTGTGTTAACGCCTAGCTAAATAAGACACTATGGATGAGCATGAGTACACTACATAATTATGTTTAATTGTATGGCTAATTAGCGCATAGAATTATTTTACACGTAAAACGTTTTTGCAACAACTTCAGTTGACCGGTATTGCTTGGTCATTCATTTAGCTCCTTCTTTATTTTGTTTAAAAAATTTGGGATAAAGTGTCACTGAAGAAATAAAACTTTGGTCGATAGGCTTGGGCAGTTAAATATTAAGGACATTATTAGAGGAAAGTAGCCAAATATGAAAAACCATTTTGTTTTTCGAATAAAACTCAAAAACAATTATGTCAAAAATTAAAGATATCAAATATTTATTGGTGATTATTAAGTGTGGAATTTATGCACCCAATATGCACATACATACAGGGTTATTCAAATTCGACCGGCACCATGGGGATCTCGCTTATTTGAAGAGATAGAGAAACGGTTAAATTAGGGCAAAGTTGCGGAATTTTACCGACTAATAATCTAAAAAGAAAAGTGCCCTAGCTGCTTTTGTTTTTGAATTATTGACAAAACAACAAAAAATTGATTTTCCGTTTTTTGACTTTATTTTCCTTATTATCAAAAATTTTTAAAATCTGACCGAACTTCTCCTAACCCATTTTGTATTCTACACCCGATTCCGAAAACACATTTGATGTAAAACGTTTCGGTTTTCTGGAACCATCAACTTTAGTTTTTTAAATAGGATTTAAATTAGTAGGAAATTTTTTAAATTAAATCTTTTGTTTTAGCACCATCTCATAGAACCTTTTTTGCTGATTTCAAAAATGTGTGTCACTTGAGTATTTATTTCTAAATTTTGTACTCAAATAGGTTAATTTGTTAATAAAAATTGAGGATCAAGCTGCTCTAGAATAAAAACAAAAGCCGGTATAACAAAACATAAATCCATGCTTCGATTACAACCCGAGATTTTGAAATTTAAACACCTTTAACAAGTTTTTCAAGTTTTTATTTCCTAAATTAAGAAGTACATTCATATCATTGTTTACTCAGTTATTTTTGTAATAAACACAAATAAAGAAATAAAATTAGTCGTAATCGAAGCATGGATTTATGTTTTGTTATACCGGCTTTTGTTTTTATTCTATAGCAGCTTGATCCTCAATTTTTATTAACAAATTAGCCTATTTGAGTACAAAATTTAAAAATAAATACTCAAGTGACATACATTTTTGAAATCAGCAAAAAAGGTTCTATGAGATGGTGATAAAACAAAAAATTAAATAAAGTCAAAAAACGGAAAATCAATTTTTTGTTGTTTTGTCAATAATTCAAAAACAAAAGCAGCTAGGGCACTTTTCTTTTTAGATTATTAGTCGGCATAAAATTCCGCAACTTTGCCCTAATTTAACCGTTTCTCTATCTCTTCAAATAAGCGAGATCCCCATGGTGCCGGTCGAATTTGAATAACCCTGTATGCACCAATAAATGTTTGAAATATGCACGTATATGCTTTAAAATTTAAAAGATTATGCAGTAAAAACAGAGGTCTTTAATTTTTTTAATCTTTTTTTGAAAAGTCTACTTCATTAAAAACTAGTAGAGGGATTTGTTAGCGAAATAGCACACTATATCAAAGTATTTGCTTTGCATACAGTAGTGACAACCCCATGGTTACCATTGTATTTTTTGTCGCCAATATCAGTGACCTTGAACACTGTCCGCAATTTTTTGGATAGTATAAAGTATATAAGCGCGCATAAATTCAAAATTATTTTTATAGGTTCTGTCAGCTGTCACTGTTATTTTTATATCTATTTGGAAAGGATTTTCCTCTATACTAAGGAAATAATACTAGGTATATTATCCAAGAGCGGATAACGAGCATTATTCGCGAGTACAATACCATACTTAAAAGCGACCGTAAATATTATAAATAAATTTTTCTATTTCTGTACGTTAAGAAGCCTATAAGAACACTGTTTTGACGTCATAATAGTACGCTTATAGAGTCTATAACAGCACTATTTCTAGGAAATTTTTTCAATGTGCAGCACTGCATGTTGACGGATGAACTATATTTGACAATTATAAAATTAATTTCATTGGACAGATTAGACTAACTTTCAAACACGAACGTCAAACTTTAGAATAAGTACTGCCAACATAAATAAATTTGCGCATCAAAATCCCAAAATAGTATATTAGAGCACTAGTTTCATAAGGCATCTTGTTAACGTATACTAGTCCAAGTTTAGAAAAAGAGCCGCTTGCGGCGAGTTTTCTAAAGGACGAGTACGTTAACAAGCCTTATGAAACGTGTTATCTATACTATTTTTTCTATTTCGGCATTTCCAAAAAATCAGGTATTAAAATTACGTCAAAATAAAGTTTTTGGGATTTTGATGCGCAAATTAATTTATGTTGGCAGTACTTATTCTGACATTTGACGTTCGTGTTTGAAAGTTAGTCTAATCTGTCCAAAAATTAATTTTATGACTGTCAAATATAATTCATCTGTCAACATGCCGTGCTGCACATTGAAAAAAATTCCCTAGAAACAGTGCTGTTATAGACTCTATAAGCGTACTATTATGACGTCAAAACAGTGTGCTTATAGGCTTCTTAACGTACCGAAATAGAAAAACTATATTTTGACGTAATTTTAATACCATTTTTATAAAAAAATGCAGCGAAATAGAAAAAATAGTATAAAAAACACGTTTCATTAGGCCCTTAACGCATTCGTCCCATTAGAAAACGCGCGCTGCGCGCTTTTTTTCTAAACTTTGGACTCATACGTTAAGAAGGTGCCTAATGATACTGAATAATAATATTGAATATGTACTAATTTAAATTTTGTGTGATAAAAGTGATTAAATACGAGGGGAGATTTTTAAGTTCGCAGAATGAGACAGAAGGAGGCGGCCATTTTTATTTCTTTTTTGTAATTAATGCCCTTTTTTATTTACAAGCATACACTAAAAATTGTATGCAATTATGTCAAGTAGTTTAGTCGCAATCAACAAAATGATAATTTTGGATTTTTGAATTTTGTCGAATTTTTTTCTTTAATTCTACCTATAATCAACCAAATAGTCAGAGGAGATGAATTCACTTTAATTTAATTTAATTTAATTGAATGGTTCACTTTTACAATTTTAATCGAAGCAGGGGTCTATGGAGTGACATTTTAAGGGTGGTCCATCACAAAAAAAATAGAATTTGAAGAAAGTTTCGTCTTCTGCTGGAAAAGTGATGACAACAATCTTTTGGGATTCTGAGGGAATTCTTTTAATTGATTGCAAAAATCAATTAAATCAATTAGGTACCACCATAACAGACGCATACTACGCTGATAGTTTACATCGATTAATAGAAAAAATTAAATCAAAAAGGGGAGGAAAATTGGCCAAATTTAAAAGTTACTGAAAAACAATGCACCTGTTCACAAGGTAAACAATCGCGATGAGTGCCGTGACGTCATGCAGTTTCGAAAAAATTGTTCATCCACCCTAAAGTACAGATTTGGCACTAAATTATTATTACCCATTTCCAAATTTGAAATAAAAACTTCATAGAAGGCATTTCGACATCCATGAATCGCATTTTACAAGCAAAAATAAAATAATTTTTTTGAAGGTGTACAAAAATTAATTCACAGAAGTAATAAATGCATTCATATTCGAGAAGATTTTATTGTACAATAAAATTATAAAAAAAATATATTTCCTAATTTATTATGATCGATGTTTGATGCAAGGTGAAAGTAGCAGTGAGGAAAAGTAAGGCCTTTTTAAATCTTACAGATATCGAGAGAAATGATGCTAATTTCTAATTGATTGTTGGTCATTTTCTATTGTTTTATTAGTAGTATTAGTAGTACTATACTACTAAACTGTAGGGAGCACTAATGAAATAGCCTATACACATAAATGCAAAAACACAATAAACAATACGATTCTACGAAAAGAAGAAAGACAAACGTTACAATATTTTAATTTATTAAGAAGTGTCTATAAAGAATAAGAACAAAGAATAAAAAAAGAAAGAGATTAAATTATAAAATACGGGCGGGGTTCAAATTAAAAAACTTTTATTGAAAGTGTAAAATTGATTTACAATACAAAAGTTACCTACATTTATATCACTGTATTGTCAAAGATTTGACACAGCACGTAAATTAAATAGTTTAGGTCCCACATTATAATGAATTTTGCAATTACTGTATAGAACACGTAAATTTATTTGAAGGTTCTACCTGCGAGTTTAGGGTATTTATAATCCGTACATCCTCCTTACGATGCTCATAAACACAGCGGGGTGGTATTGGCACTTTAAAGATTTAAACAAATGTTGAATATCCCCTTATTTCTCTAGTAGTTTTAAGAAAAATTAAATAAATAATTTTTCTATTAATTTAAAATAATTTGGCTATTACAACTCTAAAATATAAATAATTAATCTAAGCCAAAAAAAAATTAAATTAAAAAAAAAAACTAATAATTAGGTATACTAGAGAAAAAGCGTCCCTGAACATTTAAGGTTTGTTTGATTTTTAGAAGTGCTAATACCACCCCGCTGTGTTTATGAGCATCGTTATGAGGGAGTACGGATTAAAACACCCCAAACTACCAGGTAGAACCTTCAAATTACTTTACGTTCACTATACATTTCCATGAAAATCATGAAAACTATTCCTAACAAACAGATGTCAGATAGCCATAGCGTGCATTTTTAATTAAATCTGTTTACAATTGTAAAGGCCATTTTTATTCCATTTTAGTTCTAAAAAAAGTAGGTAGTGTTTAAAATTTCTCGCCCTCGAAATCTTTTTTATTACTTGTAGTGATACACCGGTAAACTTTTAACGTAATGCGACATCGGAGGAAATTCAAGAGGTCGCAAAAATAAAGAAAGCGCAGAACCAGTAGGGGAAAGACGCAATGAAAAGGACACTTTTTTCAAATAGCTCTATTTTCTGAACAAAACATAAGTTCTAATAAATACTTAGTAACGTAACAAAACAATTATTCATAATAACATACCAAGCAGAAAAACTAAGTTTTTCATCAAAACTGAAAAGTTGTAAGCTTTTAAAGTAAAATCGGGAAATGTCCGTTTCATGGCACCCTGCGCATTGAAACGGACACTTGGGGTTATGAAACGGACATTCTTTAGTTTTGCAACATTCGCACAAAAAAGTTGAAGAAACTTAATATCATTGATTTGTAGATTCATTTACAAACTTGTTCAAAAAGAAAATTTTTTAAAAATAAGCTATAATAATTAATAATAACAAAATAAACAATCTAGAATATTTAAAAAAAATTTTTTGCAAAAAAAGCTTAAATTTCTTTTGTGGCCTTAATTTACGTGTGCAGAACACATCTGAAAGCAATAGAAATATTTTTTGTTTTTGAAACATCTATTTCCAATGTATTAAAAATTTCGATCTTTTACACGCTTTAAAACTAACGTCCGTTTCAATGCGCCATGAACTGTCCGTTTCATAACACCGAGACATTTTTTAAGAATATTTGTTCAAAACTAAAATGCAAAAACCAAATTTGTTTTTAATAGTTGACCATATACATAGATACCTTGATATAGGTTTTGCCATAAAACTAAGTAAAATAAGTAAATACGTCCCTATCTTGAAGCTTCCAAAACTTGCAACAATATTTACTTTGTATATGAATAAAAAACAAAACACTCTACTTCCGGTGTATTAAACGAGAGGACTATGTCCACGTCATAGTTTGTTTATAAGTATATTAAGTTACATATACTAAAATTTCAAACTTAAATGCCTTTTGGTTTTCAAGATACTGATACTGTCCTTTTCATAACGCGGCCTTTTCATAGCGCTTTCCCCCTACCACTAAAGTGTAGACACCTATACGAAAACTTATTAATTTTGAAAACTACTTTGCTGCAGCTGAAATTGTATTCAGTGTATTCGAAGTTTTAAGCAGGTAGTATGTAGTTACAATACGCGGCGGCGTTAAATAAAACCGTGTGATCTGAGGGTTTCCGCACTTTTCTTATCGCAATAAGCAATATTATAGCAATAAGAAGGATAACCCATACAATCTTTAATTGTTAGTACTTAGGTTACACTTATTTCGTTTTCCCTTAAAATAAAAAATCTCTTAATTAATTAACCTTACAAGTAACTAGTGTTCAACGCGTGGCACCTAATTGTTAATGAAAAATCGTGATTTTTAAACTACGTAAACTTTATGAAAAAATTCACGATCCAGCAAATAATTTTTTAATATAAATACATATATTCGGAAGATTAAACAATATCCTATATGGTATCGAAGATTTAAAAAAAACACGAAACATTAAACAATTATTCAAATCCACTCACCTTTAATAAAATCTACGGCCATTTCTAAGCCATAGGTGTCTTTATCGCAATCGTCGAGAATATGTGCACCAATAGTAATATTGGGTAGAAAACTCCTGCGAGGCTCATTTATTCGATCTAAAGTGTAGAGCATAGCTTCAAGCGCTTGTATACCTCCCTGCGGCATAATAGGTCCGCATGTCACAGAATCTTCCCTTTCGTGTACCATCATCAAACCACCTAATACTATATTTCCTTCAACTATAGCTTCCTTTTTTACTGGCCAATGAATTTCCTGACCAGGATGATGTCTTATATGATGATGCTGGGCTATAACAGCAAATTGATTCTCCCGTGCAATATGCGTTTGGTTATATTCATTCGACGCATGGAGTTTTCTAATATTTTCGTGGTAGTAAAGAAAATTCTTGTGATTTCTTTGGTGTATAGGCTTGTCAAAAGAAATTGCGTGGGTTGTATGATGGAGACGATTGTTTAAACGATGAAATCGATTTTTACAATGTATCGAATTAAACAAAATTAACACATAAACGATGTTTATAAAACATAGTTTCATATTTAATTGTTCATTTGCACTTTTTTTTATACACTGATTTTATTAATTTAATAATTTGAAGAGTTATAAGATTATTAACAGGAGACATTCTGTAAAAATTTAATTTAACGATTGTTCTAGAAAGCAGCAACGTATAATTGAAATTTATAAAAAAACTATATTAATCAAAACCAGATTAGACTTAATACTGCACTAAGCAGGATTATATTGATAATCAATTACCAATAAATATATTTAGCTTTGCAAAAAAGAGTATTAATTTAACAAAACAGACCATTGTGAAGAATGGAAAAGTTACCACAATTTGCTCCCGTTGAAAACCAAATTGAATTTTTATTTGAATAAAGTGAGATTTTATTTTGCTATTTTTATAGCAAATTGAAATTTGCAATTTGATAAGAGAGTAGAACAACAATAAAGATTGTTTGCTCACCTAGGGAGAAACAGTGTACGCTAAAAGGGATTTTTATATCAAACTATTTTTATCGACACAAAATAATTTTTTTATTTCGTTTTAAATAATTTTTTCATTTAGCAATCGCGTCGAGTCTTTCCATAAGACAAAAAATCGTCAAATTTACTTTAAAATTCGTGACTAAAATCTTTACGAGTACACGAATGAAAAGAAATTGGCGTTTCTCCGCAATTTTATATTAAGCCTAATACTTCTTCTCATCGTTGGATTTAAAGAAGAATTACATATACCCAAACAATGAATATAGACGATATTCAACCATGACGACTCTTTGATGTATTAAAAAGCATACAAGAGAATTTAGCGAAAATGTTTTTAAGACACAAATACGGCGTTATTGTTCATATCAAAAAACTTGAAAGTACTTGTCTAAAACAGAAATCTTGTTTAATTCAAAATATAAACTCTGGATCCAACTATTTAAACTAATTTTTTTTTAAATGAATGGACTATCCTAGTTTTACTAGGAAAGCAAAATAAAATCTGTCCTTATTTTTCAGAAAAAAGTAGGTCCGATTATCATAAAATATTTACACTATAGCTCAAAGTGAATTTAAACTGAGTTCCTCATTTAAAAGGAGTGTCTGAAATTAAACTTGCGAAAAAATGCTGTAACGAACTGAATATGCAAATGGCAGCAATTTTGAATACTTCATTTATATTGAAAAAATTAAAACGAAAACCGTAGAGGTAAAGTGAAAACGTCCATCATTAAGTTAAGTACTATGCTCTGAATTTAATTAATTCATTAAACGTTGCTCACGCCTAGTTTTAGTCGCCTAGTTTTAGACACATTAAAATTATTGTTTCGAGTTGTTTCCTTAAAAATAAATGAGCTAGTTAAATGTCAAATGGCACCTATTGAAAATCAGACCAGAACGGATATTAATAAAGTTGTTCTCTAGTGTAATTTAATTTCGTGTATATGTAGATAAAATTATAATTTATTAGAAAATTAAAATAATTGATAAACAAGTTCCCGCAGGAATGCAACCCGATACGTTTACGCTATTATTACAACAGATTATGCACCCGGGTCGCGTAAAGGCAAAACATACCATTATGCAACGCACAGCTCCACAAGTCCGCGTTGTAGCGTGGTATGTTTCGTCCGTGTAAAATAGTCGTATATGTTCAGACAAAACATACCACGCTACAACGCACATGATTTGTAGACCTTACATTCTCCCTAGCAAAGAAATTATAATAATCTTGTTGCTACACAAATAATAATAAATTTCTTAGCACAGACATTTTCAATTAATATATTTTTATTTTAACTATAAAAATTGAAAAAAAGTCCATTTTTAAATACCTATCTGCAATTTTATTAAAAATATAATTTTGTGATATGAGATCTAAATTTTTTATATTTATTAATTTTTTATTTCCATAAATAATTTATTAAACATTTTTTTAAATTTCCGATTGTTGCAAATAAACTAGTATAGAATATAAAATAAATTTAAAATTTGCGTCGTCTGCGCTGATCTGTCGTCGTTTGACACTAATGACTCTAAAGTCATATACAGGGTGGTTGATTTTTTTCTGTCCAGATAATATCTGCTGAAATATTGAAGATACTAAAAAAGTTAAATTATAAACTTTTCAACAACACCTCATCTACAAAATAGCGCAAACAATTTTTTTCCATGGCCTACTTGTTTTGCCGGAAAATATATAACTTTGGTTTTTTAAATAGAACACCCTGTATATTTTTAGAGAATCGTATTCTAAATCAATTTCTCTTTAAAACGATGTATCACAAGTACCATTTTTCTTTCTAATAATTATGCCCAATATTCCAAAAAAAGGTTGTTTGAAAAGTTTCTAATTTAACTTTTTTAAGTATCTTCAATATTTCAGCAGATATTAGCTGGACAGTAAAAAATCTTGACAGAAAAAGATGCTTGGCTGAGAATATACTTGTCAATCGCCCCAACGCCAAGTCACATGGGGCAAATCATTAATAATAAGTAGATACATAAATTATTCAAAGTCAAAACAACTGTTTTAATTACAATTTTTTATAATTATAACATCGATTCGTTGATATTTTGAATGCATTTTTTATTATCCTAAAATTAGTAGAATACCTAGGTCTTAGAATTTCGAGAAAAAAAAAATATTCTTTACCAAAAAGAATAAAACTTCTAAACCTTTCTAGAATTTTGAGAAAATATGTAGCAGTAGTTTTTGTAATTATATTTTCTTAGAATTACAAAAACTATTATTTTCTCAAAAAACCCAAAAGCGTAAACGTTTCTATTTTTTATACAAGCATTTTCATTTTTAAATGTTCTTTATTTACTATTATCGTAAAATTAGCTATAAAATCTGTGAAATTTTCCATCAGTAAGTTAAACATCAAATAAAAATACTAAGTAGAGTCTATATTAACAATAAATTACAGCTGCGTTGCAGCGTGGTATGTTTCGTCCTGCAAAACTAGCTAAAAAGCACGGACAAACCATACCGCGACTGAACGCATTACTGCGTTGCAGAATGGTATGTTTTGCCTTTACGCACCCGGGTCCTCGCTTTCAAAGATTGTCCCCCGAGGTCAAAAAAGAGCGTGTATAAATACTCGTATAAAGCAGGTTCAGGTCTCGCACTTGAAACTGTGGAGATTTGTTTGGTCTGATGCATTCTACGAAAAATTAACCTATTGTTTTGAATATTCCTTGTACTACACTTTAGAAGAATTACTACAAACATCACTCGGGAGACCGAGTTTACTTTTACAAAGTTATCCAAATTGCATCAGCACGTATTAAGTACAAGTCTCATTTGTTAAAAAAACGTTGCGATTTATTGTGAAGGCCGTTTGACATGGACTGAATGTCGTACTAAATTGTTGGTACTGAATCGGCGCAAGGAGCAAAAGCACGAGAATTTAGCATCGAATGTCGAAATTTCTATTCAAGACGTTGAGCTGAGATTCCTGTGCTTTTACTCATCACACCGATTCAGTACTAACAATTTAGTACGACATTTAAGGGTCCCTTTTACATGGATAAATATCGTACTAACGACAAAATTTATAGTGTAAAAATTTCTATGTGTACGACGTTAAAACTTAGATTCGAGGGTTTTTGCTCTTTGGGCAAAAATTTTATTATTATTATTAATAATTTATTATTTGATATATACAGTGTGTTCATGAAAACAGTTTACAATAGCTAACTTTCTTATATTTAATTTAAAGATACGAATTTGGTTAAATTAGTAAAGTTGTGGTAATTGCTCCTCTGGTTTTAGTGATGTACTTAAAAAAACGGAAAAAGATCTAGTTGCCGAGATACAAAAAAAAATGTAATTTTTTTTTAAAATTGAACACCCTATATATTTTTCGATATTTGAATTTCTCTAACTATTCTCTGTATAATAGTATATTAGAGCACTAGTTTCATAAGGCATCTTGTTAACGTATACGAGTCCAAGTTTAGAAAAAGAGCCGCTTGCGGCGAGTTTTCTGAAGGACGAGTACGTTAACAAGCCTTATGAAACGTGTTATCTATACTATTTTTTCTATTTCGGTATTTTATTAAAAATTAAATTTTTTTTTAAAGATTTGTCATGTGATATTTGTTAATGGTGGGAACACTGAATGACATCTGTCACGTCAACCTTGCTTCTATTATTCATAGATGTCGCTGTATTAATTATTATATAATCTATTGTTGATATAATTTAAATAAATTATCTTGTCTAATTATGTAAAAAATAAAAACAATACTCAAAAATGTTGTAAAAGCATAATTTGAAGTAATTAACAAACCAAAAACACATTTTAAGATTGATATATTTGACATTTGTTAAACGTCAGTTTAACTTGACGCGAACTTAGCAGCAAAAAATTCCCAAGAAACAGTACGTTAAGAGAGCTTCTTACGATACTGTTTTGAGACCAAAACAGTGCGTTAAGGAGTGCATTAAAGTACCGAAATAGAAAAAAGTATTTAAGCACTTTAACAAAATATTTAGAAATAACTGAGTTACAGCTCATTATGTGGTCCGATATGCTTTGAGTTATACGATCGTTCACGAAACAGTTTACAATAGCTAACTTTTTTATTTTTAAAGATACGAATTCGGTTAAATTAGCGAAGTTGTAGTAATTTATCTTCTTCATTTATCTATGCTGTTGGAAAAACGAAAAAAGGTCTTGTTTCTGAAGTACAGCACTTTTTAGCTTTTTCTTTAATAGAACACCCTGTATATTTTTTTATATTTAGATTTCTTGAATTTTTCTCTGTATAAAAGTGTAAAAAAATATTATCAAAATATTTACAAATAACAGAGTTATAGCACATTTGCCATTTATTAAAGAAAAGGAGGCCATGGAAGACAAAACACTTTATTTTATTCAAGTTGGTTATAAAATCGCTGTTTTTGGTAGTATGTATTATAATCAGTAATATCAGTTTAAATCAAAACAAGACTTTTGTTTTCCATAGCACGCTTTTTTTACAATAAAACAATAAATGCCCTATAACTCTGTTATTTGTAAATATTTTGATAATATTTTTTATACTTTTATACAGAGAATAATTCTAAAAATCCAAATATCAAAAAATATACAGGGTGTTGTATTAAAGAAAATGTTTAAAATTACTGTAGCTCCACAATAAGCCCGCTTATTATTTTTTCGAATGCATAGCTAAATTAGGAAGATAAAATACTACAACTTTACTAATTTAACCGAATTCGTATCTTTAAAAATAAAAAAGAACTAATAACTCTAACTTAAAACTGTTTCATGAACACACTGTATAGCCAGTGGACTACGTAGTAGAGCTTTAGACATAATACAGGAATCATTTTCTATTATAATTAAGGTAGATCTTGTTGGTAAGTGTTATGGCTTTTTCCGTGCCATCAAGGCATTATTTTTTACTCATTGGCTAATATTTTTTTTAAATCATAAATCATAACGAATACCAAAAAAATGAAAAACCGAGTTTTTTTTCAATGCGATTTAATTATAAAAAATCAAAATGAAGTTAGTTTTCTTAATACGCTTTCTGATTTAAAAGTAAGATATAAAATTCCATAGAGATTTAACGATAGAGTTTTGAACGTGTTTTGAGAACAAAATAAGAACTAAATTGTGGTTAAAATTGAAAAACTTGATAATTTTTTTAATAACTTGGTAAGTTGAAAATCCTGCTTGGAATTTTAAACAAATGTTTTTCTACATCTTCTAAAAATCGAATAGACTTTTTTTGAAAAACAGTTTGAACTAATAACTCTTAGGAAGAGTTTATAGCAGGGGTTCTCAACTTTCTGAAAGTCTCAGAAAACTATTAATTACAAAGAAACTTTTCTAAATATCAAATCAATAACATACATACGTAGTGCTGTCAATTCAAAATTTGACATACTCTTGATCTGAAGTAGACACGCTCTTGAGAACAGCACGTCGATTTTGCTTTGGGGCGGTTTAAACCGAGTATCGATTAAACTTGATGAACTAAATATTCTTCGTGCGAGATCTATAAAAAGTACAGTAGCAGTCAGATGAATTAATTCAAAAAAAATTTTCAAAAAAGTTAAGAATTGAATCACGCAAAAATAATTTCAAAATTCAAATTGAATTTACTTGACCTGCATTAATGAATTAATTCAGTGCATTAATGAATTAATTCAGTGAATTAATTCAAATGAGTTTTTCAAAAAAGTTGGGAATTAAATCACAATTTCAATTTCTATAATTCCAAAATTCAAACTGAATTTACTTGACCTCAATGTTAACGTGATTAGAAAATCTTGAGAAGGGTTTATCAATTATCATCAGTTCTTCTGAATAACAATAACTTATTTCAGTTTTAAGTAGGTATTAACTGATGAATACACAAAAAAGATTACTTCAAAAATTTGAATTAATTCAAAAAAGTCTGAATTAATTCAAAAAGTCCGACTTTTTTTATTTTTTTTTTATTAAAGTCACGACTTATTCCAAGCCTGAGCGTAGTGGATCTATAGTAAATTATACACTCGACGGGATTGCTTTTTTTATAGACCTCGCAGAAAAGTTGCGTGCTGGTGTGTGATATTACCTGTAAAACTTGATTCTTAGAACCAAGCTTGGCACTATACTAGTTTTAGGCCTAAACAGTAAACAGTACTAAAAATATTGTTTTGTTTTTAGGCCTAGAATAGTATCGGAGCAATGTTTTTAAGAAAAGTTATCCAGAGTTAGGGATCTTTTCATTCAGAAACTAACTTGATTTGAAATTTTCAATTTTTTAAAGTTGGAGTAGTATTTTTGATTTTATAAACATAATATTGGTGCTTAATGAATTATACATTTCACAGAATTATTGAACCTAGGAATTACTATTTAACAAGAAGTTTATTATTATAATTAAACCAAAGTAAATACTGTAAAACCAAACATTTGTAATTTCAATTAAACGAATCCTGATTTCGTTCTGCTCAAGCGATTAAATGTGAAGTCTTTAGGCAGTGGGCTTTTTCAACTTAGCGCGTATAAATCCTCGACCAAAATTCACTCATTTTAGAACATAAACAATAATATTTGCAGAGAGTTTAAAGTTAAATTTATGTCTTTTTTAAACAACTTGAAAAAATAAATTATGAAAACTTAGCAAAGCGGTAGCTTGTTCATCTTAATTACACTTCTTTTCCTTCTTGTCATATAAAAATGAGAAGTGTAAACTTCTTTAAATGTTATTATCAAAAAAGTCGAGTAATTTAAAAACTTAATTATTAATCTACGAAAAAACTTTTTGTTCGTTGTTACCTAAATGGGTTTTAGAAGTTATTAAAAAATTAATATCAAAATTTTTAAACCACTTCGTTATTAATTTGCTTTTAGAAGCTTATTTTTAATTACTTTCTTCAATATCTTTTACAATTTAAAAATATTTTGACATGTAAATTAATTTTCTTCAACTATTTTTAACGATAGCGAAGGTAATAGTATAGGAAATTAACAACGTCGGTGAAAACTGAGAGCTTATAAATTCTGTCAGTGTCATGTAGCATTTTGTTGACATGTTACGCAACAAAATAAAAAGCCTTTCGCACGACTCCAGTAACTACAACATAACAGGATAAAATTTTCGAGTTCGAAAAGATGGGCATAGACTAGGGTCAAAAAAAAATTAATTCTTTCATTCATCAACTTGAACACAAAGACACAATCTTTTTATGCATTCAGCAATAAAATAAATACATCCTTTTTGTTTGCCTTTGAGAATAGATAAAATAGCATTTGATTAATTTCGATTAACTGTGAGAAATATCTTGACAAACACTAAATTTGAGGAGTTTTAGGTATCACTCAATTTGAATAATTTCTCAAACAAGCCCTGTTTGTGGCTTAGCGATAAGACACGCTAGTTGATCTGTTTAGTTCCGGTATCGATTTCACGTCGATACCTAATATTTATTTATCATAGTCCTCCGTAAGGCTGTAGTTTGTTTAGGTATATTCAAACCCCAAAGCTGTCATTATTTAACATTGTTAGGAAAACGAAAATATATCATCTACAATTACTTGCGTGCAATTCTTAATCAAGTAAAATAATTTTCTTAACGATACCCCTGTAATCGTCATTGTTCTGCGTGTCTTTCTTACGACAATAATTATTTTAAGAGAAACGGTAATAGTTAAGTATTAAATGAAATAATATAACGAAACTGTAAGTAAATGTTCAAATTATTTAATTATCGATTGGTTGAAATCCAAACCCAGACTATTTTCCAAAGTAGATGTAAAAAGTAAAATCAATCCAACTACACTTACTGATGTAAACCGCAATAAACAAAAATTTCTGAAAATGCGATTCACCGAGTGGCCTAAATGTCGACGTTTCTATTCTGTAAGACTTTAAGATGACCTACACGGATATATTTTTTTATTTCTTTTTATCTCCGGATTCAGAAAAGTAGGAATGTGCTACAGTTTGGTTTACGTCGCAGGATTCTTGTACGAGTGCCAGGATAACTACTAACCCAGGAGCCTAAGGAGTACTTTTAAAGTTATAAAATTTTACAAGACCTTAAGGGCGTTTTTGTAAAAATTTTGAACGTACTCAAGAACTATACACCACACTACGAATAAGATTGTTATCGTGTCAGAGTCAAACGGATGAAATGGTTACACATAATATCTATTTTTGTTACGACAATGAAGATAGTAAAACTGATTTCTGTCTAACCAACAACAGAAGAGAGAAAGAACATAGAAGACATGTTCATACAAAATGATACCTGCAGAAATTGTAAATAATATGGATATAAAAGAATAAACAAAAAAATCTTAAAGAATATCGTATTGTTCTAAAACATGGATAATGTTTAAACGCCGATTATTAAAAAAATGTTGATGTTAAACTACATTAACATTAATCGATATCAATTAATAATTACCGTCATAATTATAGTTTTAGTACATAGTGATCCGCTGGGATTATACTACCTACGGAATACAAAAGCAAAAAGCTACTGTTTACTAAAGACCTTTTTCGTACCGGCGTGGTTATCACACGATTTTTACGAATGTAAACATCGCTGCTTATGGATAATTATCTTACCTGAAATGAGCAAGGTAGCTGAAATTAGCGTTTCAACATGGAAAAACTAATAAACTTGGCTAGCATTCTAGCATTCTGAGCTAGGGCATCAAAAAGAAAATTTTCAAAATTTTTTATTAATTTTTTAAATCTTTAAAGAGAAGATAACTGCATCAAGTTATGCAACTTGGCCTAATTTTATTTTTTATTTTTTAATTTTGCATTTAACTAATGCAAATTATTCTTTAGTACAGAAAAGGTTAGGTTTTTTGTATTTTGAAAACACTTCTAGGTCCTTCTCGTTTCACACGTAATATCAATATAGATATTAAAATTTGGAGTAACATACAAAGTTTCAAGTATTCGCCCACACCGTTATTTGGTCTTTAGAGACCGATAATAACCCAACAGACATTTTCCCAAACTATTTGACCATACATACGAGATCGTAAAATTTTTTTCCAAACCTCAACTTTCCTTATTTTTATTACGGCAACGCAATACACGATCAAAAGAGAAATTCGAAACCAACAAGAAATAACATTTTTAACAGTGCAAGATATTTTTTTTCCTCTCTCCATTTTTAACTTTCAGGGGTTGTTCTATTACATTTTGATTTTCAGCAATTTGTCACTAATTGGTATTCGTTTTATTCATAAAAAGTTTATTTCCAATTTAAATCGCTATTCAATGTTAAGTGCTTCGAAGCTTTAATATAATTAAAGTGAATGTTAATTTGTTAACTTACAGGAAAAAAAGTCAACCCGTACCAAAAACCCTAAACTCCAAGTTTATAATTTACAGTCGAACCTAAACTAATTTGTTGAAAACTACAATTCACTTAAGGCATAAAAAGGATTTTAGTTGCATTACTGTTCATTTAGTGTAGTCGTTAAAACCGAGACACTCGTAGAAGTACAGTTGATTATTTTCCTTTATGATCGTAAATAAATATGTACGGAAAGCTAATATGTTCATGAAATTGTAGAAACACACAAAATGACAAAAGCTGGAAATGTCACAGATGTATATAATTTTACATAAGTCATTTAGTACGCATTATATTGAAAATGAAGGGATATGGGGAAACAAATGAACACATTAACTGAGCATCGTAACACGGAGATGTTGTTTCTCAAAATGTTTCAATATAATAAACCCAGGGAAAGAAGGTTGTGATGTGTAAATGATGGTCTTAAATTATTAATTAGGGAAACATAATTAGTCATTCTTAATTGACGTGTTGGTAAATTCAAGTTATCGAATAAACAGAAAAGGAGTGTTTTAATAGTATATTATCCAACGAGCGGGTAATGAAACTCATTACTCACAAGAATGAATTTGCGACACGAGCCGTATGGCGAGTGTCGTAATCATTAGAGTGAGTAATGAGCATTACCCGCGAGTAGGATACTATACTTTATCCACGACTGCAAATAATATAAACCAAATATACATTGAATACGCGAGTATTTTTTGAAAAAATTTTTTTTATTTATTTTAAAAAATTAATTTTTTATGGAAATGTATTCAAAATTTAATGTAGAATTCAAAAATGTAAAAACATATATGGTGTTGCATTTAAAAATCTAAATTTTACCTCATTTCCGGCGAAATCGGAAGTGGAAAAATTTTAAGAAGTAGTTAAACAAAGTATATTTATGTAATCAGTTACGAAATGCCTAATTTTGTGTAACGCGTGAGATTTTTGCGGAACGAACGCAGTGAGTTCCGCAAAAGCTCACAAGTTACACAAAATTGCATTTCTTAACGTATTACATACAAGATTTTTTCTAATTTTGAATAAAGTAATAGTAAAATAGAATATTATTGATAAAAATTGTGAAAACATAAATCAAGTCTCTTGACTGCTATCACTTCATGTCAGTTTGACGTTACACAAAATTGCATTTCGACTAATTGTAAAATCCATTTTTCGTCACCAGTTGCACAATATTTTACTTTGTGCAACTAGTTACACAAAGTAAGACGTTTCATAACGTCAATGAGTTCTAAAAAGTGTCACTTTATATGTCAAAATTATAAAAATTGCATTTTATATAACTCACAGCAAATTTCATTTTGATACGTTGACAAATAAAGGAGCTATAAAAGTTTTCCAATCCCCTGTGACGCCCGGTAAACCATTAAGTAATGTAATAGTCATTGAGTAATATGTATATTATTCAATGATTTGCAACTAGTGAGTAATGACACACATTACTGGTCAAAAATCATAGAGTAATGAACGTATTATTGGACGGTCGTGGATAAAAGATTATAAACTTACACCAAATTTTAATTTAAAGTCTTTCAATTAATTTTAATATTATAAATAAATTGAAATGGAAAGGAAAAATGATTAAACTAAAACTGTAGCGTAATTTGTGATATTTATACAATATTTTGTGCAACAAGTTAGCAATTAGGACCAAGTCTTAGATTTATTTATTACTACTAAAACGGTAAACATGTACGTTCATTGAAAAAATAAAAATGAAAATCAATTACCCTTAATTGATGAGTAGAAAATATATTTGCTGAAATAATTAAGGGTGTAAAGCAGCAGATTATAAACATACTTTACCTCACAATCATAACACCACAAGATACAAAATGGCAACAACCATCAACTTTCCCAACTGTAACAATCGATTCACCCTATCAACTAAGCCAGAACAAACCAAGATTAACCAACGTTACCTTTGAGCAGACCCACTGACTTTTATAGGTACATATTTGCAAAAAGAAGATGTGAACTTTGAACTGCGAGAAGATCTATGGAAGTGCTATCCAGTGACGTATTTAGTAATTTTGACAAGGGGTCCTCAACCTAAAGACTAACTAGTAACTACTCTCTGAAAGCAAATGGGAAAACTCCACGTAGCTGTGAGTGGACTAGTAGTTCATTAAATTTTGCTTTATTACACTGCCGGAGATGAAACTAGAGCCGTTATAACGGCTCTATTCTTCTGGACTGGTTAAGGCAAACTAAGAAACTGGGCACTAGATTCATTGGGAAACGAGAAACCGTGATGTAGTTACTCTGTTACTCAATAGCTGGTCTCGGGTGTACTGCTTCTATTATTATTTTAAGTCAATTATTTTTAGACTCTATCCCCCTTTTGATCAGTTATCTAAAATGCTGAAGGAATTTTGCTTAATATATATGTCAAGGGGTATACCCGTAAATGGAGCAACCTATGAAAGAAAATTGTTGCTTCACGGTAATCGTTGAGTTTTCGAGTTTCTATAGTAAACAAAGTGCAGCAGATAATCAGTGACTGAGGGTGGGTTCAGAGTTTCAAAGTATCCATTTTATGGCTCTGGCATAATTCCGCCATATTTCTTTTTCTAAAAGTTGTCAGGAGAAAGCGATTTGCTTCTGCTGGAGCATGAAAAACTACTGTTTATGTATCACGCTATAAATTAGAAAAAAGATGGAATAAGTAGTGTTTTGCGTTGAATGGGAAATACGTATAAAAATTACAATATTTGATGCGTGTTTTTAAAAATACACCCTCGTAGCGGCTGAAGTGACAAAAAATGTAATACATACTATAATAAAGAAATAAATCAATAAATGGATTGCTAAATGTATGGTTGTGTTTCCATAAATATTGTACTGGTAGAATCAACAGGGCGATAAACTGAAGCGTCAGGATATCGGCCAAATTTACTGTATAACGAGTATAACCTATTTTTTTGCTATTTACCACAAAGTAGGTAACACTTACATACACCGTAGTGGAATATACAATGCGCGCTAAAAGTCTGGAATAATGGAAATATTTTCTTTCCCAATAGAAATACCAAAAAACGATGGACCACATTAAGAAATTGATTCATTTTAATACAAATCGATGATTTTCATTTTTCTACTCCTTCTCTCTTCGAGCAGTGACGTCATCGAAATTTTTTGTAAATTGCTATCCTACACATATTTTCTTTGCAGATTTGGAGATGAAATTCTGATTTCAATTATGTGTACATATTAGCCTTTTAGACTGACAATATCGAAAGAGTGGTGGTGTTTTTAAATAAAATTATCACAAAGTAAAGAAATTAATATAGTCTAAAGGGCAAACATGTGGATTATTGCTAAAATCCGCAAAGAAAATGACGACACTTCGATGACGTCACTACTCGTAGAGGGAGGGAGGAAGTAGAAAAATAAAAATCACCTGAAAATGTTTTAAAATAATTCAATTTCAAGCGTTCAACCGTTTTTTGATCTTATTAGAAAAGAATATTTACATTTTTCTGGGGCTCACTGTAGACGAACGTAACTGAAGGTTGCCGATTTCCACTTTACGAAAATTCTTTACTTCGATACCAATTGCTGCAGGGTTTGTTAGTTGGGTTTGTACCTATTTGCTTTAAAACTGCGAGGTACCCGTATTTTTTTGTTTTGGTTAATTCAAATTTCTGGGCGGGGTGGGAGGGAGCCCCTAACCGCGGGCCCCTTAAAACACTATTTTGTTAACATTTTAGAAACCCCTTAACGGATTTTAATTAAATTTGGTATGGGAACTAAATAGTTCCCTTAATTCACTTAAATAAGTGAATTAACATAAGTACCATACCCTATTTTTGTAAAAGTCGCTAGGGGGCGCTAGGTACGGGCAACTGGTTTCAGTTTTTCTGCAATAACTTTTTTAGCCAAAACATTTTTAAATATTTTTATTGCATAATTAAATGTACAATTTCATTATCTAAAAAAAGTATTTTTTAATTTTCTTATTAAGATACACGGTTTTCGAGAATAAGACGAAAACTACAAGCTGAATGCAAAAATTTTGAACTATTTTCTATACCAAAAGATAGTCGGAAAGCTGATTTCTGATTTTTAAAGATTGTGTTTAAAAAATCATAAAAGTACCACAAAAAAATTACTGTAAATGGTGAGGACACCTATAAAGAATTAAGCCGTAGGAACGGGCATGAGGTAAACGTTAAATTTAACTGGGGCATTTGCAACTTAATTTAAAATTAATTTCATTTATAAACAAATTGGGCGTATGCACATGAAAGGGTTTTAAATTAAATGTCTAAAGTTGCAAAATATTTTTATTGATATTTAATAATTTTCCCCCTCCCAATATTAATTAAAACATATGAGTGGTTTTATAATTAAAAACTCTTTTCAAACAACAATTTACTAATATTGCCACATAAATGCGGATCAATTAAAATGAAACGATTAAAGTTTAATTATATGAAATATAAATTAATGCAAAAAAAGTTGGAAGAGTGCGTATTTCATTAGATATACCCGTTATAAATTTTTCGATAATCTACTTAAAGTAAAAGTTTACGGTTTTCTAAAACTTTTTTTTGTTAATTATAAATCTTAATTTAAAATACTAAAAATTAAATTTTAATGTGATTATTTAACATTCTTTTTTAATTTGTACGTAAACGTCGACGAAATAAATTTTTTAGAAACTTAATGAATTGTTAAATGAAACCGAGCCACCATTTTTTAACTTATTTAATTTGAACTGTACTTTTTGAAAATATCAAAGCGAAACCTAATAACAGAACAATAGTTTTGATTCCCTTTCTATATTCCACTCTATTTGAACTCGATGATATATTTTATGTATTGATTTGAAGTTTAATTCTAAAATGTGAACAACCGTAAAATTATAACAAGGTATAGAAGCCCTTCTAACCATATGTATATTATTGATGTATCCAATTTTATTCAAAAAAATTTGATTTCAAAGGTCGAACTTCTACAATTTTCTTCATAAACTCGACTCAAAACTTTATGAAAAAAAAATTTCAATGTGTAAAATTTATAACTTTATTCTTTCGTTTAAGCAGCCGGATATATTTATGTAATCAATCAATCATTTAATCGTGCTTCGAAATGCACACCCTAACGATATAACAGATCAGTACATATTGAAATCGTATAAAAGAAAACAATGAAGTAAAAAATAAGAAATGTTAACTTTAGGTCGGTCATCCTCACAGAATACAGATGACTTATAGAAAGATATTGAAGGACGTGCTCGTAAAAGAAAAGCAAAGAAAGGAACTAATCGCAAAGAATGGAAGAGTCAAGGATTCCCTGGATTATTTAGGAAAAATTAAAAAAAACTCTTAAAATTAAGTCCAGCGTTGCTTAATTCCATCTAACGCGCATCGATAATACTTTATATCGAAATAAGTTTTGATCCCTTTTGAGGGTAACGGATTTAGGTAAAAATTTAAGAGCTTTCATTGCGATGGATGTTGCTTATCGTCTTGAAATTTATGCGAGTTCGAGATGTCTTTTGTTTTAAGGTTTTCTTAAATCTCTTTATAACGAACCAACCCTAACCGAATTTAGTTAAAAATGTTATAAGGATATTAGCTAGAAGGGCGTTTTATCTATTATTAATATCCCTTCTAATTAAATTGAAATTTAACACAATATCGTGATACATAAAATTTCATTATGGTCAAAATTACTGAATATTTTTGATAAGGGCGCATACATTTGTTAACTTAATGAAAAAATTTTATAAATAACTCCCAAAGTATTTTATTAAATTTTATTAAATCTAACTTTATTATCAAATCTGTATTATGTAAAAGGATTTTTTTAACACATTTTTGAATATTATTAAAGCTTGAAGTTGTTAAAGCTCCGCTTTTTAAATTAAATTACACCAATTAATGATTACAATTATGGTTATTTCAAAATTTAATAAAGGAAATTTAAGCTCTAAATTTAGATGAGGTATATTAAGAGCTAATAATTTTACACAAATTAATGTGTTCTCTCAGAACTTGCCGTGTTTTCAAAATGTTTGTAATGTACCACTTAAATATTCGTATGTCCCTCGGTTATGTTTCGTTTGCGTACACACGAGTAAGTATTTATTTCTTATTTATTTTGGGTTTGGTCGACTATTTTCAGAGGTTTATTATTTATTTATTACTAAAATAATAAGAGTTTATAGATAAATTTATAATTAGGATTGGGGTCCAAACTTTTTATCGATAACGTCTCAGAGAAAGTGTAAAAAAAGTAATGGATAACAATTAAATATTTATTTTTCTGACGACCACAGTGTAAGTATACGATTACACCGCATGCTAAGCTATGCTAAGCTATAAAAGGCAATGCTTAGAAATTTGAGTTCAGATAAACAGCTATACTTGTAACAATGCGATCGCCCACTATGTGAACATAGCATACAATTACCTTGTTTGATTTCATAGTATAATCTAAACATGTCACTAACGCTGTGTGCTGTGTGTAGTTTCGATTCGAGCTCGACGCGTGATCAGATTTTTTTGTGCCACGACCTAATACGACGTAAAAGTGAGGTTTTTTACGACTAAATACTGACTCATAGGCATTGCCGCTAAAAATAGCAAAAAAAAAAGTTGTAACTTTAAAACACCGAACATAGAGCTTTTACTAACATTCGCAGCTGCTACAAACTGATGCGATGTTTATTTATGTTATAGCCGCAATTAAATGCAAAATCTTTTGAGGTTTTGGTTTAATTTTATAGTGTAGTCTACTGTTATTAGGTGGCCACAGACGATCGCACATGTTCGTCAAACATCAACGTCCATATGTTGGCCCAAAACACACGATCGAACATGTCTTAACACATGTACTCGCGTACATGTTTGTCAAACATCAACGTTCGTGTATTGGTCAGAAAAAGCAAGAAAAAGCTTCGAACATGTACGTGCATACAAGAATTCCGTTTTCAAGAAATCTTGAAAACATATACGTGCGCACATGTTCGAAGCGTTTTTGGGCCAACGCAAGTTGATGTTAACGAATATGTACGTGCGTACATGGTGTAAGACATGTTCGATCGTGTGTGCCCACCTATTCGCTAACGTACATGCGTTTTACGTGGATGAATGTGCGTTACAAAAATCTTGATTGTCGTGAGCGTGAGTGAGCCAAAAATTGCTCACGCGCCCATCTCTAACCCCGATTTCACATAATGTATTTTTACTAATATACCGTAGGCGTAAAATCAACTTTAAAAAATGTGCGCCTAATCCTGGATAACTGAAATTTCTAAAAAAAAAGCGAGTTTATACCTCCAGTTATCTCACATATGCAATAATCGTCTCTCGATATCCAATTTTAGTATTTATGCACATTTGAAAAAAAATTAAGAACTACAGTTTTCTGTAGTTTACAGTTCAAGACACTAAAGAGGTATTTTAAAAATCGTAAATCTGTAAGTACCTACTCTCTAACTTCATTGAAGCATCTGATTAATCAAAAGTATCAAATAATTAAATTTTAGCTTTTTGTTCAAGTACTTTTAAATACTTGGTCTGGTTTGAACATAAAGCAGGGTAAAATTTTGCTAATTGCTTTAGAAATAAAAATTATTGAAACAATAAATTGGATTATAATTCCTTTAGGCATTACAATGTAAATTTATAATTATTACATATTTCTAATTAAAAAATTTTATGACTTAAAACGGATTTGGTGTATTTCAATTAGAAAATCAGGTTTTGTTAAAAACGTAGAAGCAGACGCATGGAATTATATAAACAAAGGAACTAATCGAATGAGAAACTTTTCTTATTAAGGAAACTTCAGAGGATGTATGTCATGAAAGTTGTGGAAGTTCTTAAAATGGGACTTCCTTTTCAAATGTAAGATTAATATAAGATAGAAAAATAGAATATGATACTACAAAAATCATGTAGTGATCAAATATTAAGCATCCGCAGTTGCAACAACATTGTCCTAAAAACCACAAACATAATATTTAATTATTAAAGGAGGTACTATGGAATAACTGCCAACATCCAGTAGTTTTAAATAATATTTTCCGATAATAAATTGATATGATTATCACTTCCAGTCACGGACTTGTTCATATAGGTAATTACGGTAATATAATTTAAAGTATCTCGTTTACAATACCCATTAAGTGAATATAATACTAGTACCTACAAATACAGAGGTAGTAATTTATTATTTGTAATCCACACCAATATATTTCAAGCTGTAAAAATAAACACGTACGTTCACACTAATTTTATTATTTTATATAAAAAATTTATTAAACGATTGTACCTACTGAAAAATGCAAGAGTCCCTGAAAATTCCCCAACTACCTCAACTATTTTACTCGATGATTAAGAGGTTTAAAGCGAGAAATTTAAATAAATAAGAAGTCGGTTCAACTTGAGATTTACACAAAACTGCTCCGTGAATAAATAACGTACATACTAGAGCACTACATAATAGAAGTAAACTACAAATATGCCCTGGTACATAGTACATAGTTGAATACAACAAAGCATACGTTTTCATAAATCATTTTCATTTTGAGAGGGTCAAAGTTGAAAAAAGATTATTTAATCTTAACTTCTTAGAGCATTTCGAGATAAATGATCGAATTTACAATTGATTTTGCATTGTTTTCAAAAAAACTTCTTTCTTGTTCGATTTCTTTACATGGTTTTTCACGACAGAGTATCTCGCTCATTTTTAAGTTTTAATTAAATTGTTTTTCCTCGAAAGAGAATTTTGGACGTTTAAAATTAATGAAAGGATTGTTATTGAACGCCCACACGAGAGAAGATTAAATAATTCCTCTATACTTCTTTGCTTTTAACATAATTCAATTAACCCAATCTTAATTTTCATTTTCTTTTAATTCACCGTTAAACAGAACCGCGCACTTTGTTATTTATGGTTAAGCTAACAACACGATTTAAATTAATTTTTTATAAATCCTAAAATTACTTTTACACCTGACAAACTATTCCTTACAGTCCTACGGCGCCCGGTTCATAAAAATGTCTATTCTTAAAATGTATAGGCGTATTTTATTACTAGAGCAAGGATAAACATGCACTTTAAAATACAAAAATATGCATGCATTTATGCACGTAAAAATGAAAAATATGCGCTTCGATAGGAATTTTAATAATTCAAACTAGTCTTTATTTTCCATATGCAATAAAAAATTTTATTGGCACAGATATAGATATACATGAATGCTATGCAAAATGCATATTTTATCTTTGCTCTAACAAACAAACAAGAATTAAATGAAAGACGTAAGAAGAAGAAACTCGAACCGTTTCGTGTGGAACAAACTTTAGTTAGAATAGATATCCTAACTACAATTAGTAGGTATGGTTCTACTATAAAGTGTAAAATGGGCAGCAATCGAAATTTTTAGTAAGTACCTACTAAGTTACGAAAAAATCTATGTGAAGAAAACGCTAAAGATGCACATAAGTTTATAGAGTCCTAAAAGTACGATAAACTAGTCCCGTTTTACGATATAAGTTATTTAATTACGTAAGCAATCCTAATAATCCTATAATCGCTTAATACGGAAGGTCACAAAATCCTTTAGTAAATTTTTCCTGCTATTGAGCTGGTTTGTGCTGATATGAACGGCGATCTATTGGGAGATAGTGAAAGAGCTTTAAGGATTCAAAAGGCCCAACAACACTAAAGGGTCTTGGAAGTTTATAAAGTTTTGCATATAAGTAAAAGCATATTCCAATATGCAAATTGAAGTAGCAAACAACAATAACGCCCTATATTTAGCGACACCCCCAAAATTTGGAGAATTCAATTTTTAGAAAAAAACTTAAAATGTAGCTACTTGT
This sequence comes from Malthinus seriepunctatus, assembly GCA_963924605.1. Taxonomy (NCBI): domain Eukaryota; kingdom Metazoa; phylum Arthropoda; class Insecta; order Coleoptera; family Cantharidae; genus Malthinus; species Malthinus seriepunctatus. Next base: position 8,700,708 of record OZ004602.1, read on the forward strand.
AAAATACTTTTTTTATATTTAATATTAGAGCTGGATTTATAACCATTAACTCTTATTGTCGCAATATTCACTGCGAGAGGGTATATAAAATAGTTGATAACGCTAGGGTGACTTCAGTAAAGGACAATTCAAAGTTACGAAACGTGTAAGAGTATCGACAAGCAAAACAAAATGTAACGATAAACAGACGTTAAGACTACAAGTGTAGAAGTGCTTCGAAATAAACTTTTATGCTGTGAAACACTTAAAATCAAGTAAATACGCTTTACGGTAAAGGACTAGCAAATATCAGAAGAAATAAATGGCATTAAACGGAAAATATCGAGGAACCGGCGCTTTCATAAAAATCAGCGAGACATTTCGTCATACAATTAGGCATACAAAAATTATCCCTAATTCGCTTTTTACAAAAATTATATATAATTCGCGTTTTACAAAAATGAGGTTTTAAAATAGCTCTTTCAACCTTGCAATTACGATTTCTAAAAAAGTTTATTACAATAATGTTACGCTACTGACTACTTTATTATGTTGTGTGTTGGGGTATTCAGTAGCAGCTGCTTTTCATTTTTGCCTTACTAATTAAGTAGACTTTTATAAAAGCTCACGAGTTATCCGCTTGAAAACTTTTAAAAATAAAATAGAGCGTTCTATCCGACTCGTATGGATGTGTACGTATACAGCAGGATTAGCTAGAAGATGTTATCGAAAAATTAATGATAGTTCTATTCATTTTATTATGTTACGTACAATGGTGCTTTTAATTTTGAAGACAAGAGTTGTTGTAGTCATATTTTTCACAGTTCGCCATTTGAAAATTTAATTTCCTAAGTTAAGACATTAGGTACAAGTAAAGTATACATCAAACGAATGTGTTGTATAAAAAGAAACCATAAAAATAAAATAGGACAATACTTTTAAAACAAGACGATATACATACACAGTGTTCCAAAATTAGATCGACTTCCTTCATTATATGAATTTTATAATTGTCAATAATAATAATGTCAACGACCGGAAAAAGGGGTGTAGAGGACATGGAAAAAGGTGGAATTTTTTTTAGAATGTATTTGGAGTAGTTAGGAGGTAAAAATACTAAAAATCACCGCTCCTAGCTTATGGCTAATGGTGGGGTGGAGAGGTTTCCTTTTTGGGGTGTTCTCTCATATCTCTAAAACGGTGGACCCTAGGGAAAAATTACTTGTAGAAAAATAAATATATAATAAATAATAATATGGTGATTTTAGGTTATCAAATTTCTGACAAGATTAATAAAGTCAAGAAAAAATAAAATTAAAATTTCAACATTTCAGTTTTTTGTGAATATCTTCTAAAGTAATTAAAATACCTGCGATTTCTTAACGTCATAATATTGGGCTCCTGATCGCACAATTTCGCCCCCATTTAACCACCTTCGTATCTCTTACGGTTTCCGAGATCCCATGCATACACTCAAATTTGAAACAACCTATATGAAAAATTCGTAAAGTAAAAAACAAATTATTGTCAAAACAACGCTGGCTTGGTTTAATATCGAACAGGGTAGGAGGTAGAAATATAAAAATCATTGGAAAATAGTTGATTTGAAATTAATCAATTTGACGTGTTTCACTAACCGCGATTCGATATCTCTGTAGAACAAGAAAATATTTCAATTGTTTCATACTTTTTGCGCGCACTGTATTAATCTATCCATTATAAAGAGCTTCGTAACTACACATGTATACAGGGTAATCGATAAATAAAAAAAATTGGTGAATATTACGATCCCGTCGCAGTCAAATTTACGAGTGTGCAAACCTGCAAAGCAAGATGTCGCTAATTTACGAAACACTTATTAATGAAAATTTAGCGTACAATTTTCATCTATTATTGTATTCTGCATTTTCATTTAATGTTGCATTTCTGACTATATTTCTGTTGCTAGTAAAGTCTTTTTCTTCTGTCAAGTTCATCTGCCACGCTTCAAATCCGTATGTAACATATGCGCTTTGGAATAACGGTGTTGTAAATGTTTCGTTTATTTCTATTTGAAATTTGCTATACTCTGCTGTGCTTCTTAGTTCATAGTACCGCATTCAGCGCTCGTATAACCCGTTTTTCCTTTAATACTGTCTTGTATCGTCGCTTTGTGTTTACCGCTATCTGTGATCTGATAACACCCTGCCCTGTACTAAGTACAAAATCATGAATTGCATATCGAATTGTGTTGCTTGCATATTTAGCGAATGGCAAGAAGGGTATTGACATAGCGCCGATAAACTTTTAATTTTAACGAAGTAAAACACCATTACAGAGAAATCTTCAGCATATTTTTATTTGAACTACTCATTAAGAGGAAAATGAGCCCATAATCCATCAAATAATAATTTCTAAACTCAAAAAGTACAAGGTTCCTAACATATGTCGTGTTGTATGAAACGGTGATATGTGTTATGTGAACTAGGATCCGGTAAAAAGAAAAAAGGGGGTTTAACAACTTATTGAAAACACGACACTTTCCGCAACACAGGTATTATTGTAATGACATTTTTTCAGTAAACGACTGGATCGAAGATGACAAATAGCGAAGCGTTAAAACACAAAGGAATTCATAAAGCTAAACAACAAATCTAGAAATAAAGAATGCACAAAGGTGTAAAAAAGGTAGGAAATTTCAAAATAAACAAAGAAAATAACATGAAAAGCAAGTGTCCTCTTTTCATTTGACTGTTATGCCAAGCCTAAGAAATTATCTTGGTGAGTTGAAGTACAGTATATTATACGGTAGTTGGTTCGTGTTCACTTTTAAGATCACTTACCTTTCTTAAACAAGGCTTAAGTTACCTTAAGCCCTACCGTTGCGTTATAGCGTTAGCAACTTTTCAGTTGAGAAACCGTTTTTAGGCAACTTTTAAATTGGTCAACTACAAAGTTAAAATAATATTTTTAAAAACGCTAACAAAAATAATTATCTTTTGATGAGTTTATTATATTACGGATATTACAAAACATTCTAAAAAGCTTTCTTAAAATCTCAATAAAGCGATAAGAACTAGAACAGTTAAAGCGTGATTTTTTTCTTAAAAAAATTGTTTTCGTTTAAATTTGAAATTTGAAATCCCGATCACGGAATGGTACTTCAAATAGTCTGATTCTATTTAGCTCGATTATTCAACTTTGGTAAAATCCATAACGGGTTACAAAAGCACACTAAAATATTATATTTGTAAAATTTAATAACTAAATGCGGTACAGGTAAGTGCTAGGAGTAAAATTTGGGACATTTCCAATCGATAAATTTCATTGTTAAGTGGCGTTTTATAAATTTTAAGCATCCCGATTCTGGTTTTCGACTTCTTTACTACGTACTTCACTTTCTAAAAACCGTATTGTTCCAGGTCAAAATTAAGCTTAGCAATAAACTTGAAAAAGAAAACGTTTTTATCAGATAGCAGACCCTATCATTCGTATCAGAAAATCTGCTACAACCCTACACAAAAGTCCTTAAAGAAATTAAACGTGTCTCTTTTGCGTAATTTAGCACGTTTAATCATTCAAAGTAGCGAGAATAATATATATTTTACACTTTTTTGATATTACTACATTTTAAAGTCGTGATATTTTTGCATTAGGATGAAAATGAAAAAACTGTAAACAAAACGTTTCCAAAGAAAAATAGCATAAATTTTTCATTTTTAAGAAAGAAAAGAAAGCAAGTCATACATTTCTCCCATTATCTAAGATTCTTAAAAAAAAAATACTTTAAATTTTTAGAATGATTTGTTTCCTCCTCGTCTTCCCATCAACCGTAATTTCTATTCTTATAAAAATAATAATTTAATCCACTTTTTTTAAACTTTACCTAAGTAATAAATTAAGACAGCAAAGCTTCTTCAAAGAAAGTTCTATTGTCTTAATTAATTAAGTAAAATTTTGGTAATTAAATTTTACATTTTAATCCAACCGAAAGTGGAACAAATCTTTTACTTTTATTTCTATCATTTAGTTGACTAAAAAGTTTATAATGAAATTTTAATTAACGACTGGTAAATTTTACTCTATTGTTTGTGTTGAATATAACTTTTAATTTTTTTAAAAAGTTACTAAAGTAAAGTTTAAGCGTAACAGTTATTCAACTACAATCACAAATTTTCACTGCCTACTTTATATATATTTTTTTAAAGTTTTAAGTTATTTTAGTAATTAATTAATTCAGTCTTTTTTACGGAAGTTAAAGTTTCTTATGCTAAGAGGCGCTATAAGATGAGCTACACGCACGTGTGCACACTGACTACAGAGAATGACAACGAAAAACACGCACAGTTTCGAGACTGCGCTTGCTGTTTGTAGACTGCGCGGCACCGGAAAACTTCGGGCGTGGACAAGCGTTTTATCTAGATATAATATAAAGAACCTTGAAAATAATAAGCTTCCACCTTTTAAGATTTTGATAACAACAAGTATGCAAATTACATGTCTTGAATCTAAATTATTAATAAATGGAAATGCGATAACAAAAAAGTAATAACCGAGTTAATGTTTTTGCTTTCAGAAGCATAACTGAATGTATACAAAACTCAATTATACTTATATGTAAACTTATAAGGGTGGAAAGTTTTACGAGAGCCATCAACTGTCACTGTCGAGTTTGAGTAAATGTAAACTGACTTTATCTTATGTTATGTTCTTCGTGTTGATTTAATAGTATTTGCTACTTACTTTATCTAAGTGTCATCGTTGCACTGCAAAGTGCTGAAATTTACAATAAGTATTAATGATTATTTAAGCTAATTGTTTAGTTCCGCTTTACTTTGTTGTCATTACGTCGATTAATCAAAGTGGAAGGCAAGTTATAAGCTACATTGTTATCTTATTCTAGATAGATAACTCTTGTTGTTAGGTTACGTATTCCGAAATCAAGAATAAAAGAGACAAGGAAATTAACTTTTATATTATATTATATTAGAGCAATCTATCGGAAAGGATATATAAGGGATAAAAGATGGTGGTTTGATTACTCATGGAGTACAAAAAAATATTATATTTCCTTTGAAGCTAAAAAAGAAACCCCCATTGATTAGTACCTTATTTAATGGTTTTGATGAAAGAACGTTTTGAGCACATCAAGTTAAGATCAAGAAGATGGCGGCGATTGTTAATCTTTTACTTTTTCTCATTAAAAAGTTTAGAAAAAAAAACGCAAATATTTCTTAAAAAATAAATTTTGCGAACCTCAAATAATTTGCTTTACACACTCAAAATTGGGTTCAGGCAAATAAATTAAACAATTAAAGAATAAAGAATGAGAACCTTGATTTGAGCAATGTTTAAAACTGAAGCTGAAAAAAATCAATAAAAAAATGTCCACAGAAATGCTGAGACATGGCAAGGGGTTTTAAATTAAGTGTCACACCGAAATGTCTACAATCAATTTACACATTAGTGGAACACTTGTACTAAAAAATCTGAAACAAAAATACGAATTTCAGGTTTGTCTACATTTGCTTTACTACTTTACTTTCACTTAGTTTTTTGTTTTTCTAAACTTATTCACCCTAATACCATAAAAATAATTGAATTGTCGATTGTCGATAATTAATGTTAGTCGAAAAGCCAATAATTAAGTTAATGTTTATGCAAACTACTATTAGTATTGTTCAATATGAATTGTTTCAGTAATTTTCCATTTAATTAGATGTGCTTTTTGTTCAGAAAGACTTTTGTTATGATTCGACTGAAAATTAATTATAAGGTACATAACAAAATTAGTGCTCGTAATATTTTGAAAAAGTAACATGATGTTATATTTATAAATATTCATCTCACGAAGTGGCTTGGAGAATAGAAAAGTTGACTTTATAAAAGTTTAATAAACATTAAGAAAAATCAATCAATAACAAATGAAGTTATAAAAAAGAAAAACTGTTTTCTTTTTAAAATATATTTTCATGTTTACATTTAATTGCGGTGTGCTTCTATTGCTTCTTCAGCTTTTTTGAATTCGTACTCCCACAGACTTAAAATGAATAAATAATATACCTAGCAGCACTTTTAACGTTAAAAGTGGTATATTAAGCGATTTATTGATATTTTATGTTTAAATAGGTAATTTGGTGCATTAAAATGCAATATGTTAATAATAAACGAGTACATTTATTGTGTTATCACAGTATAGTACCTATTCTAGTAGAATCATCAATAATTTAGAAAAAAATTTTTATATTTCGCTAATTGCCCATAACTTTTAAGGTGCACGCAATCTATGCAACTTCGTGGAAATCTTTTTAAACATATTACTTAAAATTATATAAGTAGGGGAAAGACGCAATGAAAAGGACACTTTTTTTCAAATAGCTCTATTTTCTGAACAAAACATAAGTTCTAATAAATACTTGGTAACGTAACAAAACAATTATTCATAATAACATACCAAGCAGAAAAACTAAGTTTTTCATTAAAACTGAAAAGTTGTAAGCCTTTAAAATAAAATCGGGAAATGTCCGTTTCATGGCACCCTGCGCATTGAAACGGACACATGGGGTTATGAAACGGACATTCTTTAGTTTTGCAACATTCGCACAAAAAAGTTGAAGAAACTCAATATTTGTAGATTCATTTCCAAACTTGTTCAAAAAGAAAAATTTTAAAAAATAAGCTATATAATTAATAATAACAAAATAAACAATCTAGAAAATTAAAAAAAAATTTTTTGCAAAGAAAGCTTAAATTTCCTTTGTGGCCTTAATTTACGTGTGCAGAACACATCTGAAAGCAATAGAAATATTTTTTGTTTTTGAAACATCTATTTCCAATGTATTAAAAATTTCGATCTTTTACACGCTTTAAAACTAACGTCCGTTTCAATGCGCCATGAACTGTCCGTTTCATAACACCGAGACATTTTTTAAGAATATTTGTTCAAAACTAAAATGCAAAAACCAAATTTGTTTTTAATAGTTGTCCATATAAATAGATACCTTAATATAGGTTTTGCCATAAAAGTAAGTAAAATAAGTAAATACGTCCCTATCTTGAAGCTTCCAAAACTTGCAACAATATTTACTTTGTATATGAATAAAAAACAAAACACTCTACTTCCGGTGTATTAAACGAGAGGACTATGTCCACGTCATAGTTTGTTTATAAGTATATTAAGTTACATATACTAAAATTTCAAACTTAAATGCCTTTTGGTTTTCAAGATACTGCCACTGTCCTTTTCATAACGCGGCCTTTTCATAGCGCTTTCCCCCTACGTATAACTAGTATGTACATACAGGGTGATTCATGAGGAAGTGCAAATATTTTGGGAGGTTGTAGTATGGATTACTCCGAGTCAAAAATGTCATATGAGCATGTGTCCGATTGTTAATAGATACAGAGATACGGTCATTTTAAGGTGTATTAAAGTATAAAACAAATGAGTTATTGTTGATTTTTAATACTAACCAAATAAACAAATTTACAGTAATAGTTCAAAAATCCCACAGCCAACCTCAATGCACTTTGTAACAGTAGTTACATTTCTAATATCATCTTGGCGTTCCTTTATGAGCACCGCATAATTCACAATTCGAGTGAGCAATAATTCGTCTCTGGTGTTTACCTTTTCTTGAACCGTCTTGAAAATTTATTTAATTTTAATTGTTAGTATTGAAAATCAACAATAAGTTATTTATTTTATACTTTAATACATCTTAAAATGACCGTATCTCTGTATCTATTGACAATAGGACACATGTTCATATGACATTTTTTACTCAGAATAATCCATATTACAACCTCCCAAAATATTTGCACTTCCTCATGAATCACCCTGTATACAGATTGAATAGTTCGAGTTAGCACATAGGATTTATAATGTGTTGAAGTAAATACGAAATATTTTTAAGTGATAACGAGAGAGAAAGTGTTATTTTTCGATAGAAAATAGGCGTTCATTACTTTATAATCTAAATATTTTCGTTTAAATCAAGAACCATTTTTAAATTAAAACACCAATAAGAAAATTAAAATAAATTGTAAAAGTAAATACGTATCACTTATCAAAAATTGCAGGCGTGTAATTCAAATTTGAAATTAATAATTGACGCCTTCCTTTTATCTTAAAATAACTCTTTCTCTGTCGTAATCATTTAAAAATATTTCTTGCTTGTTTTCACTTATTAAATTGCTATGTGCTAACTCAAACTATTCAACCTGTATGTACAGTAGTATACATAGTAGTATGGTATAACCGAGGGTATAACTAAACTAATTAATGCAATGCTACCTGAAAGAAATTCTAGTGAGTCGAATCACAATCTGTTTCTACGAAGTTACATATTGGTCGCTTATATTTTACCTCAGTATCAGCGAATTTTCATGTCAGGAGAAGACGAGATTTTTATTACTTTCACGCTGACAATTTGAAATAACTGGTATTCATTATAACTTGAAAGGAGATAAAATTCTGAATTGGATATGTGTGATTTAGTTTTACAATTTACGAATAAATTAAATTACGTAGATATTTTGTGATTCTTAACTTCTTTATTCACTAGAACACATCATCTCGACCGCAATCGATAATAATTATAACGCAACTAAATTACACCTGACTAGTCCTTCATCAATTGTATAGACACAAGCGGCTAATCATAAACTATGCTACTATTACAGTCCAATTGTCCACTATTACATGTATGACATATCATCCCGTATTTAAAAACTAACCTAACATTTTGTAAATATCTATCTACATCTCTACATACCCAGAGACAGTAAAACATTCTTTGTTTTTTCGGAATATTTCTTGTTATAACCTCGGATTTAATGAAAGGACCAGCAGGTGGAATGACGCTCAAGAAAAAAAAAGACCCGAAAACATTGTATAGGTACTATTGTTTTATTATTTTTTAATCTAAAAATGAGTCGTAGAAGAAAAAAGTAAAATTATCAAATAATGAAATTCGTTGTGAAATCGATTTGTGATCCAGACTTATTAACGGGACTGCGTCAGAACCCCATTTTGGATTTAAAACGGGAAAACCTCCAAATTTTAGTTACGCCGGTGTTAAAACAGGCCTTGAATAGAGTAAAAATAGAAAAAATTTGCAAAAAAGTATAACAATCTTTTACAAGAAAAATTGAAGTCAATTTAGAAAAGTCTGAAATGTTCTATATAGATACGCATCTACCTTTTATGTTCGATTTCATTAATTTTTTGTTTTAATTAAGTACTTACCACATTAAATCAACAATTTGTCAACACAACCGTCCACCCCTTATTTGGCTATTTTAAATAAAGTTAATTACTAAAAAAAAGAAAAATTAGGGGAGTGGAAAAGGTGACAAATAAATCAAAATGTCAAGTATTTTTGGTATCACATCATCAAAATAAACCGATAATAAATTTCGGAAAGAAAAATTTCTTGCGCAATTCTAGTAATTACATTCTTATAATTAAAGTGAAATAATTTTACACAAAAACATAAAAGATTAAAATTGGGATAACCTATTTACTTATGCGTACGTGTTAAAACATTCATATTATTGTGGTAGATTGATCGGTAACTTTCTTAAATTTTTGCAGACCTACATCTACAGCAATATGGTTCGGCTATAATAGTCTAATAAAAAGAAACAATCTTTTTGAACCAACCGCTGTTATTGCAATTTATAGTATTGCATTATTATTGTATCAGGAAAGTGCAAACACTTGTAGCAACCATACAATTTCTACTACAAAATAAACAGACAGCTGTTTTTCCATTACAGTAAGAGGAGATTTTATAAATATTTAATTAGGTGCATTAATCGATTAGATATCATCCAATTATTTCTCTGTCTAAAAAATAAGGATATAATTTACATATTTATATGTATGTAAGAACGCAACCTATTTACTTTGTAAAGTAATTAAATTTCATTTGTATTAAGTTTGAAATGAATACACTTTTATTCAAACTACGAATTGACACGTAATTCTATTATTACAAAAGGAACTATTACAAAAGGAACTACTACAAAATTTGAAACCTATTTTAAATTAATTATTTGTCCCTATAAGTGGAAATCAGTAATTAAATTGAGAATTTTACGCAGAATTATATTGGGGAAGTTCCAATTAAATTTCGCATTGTTAAGAAAAGATCTAATTAAGTAAATTGTTACATTTTCAAATATTACATTTAAAATATATTTTTTTGAAATTTAATTAAATTTTGTTTTCCACGCACCACCTAAACACAAATATAACCTGTTCATACTTAAATAGTAAATTATGAAGTACTTGGGAACTTTATAATGTCCAATTTCATGGACTTTTAGTATAAAACTAATATAACTTTTGTGTATGTTGCAGTTTTTTAACTTGATTAAATTACAATTTTAAACTTTAACATAATTTTTCACATCTTAACCCCTAAATAATCTAATTCCAAAGTACATAAAACAATTTCTCGCTTGAGATCGTTTAGTTTTTACAGAAAAATTCAACACAATTAATCATACAAAATTAAAAATTATTTTACGTTTAGCCACATTTAGGTACATATCGATACTTATTTGACTACTTTCTACCCACTGTACGGTGCAAACTGGTAAATTGGACCAGGCGCAAGAATTAAGGAATGGCAATTTTTAATGAAACACATCAAGGGCGAACGGGTGCGGTAAAAAAATAGGAAATCTGTAAATTAAACTATGCGTGTAGAGAATGAATAGTGAACACGAAAAGTGGGGATTACAATAATCGTAAAATGTCCAAATTGGATGTACAAATTTTAAAAAGTGAACTTTGTATCAAGAGTTTCAAGATGACGAAAGTCGGCTCTGACTTTTTGTTGCTGTTTCTGTAAAAATGTTTAAAAGGATATGTTTGCTGTTAAATATTCTACGTAGAAGCTGATTGACTGTCCTATTTGGCGCTTGAATAAACGGAATATCCACCGTGGGAACACCTAAGCATATAAAACCCCTTTCGATAATCTAAAATTCTAGAGACAAAAATCTTTGAATACCAATTCATAATTGCATAAGAGGATTTACTACTGAAAAGTCGTGAAAGTGACTTCTGTCAAATGTGTCCAAAGTTAAATCTTGTTTAATTCTAATTTTGTAGTTCAAAGATTTTTTTACTATTGGGTTTATGGCATAAAGAAACAGTACAAAAACTAAGAGCTAAACATTTCGAACAGTGGAAACAAAACCGAATCATTAAAGATAACTAAGCACTACCAAACCACGAGAGGATTGTCTGCACCGACGCCGACGCAAGACCAGAGCTGGACTGGGAATAAATTAGTACAGGAAAATCAGACCAAGTATTTAAAAGTACTTGAACAAAAAGCTAAAATTTAATTATTTGATACTTTTGATTAATCAGATGCTTCAATGAAGTTAGAGAGTAGGTACTTACAGATTTACGATTTTTAAAATACCTCTTTAGTGTCTTGAACTGTAAACTACAGAAAACTGTCGACAATATACAGTGTGTTCACCGATAGTGGTAACAGTGTATCGTACTAGATACAAAAAAAAAGTTTGAATTGTTTTTTATTCAACTCGACGTTTACTATCGGAAACTGCTGAGGTATATTTTTTTGTACTTCAAACTCAACCGGAAATGTACATGCATTTTTTTTGTCAAATGGCAACATTTATTTTTTTTACATTTTCTAAATCTCAATTTTTTTCTCTATAAATTCATGTAAAATTGTCATAAGGTTACATAAGAAAAAATTTGAGAAAAACGTAATGGATTTATTAATTAAACAATTATTTATTGTTATTATTAGTAATTGATCACGTAACTGACTTAAATTGTATTACTGCTGTCAAACTTAGAACTTAAAAGTATTGTTGGTTGTTTTTTTTTTTTTTTTTTTTTTTTTTTTTGTACCACCAATTATCAGCTTAAAAGTATTGTTAGGCACTCTATAATTTTAAATATTAATAATAATTATTATTGCTTGTTTAATTGTTTAATAAATCAATTACGTTTTTCTCAAATATTTTCTTATGTAACCTTATGACAATTTTACATGACTTCATAGAGAAAAAAATGGAGATTTCGAAAATGTAAAAAAAAATATATGTTGCCATTTGAAGAAAAAATACATGTACATTTTCGGTTGAGTTGGAAGTACAAAAAAATATACCTCAGCAGTTTCCGATAGTAAAAGTTGAGTTGAATAAAAAACAATTCAAACTTTTTTTTGTATTTGGTACGATACAAGAATTATTCACTGTTACCACTATCGGTGAACACACTGTATAGGTCAAAAATAATTTTTTTGGAAAACTGCTTGACCTTATGGTGAAAAGTGGCCGATCTGACCTGCTATTTACAATAAAAAATTTGCTAGACAAACCATTTATTTCCATGAAATAACACAATTTTTCTTAACAAAAAGATTTGATTATTCTTATTTTTTCAGTTATTTTGATTTTTTTCATTAAATTGTTTTTTCTTCAAACGTAAAAAAAAGTGACATTTTGTTACTGAACAAGTAAGGTTCTACTTTTACATCCTAGGGTAAAAGTAAATTCTAACCCTAAATATTTACAACAAATTGTAACGTAAAATGATATTTCTAAGCATTTGTAATGTAAAAAGGTAATGTTTTTATAAAGGACCCCGCACTTCTTATATGGATAAACGGTTTCAGTCAAATTTGATAAAAATTTGGTATGTTGTAGATTTTGCCCTTCTGAATAAAAGTCTCCAGGGGCGAAAACATCTAGACCCCTATGTTTCTGAGAAGTCAAAGCTCTTAAGATAGCTATCCTGATAAATTAATGTAGCACATATTTTTTGTTATATAGAAATATAAACTGTACCAGATGGTAGAGTTGACCAATACTAATAACTTTGTTATTTTAATTTTTCAAAATGGCACTTAGTTTTATTAATATGGGAGATTTATTGATATTTAATTTTTTGTGTAGCATCTTGTTTTTTGAGTTAGTTTTTTTTAATAGAAAATAGGAAAAAAATATCTTGCTCAAAAGTTGTTAAAAGGCAACAATTAAATAAAATTCGTTAAACAAAAACTCATGGAGTGGTGGCAAGAAATAAGATTTTGAACTTTTTGCCTCGCCGCCATTTTTAAACGGTGGGAGATATAATAAAAGACAATTTACACAATTTGTAGAACTTTTTAAGTAGATTACATAAATCTTTTTATTTTTTTTGAACTCAAAAAACAAAGATGCTGCCATAAAAAATTAAAAATCAATAAAACCTCCATATTAAAAAAAACCAAGCGCCATTTTGAAAAATTAAAATAACAAAAGTTATTAGTATTGGTCAACTCTACTACCTGGTACAGTTTATATTTCTATATAACAAAAAATATGTGCTACATTAATATATCAGGATAGCTATCTTAAGAGCTTTGGCAGCCTCTATCTCAGAAACGTAGGGGTCTAGATGTTTTCGCCCCTGGAGACTTTTATTCAGGAGGGCAAAATCTACAACATACCTAATTTTTATCAAATTTGACTGAAACCGTTTTTCCATATAAAAAGTGCGGTGTCCTTTTCGGTTATAATTCATTCGTTGCGTTTAATAATTAGTTTCTTTTTACAAGTTAAAGTTAATTTTTTAAAATATTTGACAATTGAACTATACAAATAATTTTCAAGAGATGGCGACACTTGAAAAATTGACAATTGAAAAGTTTTACGTTTGAAGAAAAAATTAAATGTTTCATACGGAGTAAAAATACTTTTTTTGGCTCGTCAGTAGATGTCAGACTCAACTTCGTTTCGTCTGACAAGCCCTACTGACTAGCCTAAAAAATGTGACATTTTTACTCCTAATAAAACAATCTACTATTTTTGTATTAGTTTCTTAATAAAACGTATCTACTAAATTTTAAAAAGTGACTCCAAGTTCATATTTTTGATTTCCTAAATTTATCTAGACTATATTTTTTCATTGTCACATCACCGCCGAGCTAGTCCAGCCCTGTGCAAGACACTGAATTTCTCAAAATTAAATCCATCTAATACATACTTCAAAGGGGCAAGAAAATGCACCATATTGATCATCACGGTTTATACAGGGTGATTCTGTACCAGCGTCAAAAATTTCGAGGATGATAGAGGAAGTACAAACATGTAATACTATTGGTTTATTTTTTACGTTTTGATACAGAATCGCCCTGTATTTATTAACCACAAAAATATAAAGATTAAGCTGCATCCTGTTTCGTATTCGCAATTCACTGCCACAATATTTTTAGCTTTAAAGTACAAACAAGGCGAATTGCGAACTGAACAATTTTATCACTTGCCAGAAGTGATATTGTATGTCAATACGACTCTCATCTTCAAAAATTAAAACCGGAAGTTGGTAATAAAAACACAATAAATAGACAAAATACAGTAGAACCCCGTTATAACGTACCATCAGGGGCCGAAAAATTTGGTACGTTATAAACGGAAGTTCGTAATAAAAACACAATGAACAGACAAAATACAGTAGAACCCCATTATTACATACCATCAGAAGCCGAAATGTTTGGTACGTTATAACCGGAAGTTCGTAATAAAAACACAATAAGGAGACAAAATATTAAAATGGAACCAAAGATTTAGTCCGTCTATATAAACGTTATAAAGGGGTACTTTATAACGGGGTTCTACTATATTAAAATGGGACCAAAGATAGTCCGTTATATCAAGAAAAACGTTATAACTTTAACTTTATAAAGGGGTTCTACTGTATAAGTAAAAGCTATTTAACAATTCTGTAGAATGTCCTTATTATTAAAACTAAGTGTCAGAAAAACTTGGCGATGGAACATGTCTATCAGAAGCTTCAAAATACACATAACGGAGGAGAGCAACTAGCAGCTGACACGATTTAATTATTTTGGCACTTGTTTCATAATTGGAGCTCTACAAAATTGTTAAATGACGCTACCAAAAAATTTTTCCAGTTGTATGTATCTACCAGAAAATTCAAAGTACCTTCTCTAGAATATCCGTGGAACGCATTTTTTTTACAATTTTTGATGACAAGACTCGAATTGACATTAAAAACCACTTCTTTTATTAGGGCACTAATATTACCCTTTTATTAGGGCATTCTTTTATTAAAAGAGTTTCATTATGCTGACTGAGCCACCGGTCGAATATTTTCAAGAGTAAATGTGAAACTGCCAGTTTTGTGAAAAGAAATGGAAAGAAATAATATCAGAATCAGTCAGCTTACAATAATCGCTTTAATATAATGCCAAACTATAATACATTGAATTGTAATTGTGTCAAATTATTTTAAAAACATTTTAAAAGATTTTCTTGATATCTAAAGGATCAGTTACTCGTTATTTTAAATGCACGCAAAAGCAGAAAATATCAAAACCTTTATTTTTATTGTCTTACAAATAGTGATACTAAAATGTAAAAAAACTTGTAACGCTTTACAAAATGACTATTTTTTGCAAGCGCCGTGTTTCCACGTCTAGTGCAAAAACACGCTCATTTGCAACTTGTTATGTAAATAGCTATTTTAACTCAAAAATACAATCTTTCTCGTTTTCTATATCGCAACTTTCAAACTCATAAAAAATGTGCCAACCTTATAGCTACAAAGTGGCTTGATCCCTTTATAGACTAACACACCACTTGAAAACTTTTGAAAATCGTTCATTGTGAAAAAGCTCAAACGTTAGCTTATTACCGAAACCGATGCAGATAATTACAAAAAGGAAAAAAACGATGCAGCTTATCATCGCTGTTACCCGCGCTCCAACGTTTTAGCTTTCCGGAATGATTTTTAAAAGAAAAAATTCAATATTGCGATGTGTGCAGAGGACATTCATTACTTTAATATTACAATTGAAAATGAAATATCTGCAAAGGTAATTAAAACAATTTATGATAGTTGATAGCTTTCAAAGTAGCCACTCGGATGGTTGCAAAACAAGCGAACTCTTCAACCCTAACGGGTTGTTTCCTGTACCTAAATTTGTTGTAAAACTTTGAAACAAAGTTGCAACTGGAAATTACTTAAGCGGCTCATTAATTTATTATAACAGTAGATCTTTAGTCATGTCGAGATAATCTCACTTTTATTATTTACCCAATTTAAAGGTAAGAACGTACTTTTAGAATTACTTAAGAGGAAGAATACGTCGTGATTATGTACCGATTTATGCTGATATTAGGAAAGGTTTTACAAGGTTTCTACTAAATATTATTGAATTTTTTTTGTATATTTTAATTTATATGCTCTCTTAGAATGTTAAGGACTATTTAAAATTCTATTTTTATTATTACTTTATTAATTAGAGCTGTTTGAAATCATTGAAAAAGTGGTTACTTTCATTGCCCATAGCTCTTATACTGAAAATATTTTTAAAATTCAAACGAGTCAACCACATATAACAATTCTTTAACTACGAAATGCTTCATTAAAAAATAAGTTTGTATTAACTATTTGATCGTAAAATCTGTTCGAGTAGAACAATGTTTTACAATTTTGGATAAATATATGTAGCATGGCTATATTCTATCTTTCAGATGCTATTACATTCGCACTTCATGTTCAGTGTTCAGTGTTCACGGCCCCGTCGCTCCTTGTCATAATATTTATTTTATTTCTTACGTTTCACTTATATTAGATAAGCTTCTTCAGAAAAATTAATGAAATTATAAAATTATTTTTTTTAAATATGTATTAAAATTTTTTTATTTTAAAAACAAAATTTTTTATAAAATTCAAAATTTTTAACTTTTTTCAATCCAAGAAAAAGTTATAATCGAGACAAAAATAATAATAAAAATTTTATTTTTGCATTTCTCGACGTTTTGAGTTACGATGATTCCAAAAATGCAAAAAAGATTTTTCTTTATTTATTTATAATTTATGTATGTCTGTAACTCTGTGGAGCAAAAACTACTGAACCGATTTTGATGAAATTTTATTTTAGTCACTTTAAAATTATTTCATCGGCAAACTAAGCTTTTATAAGAAATCTATTCAGGGTGTCAAAAAGTAAGGTGGTTATTTTGGGCGCATATTTGCAAATTTGGGCCAAATTCAATTTTACTTGGCTATAAGATAGTGTATGTGAGCCCTAATTGAAAACAAAAATTTCAAAATTTTTTATTTAAAATGGCGATCCATTGGCATTGTACAGCCAAAATATAGGGCTTTCGTTCTAAAGAAGTCTATTTTCAAAATTGCCTACCTTTAAGGGGCCAGAGTAGGGCAAAATTTAGAAATGGATTTTCTCAAAAACTGGTCCGGCCGATTTATACAGATTTGGATATGATATAGGCAACATGATTCTCTACCTAACTGTAAATTTTTAAAGACTTGTATGATGCGGATTCGGAGTTATGATTTTTTGAATGTCAAAACTTCAATAATCTCTAATTTCTTTTGTAATAAAAATGAAAACTTGAAATTGGATATTTATATCAACTCCATGAATATCTATTATTTAACACTATTTGCGGTTAACAAAATGCTTCCGGTTAAACCAGAAATTAGAACAATATAAAAATTTTGTATATTTAAAACATCCTGTATATTTTTAAATATTTTGAAGGCTCGTAAAATTAACTTTGACACGATACCAAACACTTTATATTTTGATTTCCGGTTTAACCGGAAATGGAATCAAAATTCTTAATTTAAATACAACACCCTGTATATTTTTCAATATTTTGAAAGCTCGTAAAATTTAACAAAGAAATGAAATTTTTGAAACTGTTTATACCTGAAAGTACCGATTTATGCTTATATTAGGATAGGTTTTACAAGGTTTCTACTAAATATTATTGAATTTTTTTTGTATATTTTAATTTAAATGGTCTCTTAGAATGTTAAGGACTATTTAAAATTCTATTTTTATTATTACTTTATTAATTAGAGCTGTTTGAAAATATTGAAAAAGTGGTTACTTTCATTGCCCATAGCTCTTATACTGAAAATATTTTTAAAATTCAAACGTGTCATCCACATATAACAATTCTTTAACTACGAAATGCTTCATTAAAAAATAAGTTTGTATTAACTATTTGATCGTAAAATCCTTTTGAGTAGAACTCAAAAGTTATAATTTTCGTACTTTTTCTGTAGAAAATAGTACTTTGTTTTATTAGGAGACAAAGTGACGTTTTGTGTGATAAAGATTTTACTTTGTCTGTCTAGACAGAGAAAAGTACTTTGCTTTTTCGACTTTTTCTGACGTTTGAAGAAAAAAATTATTACCCGAGGATGTAAAATTAAAAATAAGGAATAACAATTTCAAAATTGGTCCCTCCAAGTTTTTTATCTAATTAACCTAATTTTTATCAAAATTTAAAAGCAGGTATAGTGTAATCAACGAACCAAAATTTATCCTGATTTTCGGACTTTTTTTGTAACAGCGAGTTTTTTTTCTTAATCGGTCGAAACCATTCCTGTGAGTTTGTGTATAAAATGTCTCAACCCAATTTTGACCGAAAGGCCCTTATTTTTTGACTTTAGTCAAAGTTTAGTGTAAAAGTTTGACTTTTTCAAGTTTCCGTTTCACTATTTTTTGAATAACTTCGCTTGTATTGGTCGGATCGGGACCAACAAATTTCCCTTTTGTTTGTAATGAATCTCTCTTTAAAACTGCCTACATTAAAATAATCTATATGAATTTCCTAACCCAAAAAAAAATCAGAACTGCCGTCATTAGTGAGTCGTAGTTTTTTAAAGAGAACTCCAGTAATAATTAATATTACGGTATGAAACTTTAGGAAGTTGTAGCTGATATAGTAACAAATCCATATTGATTAATTGGGTCCACAAATATTGAGAACAAAAACTAAAATTTGCATTTTGGTTAAAATTTTCTAATTCATATTTATTGTGAGCAATTGGTGGTATCGTAATAATTTTTCCCTTGAAATATTGGAAATATAATGCTCTTTCAGATGAAACCAAAGACAATCACATTAGACCACGTTTTCTTCCGATTTCGTGAAAAAAGAAAAATAAAATTTTTCAATTATTTACCCACAAAACCAATTTTAGTGGTCGAAATGGTTGACTTTAAAACCAGTTTTAATGTTCAAAAATAGTTTATAGCAGTTCTTCATGATTAATTTCCAAAAATATGTAAAAGAAGAATTAAATTTCGACCACTAAAATTGGTTTTGTAGACAAACAGTTAAAAGATTTTCTTTTTATCTTTAAAGAAATCGGAAGAAAAAATGGTCTGATGTGATTGTTTTTGTTTTCATCTGAAGAGCATTAAATTTCCTACATTTCAAGAGAAGAATTATTGGGATACCACAAATTGCTCACAACAAATATGAAAAAGAAAATTTGAACCAAAATGCAAATTTTAGCCGTTGTTCTTAATATTTTTGGACCCAACTTGTAATATAGATTTGTTACTATATCAGCTGCAACTTCCTAAAGTTTCATACCATAACATTAATTAAAACTCAAGTTCTCTAGAAAAAACTAATAAACTATAACCGACCAATGACGACGGTTTTGAATTTTTTTTTGGGTTAGGAAATTATTATAAATAATTTTAACCCAGGCAGTTTTAAAGAGAGATTCGTTACAAACAAAAGGAAAATTTTTTGGTCCCGATCCGACCAATACAAGCGAAGTTATTCAAAAAATAGTGAAACGGAAACTTGAAAAAGTCAAACTTTTACACTAAACTTTGACTAAAGTCAAAAAATAAGGGCCTTCCGGTCAAAATTGGGTTGAGACATTTTATACACAAACTCGCAGGAATGGTTTCGACCAATTAAGAAAAAAAACTCGCTGTTACAAAAAAAGTCCGAAAATCAGGATAAATTTTGGTTCGTTGATTACACTAGTAATCAAAACAAAAATAATAAAAAACTAATTTTAATTTAATTTACAAAAAAAGGTAAATAAAGAAAAGCGATAAATAATTTAACTTTTTTTGCATTGATTGCCTATGTTTAAAGCGTCTTTTATGAAATGAATACGACCGTAAGTAAACATCCAAACGGTGCTAAATGAATACTGTGTGTAAACATAAACAAAGACGACTTGTAGAAATTTCAGATGGTATAGTAGTAGCTTGTGTGGTAAATAAAATATAAGAATTAGAAATTTGCAGTTTTAGCTAGCGCGTTCTTCCTCTTAACTCTGTAAATTTGAACAACCATTATAAACAACTAAACTTGAACGAAAACAAGAATAGCAGTATTTTTTTATTAATCGAAATACGCGTTCTACAAGTCGTTTATTTTGAAAACAAAATCTCAATTTCAAGTTCGAAAAAAATGTCAGGAACGAAAAAGTTATTCAATCACATCTTAAATTCAAATTGAAATTGAAAACATAAAAATTCATTAAACGTACACTTGAGCATGAAATTTTGGGTGTATTTTACGTTAATTTAGTTTACAAAAGCCACTGTAATTACTAATTTTCAAAAATCCTTTACTCCGATTTTGCTTTGAAATTTATACCCTTGTTAAACTTTTATAATAATTTTCGAAGATTTTTTTTCTTAAAGCGTTCGGAAACAAAGTGATGGTGGGTGTGTACCTATATTCAAATTTAATAATTCGGTAACTAATTTTTTGAAACTCAAGTAAATAGAAACCTTGAGAAAAACTTGAATAATCAAATAAAGCCTGCAAATAATATTCAGTTACTAAACACTGCCTGAATTCAACTACAATTTTGTAAGACACCAAACATTTGGAAAAGTCAAATAATAACACTGTCCTTTCCAGCTTCGCCTTTCAAGTTTCTCGTAAGTGTTCCTCTGTTCTCTATTCTGTAGATGACATATTGACACTGTCGTAAACAATGGGGTGGTTTTATTTTTGTCACGAATGTATTTTAAGTTGTTTGTTCTTAAATCGGCTTCAAATGTTTAAAAATATATTTTTCAGAGCCTAACTGTATCTTAGAAAGCACTTTAAACATCGAAGCACGTGTCGATGTACTCGAAAGTAATCGAAATAGTATTTTATAAGTTCTAATGGAGAATCTCACGAAAGAATTTAGATTAGAAGACATAATACCTAATCGAACTGAGAACCAAAACTATAATAAGCTTCCATTGAAATCGCTAAATTAGAACGACATGACCTATTAATTATAATTAACGAATATGAAGAAATGAAACAAGCAATTTTTAAATAACACTCAAAGCACCTACCCCAGGGATCGCTTTTTGTTATAGGAAAACTAGAATATTTTCTCTAGTCATGTATGAATTAAGATTTCGTATTTCTTGAGTTTAATTATTATTAAATTAATTATCGAGAATTATTAAGTTTTAAGAATTTTTCATCATAAAATCTAACTTTGTTTGTTGTGTTGATGAAAATATTTACCGTGGAAACTCGGCATCAAAATCCGAAAAAGCACAAAGTTCAAAACGACTAAACTACGCGATTTAAACCACACGAAGTAGGTATGACTAAAGAATTAAATAATTTATTTATCACAAAGCAGTCCTATCTATTCGAACAGACGACCTTCTTCAAAAACACCTTTTCGTATAAATAAAACGATCTTTGTTGTCTCAAAAATTATTTTATTAAATTTTTTTAGGAATGTTCAATTAAAATTAATGTGAAATTATTCTTCCAATAGAAGATTTTAGAATCTTATTTAGGATTTAGAATTTGTGTAAGGGTCGGACTAATTAAATTTTTGGGCACCTTCGAATTTTTTAGGATGTAATAAATTATTTTAATGAACTAATTAATAAAATAAAAAACCCAATTTTGCACATTAGGACAAAATGTTTTTCTTCTTTTTGGGCTTATTTTGTGAAAGAAAATTCTCTTTACTTTTGGCGATATCTCTTTCTCCGTTAGAACAACGACGCATGTGTAGATTATGCTATTCTTAAGAAATCGCAATTTAAAATTAAATTTACCATTGAAAACCATACATTTTAACAATAAAACTTCCGCCCTCTAGAGGCAACAAACAGTATTACAATTGTGCCATTTTGCCATGGAAAAGATCAACATGTTTTGGTACTTTTGTCATATTTAACTCAAAATTTGCACTTACGTCATTGTTCTACCGGAGAAGCGAAGTGGCAAACGGTATTAAGGCTAACCTTCATGGCAAATGCCTTTAAATTTAAAGAAAATGGAATTCGTTCACTTAAAAAAAATACTATATGCTCAAGTCAAAATTTTGTGAAGCTTATGTGGCCGTTTCTCTCCTCGCCTCGTAAAAATTTACCTCTGTAATGCCTCGCAAAAATCTCGCAAAGAATTCTCGCAAATTCGCAAAATGACTACGTCATTTCTTACTGTCTCGTCCATTATTTTTTAACTGACGGATTGCTTTAAAAAAATTCTATAATAATTTTAAGAATTTTGTGCGGGAATTTTTAAACCACGGTTAATTCAGCATTAAATAATTCGAAAAGAAATACAATTTTCATAAAAAAAAATCTATCTTTTAGTCTGTGTGTTGAAACAATTGACCGTGGAAAGTTCAAAACTACAAAACAACGCGATCTAAACCACACGAAGTATAGTAGACGAAAGCTTAATTCTCAGCTATCCGAAACCGTCGTATACGACGATACGAAAGTTTTCCTATTGGTGGATATTCGAAAAATTTCGAAATTCCACCAATAGGAAAACTTTCGTATCGTCGTATGCGACGGTTTCGGATAGCTGAGAATTAAGCTTAATTAAATAATTTATTTATCACAAGCAGTCCTATCTATTCAAACCGACCTTCTTCAAAAACACCTTTTCGTATAAATGAGTTGTCTGGAAAATTAAATTTTTCTAGAATGTTCAAATAAAATAAACCTGAAATTCTTCTTTTTATCTTTGAAGGATTTAGAATTTGTGTGAGGACCGGGCTAATTAAATTTTTGGGCACCATCGAATTTTTTTTGGAAGTAAAAGATAATTTTAACCCTATAAGATGCATAACATTAGTATAGTATTTTTTACCCACAAGAACATTCAACTTCAAGTTAGCCTCATTTTTCAAAATTGTTTAATAATATGCTCTTAGAAGTGCCTTCTTTGAAAAGTTATTAATGAGTCAGTAATAATCAAAAATATTTATTTTTCTTTATTCACGAACGTTTTTCAACTTTTAGCGCTATTTACATAATATGAGCGTTATACGAACCGAACCGTTCATAGAATTAAAAATTATTATTGATATATGTTATAGAAGCTGTTGTTGTAAACAAATTGTAGTAATAAAGTTTTATCGATCATCAACCCTCAGCTAGTTATGAAATTAATCTGCATCCACGTTTCATTAAAAAGGTGCTATGCTCGAGTCCTAATTTTGTGAAAACCGACGGTTAAATTGAAAATTATTATCAATAGAAATTCTAGATTCTGCACTAAAATAAACAAATTACCTCAACAAAGCAACGTAATGTGCCGATGGACAAAATTCTTAATTTATGAATCCAGCATTGTACACCAAAAAAAATTGTCAAGACTAATAGAAACTTTTTTGGTACCTATGGATTTTTCGGAAATTTTATATGAAAAATGTTTTGTGATTTGACAGGAGATGAAATAAACTTGAAATTACACCAAACACTACTGTAATTTTGAAAACTATTAGAAAACTAAATTTATTATTTATTTGTTTTCAACAATATTTATCAAAAAAACTAGGATTTATCTTAACGGTTGTAGTGATGACGTAGGTTAGCGCGAATTTGTAATGGAAAAATCACAAAAAAAAATAGATTAACGAAGATAATCTACCTTTTATATAATTATAAAAACTTTTTTTACATTCACTACCTAGGTATAAACAATGACAAATAGAAAGAACCAGAGCAAGCAGCTTTTAAACAATTCTCAAAGCACCTATACCCCCAGGGATACATTTTTGTTTTATTAATAATGTTAATGAATGATGACTAATTTAAAAAATAAAAAACGCGGAAGAAATGCATTTTCAGCATAAAAAAGCAAAAATCTAACCTTTAGTTTGTTGTAGTATCAAGCGATTGGCCGTGGAAATTCCGCACCAAAATCCGAAAAGGTAAAAATTCGACACAACAAATTAAACGATGTAAACTACACGAAGTATTCAAGACGACTAAAAGAATTAAATATTTTAAAATGAATTTACCACAAAGCAGCCCTATCTTATTCGAACAGACCATATGCATGCCTATCAAAAATGCCTTATCTTATTCAATGAACGATCTTTTGTTGTATTTAAACCTTGAAAATAATTTAACTAATATTTTCGAGAATATTCAAATAAAATAAATGTGAAATAATTATTCGTTTGATCATGAACGGCTTTAGGATTTGTATGAGAGCCGGGCTAAGTAAAATTTTAGCCTCTCGGGGATTTTTAGAAAATTAATATAAATGTGACTCGGGGTCAAAAAGTAAAAATATATCTTGGGAGATTGTGCAAAACCTCTTTACAAGAGCGATAAAAACATTTTCGATTGGTTTTTGAATTTTTTTATTTTTACTTATTTTCTAAAAGTAATATTCATAATATTTATTAATAAGAAAACTGAACTAATAAGTGTTTTTGCCCGCACATTGTGATCTTTTTGAATCACATGATTTTGATTACAGAGATACAATAACGGCTTTAACGGCCTTATAAGTAATAGATTTTTTTGCGGCATTGAATTCTTGCAGGTTAAGGTAAGTCGGGGGAAGACGCCACTAGATACCTATACGTATACAATACAGGGTGGTTTGTTTCTTACTGTCCAGCTAATATCTGCTGAAATATTGAAGATACAAAAAAAAGTTAAATTAGAAACTTTTCAAACAACACCTCATCTACAAAATAGCGCAAACAATTTTTTTCCATGGCCTACTTGTTTTGCGGGAAAATATGTAACTTTGGTTTTTTAAATAGAACATCCTGTATATTTTTAGAGAATCGTATTCTAAATCAATATCTCTTTACAACGATGTATCACAAGTACCATTTTTTATTTGAAAAATATCAACTATGAAAATTAAAGTTTGTAGTTTATTCCAGCATCTGAATCTCCCCACTTATTATCAATTGATTGTTTTAAATTTACCAACTTGTTGATTTAGAGTAAACACCCACTGGCAATAATTTTTTTTTCTCCCTTTTGTATTAAATTTTAGTTTAACGAAATTATGTTAAACTTTTAAATTATCAAAGTTTTATTTAATTTTTGTTAAAAAACAAAATTGCTACTTTTCTTTTTGGGGTAATTCGTAAGCTGTGCGACTTACAACATTCTGCTTGTCGCTCTAAACCTGTCCTATATTTCATTTGATTTATCCTCTGTACCTTGTCCTTTTTTCCGTGTTTTTTATTTTTTAAGTAATTGATATCTCTTATATGTTGGATAAGACAGACTATCCAATACATCGAGAAAAAATAACTTTTGAGTTATGGTGCTATCGGTTGAAGGTGAAATATTTGTTCTACGCCCATGAAATAACAAATTAGAGAGTTTTGTTTGTGTTAAGTACTTGTAAGGTAATTCAAGTGCTAAGTTTACACAATTAATAGGTAATAAGTTAATTACTACAGCGTGTATGTACTAGATTACAAATACAAATTCCACTTCGATAATTATAAATAACGATCAACTGAAAATTAAACCTATAACAATTAATAAAGGTAATTAGGTTGTGTTATTTATTATCTCCTAACGAGTTACAATAAATATTAAATTTCAATTTTCCTCTCCAAATGTTGCATTATTTCTAAATAAATCTCAAATCAATTTTTCATCTCTCTGACGTTTTGTTCAAATATAAATAAATGCGAAATAATATTTTTAGAATTTCATGAAACATTCGTCTTTGCTATAAAATTTAATAGTTTTTTTAAAGACGTACACTTCAAACACATTCGATGAATAAAAATGTAAATTTACTCTTTTAAGTTTGTTTATTAGAAGGTATCTGTTACTCGAGTGTTTCAGTGAGAGAAAAATGTCATTTCGACAAAGAAGAAAGAGCTGAAAATCGATTCGGGTAAACTTTCGTGAAAGAAATCCTTAAACGAGTGCAGAAATAAATCGCTAGGTGGCAGATCTTGGCACAAATTTCACTTAAATTTTATTATTTTATTTCCGTTAAGATAACACTGGATTTAAACTTTCAAATTGAAGAAAATATTTTTCTCGATAAGCATTTTTCTTAAAAAATTGTAGTCTAAAGCGCTGTCAATTTCCTAGTATCTTATCTTGGTTTTCCAAGTTTGATGTGTTAAAATTTTGACCTAATTTATGATAAAAAGTAAATAAAAATTTTATGCCATTATTTTCCCTTGTTTTGTATAAATAAGCACTAAAATGCACCCCTTTTGGCGTTTGTATTTAAATAAAACACATTTCCATAAGAATAAAAAGATTTTTTGATGAAACAATATTTTTTTGCTGTTTCATATAAAATAATTTTTGTTCGTGTTAAGAAAAGAAATATAAAAAATAGTCTGCTCTTATGTTTTTGGCGCCAAAATGAATTCGCTACTCCGCTAAATTCAACCACCACTGCTAACTAAAAACGTCATAACAATAGACCATAAGGGAAAATCTTAATTAATTTAAGGAAATGGAAACCCTCGTGGATACCTTTTTAGCAAAAAAATATTTGGGAGATTTATGTTTGGATATGCAGCAGTAAATTTTATAGCAGTGTAATATAATGAGAAGAAAACGAATGAATTGGAATAAGATCTTTAGCTATACGAGCAGTAGCATCAAGCAAGCGAGTGAGCCGTATGCGAAGTTACTAGTGAGGCCTTACTTTTTAATATTTTTTTACCGCACAAGCTTGAAAAAACTAAGTTGAAAATATTAAATTAAACAAACCTTAATTTTCATGCCTCTTCTAAGGTAATTAACCTTTGCACCAAATGCTAAAAATTAGCTATTGCGTATGATTGAAGCTATAATGGCTGTGGGGATTGTCATAAGCGATTGTCATAGTGAAAAAACTAAATTGTAAAAATTAAATTAAAAAACTCACGATTTTCAAAGTTCAAAAATATTGAAAGAGGACTTTAGGAATCAAGGACTAGATCCTTGACATCAATCCCAGTTTGTCGACCGCCGGTGAAGCACAAAGATTGATGAAGATTAAAAATAATCACAAACGATTCCAAACATTTTGTTAAAATAACCGATGCGGCCATACCAAGAACTTTTACGTGCGTATTCACATTTCCGGTTACACCGGAAGTAAAGTATAAAGTGTTGGGTATCATTAGATAGCAAATTTTAAAATATTTAAAAATGTACAGGGTGTTCTATTAAAATTAAGAAATATGTGACTAATTTCGGTTAAAACGGAAGTCAAAATATGGAATGTTTAGTATCTTGTAACAGCTAATTGTACGAGCTTTGAAAATATTTAAAAATATACAGGGTCGTCCAATGAATTTTTAAAACTCTTGTAATTTCCAATTTAACCTGAATTGTTTTGTTAACCGAAAATAGTTTAAAATTATATATATTATTCATGGGATTCATACATTTACCTCGCATTTACCATTTCTCAAGTTTTCATTTTAATTACACAAAAGATTGTAACTCCGGTGTTGCTAGGTAGAAATTAATAAAAATGCGGCGTTCGATAGAGAATAACGTTGTTTGTAACCGAGTTTGTAACACATCCATAATAAAGAGAATCGGGCAGAGGAAATTTTGAGAAAATCCAGTTCAATAGTTTGACCACTATCTCCCCTTGAAATTAGACAATTTTAGTTGTTCACCGTTTTGAAATTTTTATAATAAAGTAGAACCTCGATAATCCGAGTGTATAGTGATCCGAATTCTTCCCTAATCCGAATCGAGCAATTTATTTCATTATGTATTATACTTTTACATTCCGATACCTTAAGGTATTGGAAAGTATTGAAATCGGGTAAAAAAAATAAATGTGCAGTCACAGCAGAGTTTAGCTGAGGCTCGTTTGCACCGTTTTCCCTTAAACCTTACGTAAGTCTAGTAGACTTGTTACCGAGCGTTTGAGGTAAAAAGGGTAAGTTGTGTAAACGGATTTCAGTAGAAACATGTGTGTGATCAATCATGCATCCAAACCTTAAACATTAGTGGAAAAGCTGAAATAATAGATTAGGTAATAATTTAATAGGTAGTTTAAAGCAAGATATTGCTGTCTGCTTATTATATGTGTTCGAAGTTTTTGGAATTGAAATGAAGCCTTTTATGATAATTAGGAATATATATTATTATTATCAGTAATCCGGATGTTTCAAAAATCCGAATTGACTCGGCTTTAATTAATCCGGACTATCGAGGTCCTACTGTAATAATTATAGGCCAAGCTGGGCACCGTTTTGAATTAAAAAACTTGAAACTCTGGTTTTCAATTGGGGCTCTTTTAAGTAAGTGATGAAAATACGAATGAGCACTGATGATATCCAAAAATTGGTAAAAAATGCAGTCCCTGTAGATTGCTAGGGAAATGGAATAATACAGTGCCTTCAGAAATGCACTCAACCTACTCCACTGTCGTACTTATTAGATCAAATCTATTGGTCTATCAGATTTTGATTGCCTAGGCAATCAAATTAGTTACGTGGGTTGTGTGTATTTCAGAAGGTATGTGTAATATTTAATTGTATTTATTTCTACTATTAATGCGGTTTACACGTAAAATGATACTGCACTTTCGGTTAATGAAATTAAACTCGGCACATAGTTTACTGAAACCATATAGGGTAATTTTCTCCAATGAGAATAAAAAAAAAATTCGATGGGGGCTGCTGTACGCCCCCTTTAATAAGGGCGAATACCGCAGATACTGCACTTTTTGTTAATAAATAGTTTGAAACTCGATACATAATAGTTTACTGGAACCATATAGAGTAATTTTGTCCAATAAGACCAAATAAATATTCAAGGGGTGCTGCACACCCCCTTTTTTCAAAATCTGATATTTGCCGTACTTTCTTGTGAAAAGATTTGATATTGGCCGCATCTTGTCGTGAGAAGTATTGTTACCGTACATTTTAAGGGTGTCGAATCCATTTGGAATCCAAGGCAAGGAAGTTGATTAAATAAAAAAAATTAGAAATAGTTATTTAAAATAGGAAATTACAAAAAGTCACAAAATAACAACTTCTAATTTTCAAATTTGAATGAGAAAAACTGAATTGAAAGTGCGATTCGGGTCCGATGGACCCGGCTGGTACTCTAAGCGTTAAATCAGTGGCATCGTGAGAACGGTTCTTCTTTTTTTTTTTTATATATATAATGGCTTCGCGAGCGAGCGCATTTAGCCACGACTAGATTATTTATTTTTTAACCATTAAATTTGTAAATTAGTTCTTTGCACAAAATGTACCAGCTCATCCAACATGGACTTGTTTTTGAAAGTTGGTGCAAGTAAGGATGAAAAATTTAAAGGTAATTGAAAATTGTGATGTAGAACAAGGAAATTTAGTAGACTATCACAACTTGTGAGGTGGTTTCCACACGAAAACAACAGATGATTAACGTCACACACTGACGTTCCGTCACATGGACAGTATGGATCGTCGACTAGATTCATACGATGTAAATGTTTCCTAAATATACCATGGTTAAATGCCAACCGAATAATTTTCACGTATGTTTGCCTAGACATTTTTGATATTAGGAAGATAGGTGTTTTTTTAACCGACGGGCAGATACGACCATACATGTAGTCACATGCGACGGAAACTGTACTCCAGTGGTTTTGCCACTTATTCAGAGAGTTGGCCTTATAAATAGAAACGTAGTTCGAAAAACTTATTTTTGACGTGCATTGGATATTGCTGTAGACGACGGACTTTGCGAGTTTATCCGCCTGCTCATTTCCATTGATACCTTTGTGCGCCGCTACCCAAATAAATTGAACATATTTACCTTTCTGATGCAAAACATATATTTTTTTGATAATCTCAAACAGAAGGTGGCTGTAAACTGACACATTTCTAATGTTTAAGAGAGCATTAAGTAGGGAAAGTGAGTCGGTTAGTATGAGGTAATTATTGTGGCTTTCATTATTAACAGCGAAGTCTAGGGCCGAGAGGACGGCTTCAACCTCTGCCTGAAAGATGTTACACTCTTTCCGCAACCTCAAGGAATTGGATATATCCAAAGCTGGGATTTTAGCACACCCAACTCCGCTAATTGTTTTCGATCCATCTGTATAAATTTGAAGGTACTCTCGATATTTGCTGAGTATTTCTAACAGTTGTAGGTTTATGTTAACCGGATCAAATTTAGGAATTAAAATGCGCGGAACCGCTAAAAGTGCTCCATACGGGCATGAATAGCAGGGAAGTATATAAGAGCTGAATATCTGTGGAATGTCTGTTTTTATTTCGCTAAACGCGTTAATTAGAGGAGGGTTGTTTTTGTTGATCCAATATTTTTCTTTGTGTATTAAGGTATTAAGACCGCTAATTTTTTTAGTAATATTATACCGAACAGCTACCACCTTCAAAAGAAATTTACTTGCTAAAAACGTTCTACGAATATTTAGAGGAGGCTCCCCAGCTTCTACTAACATAGCATCTACAGGTGTCGATTGAAGAGCTCCTATTGCCATTCGTATGGCTTTATATTGTACTTTGTCAATCCGATTTAAATTAGAGACTGCCGCAGAACCATACAAAACAGAACCATAATCCATAATAGACCTTGTATATGCCTTGTAAAATCTCAAACAAATGTCGGGATCTGCTCCCCAATTTTTATTAGAAACAATTTTTAAAATGTTAAGGCTCTTCTCACATTTGTTAACACAATTTGAGATGTGTTCCCGCCATGATAATTTTGTGTCCAGGGTTAACCCTAGGTACTTGACTGATTTTTTTATTGGAATTAAGTGGTGTGTTAGCTGTATATTATTAGTTGCTGGTAAACGATATCGAGTAAAATAAACTACCGCAGATTTATTAACAGATAAATTAAAACCGTTCTCGAAAAAGTATGTGTTGCATTTCGCCATTATTAATTGCAAGTTGCTATTGCTTTCCTCGATCGTACGATTCCGTGTATATATAACAAAATCGTCTGCATATTGTAAACAGAAGGTATCATTATTGATTGATCGAAGAGGCCGATACTTGATGGAAATTAATATAATTAAACATGATTCTCATCATGTTTAAGGTATCATTATTCCATATATCGTGAAAGTCACAAGTATATAAGTTAAATAAGATAGGTGCTAGCACCGATCCCTGCGGGAGACCCTGCGAGATAATTCTTGGTCCATAAACTTGATTATTAATTTTGATAGTGATCGATCGATTAACAAATAATTTAGTGATATTCGAAGAAATGTTTTCTGGAATACCTACACGGATCAATTTCTTTTGTAAAATATTTAAATTAACGTTGTCGTAGGCACTTTGTAAGTCCAAAAATAAGGCTGAAAGGTAGTGATTGTATGAGAAATTAATCTGTATGTCCGTTACTAAGTGGGAGAGACAGTTTAAGGTACCTTGTCCTCTTCGGAATTCATATTGGGAAGAGGGTAAAAGGTTTTTGTTTTCAAGCCACCATTCGAGACGGCCTTTAATAATTTTTTCTAGTGTCTTAAGAAGACAAGACATTAAAGCAATAGGTCTGTAGGATGCGATATCTTTACGATCTCCTCCCGGTTTGGGGATTAGAACTACTGAACATGCTTTGAGAGCAGAGCAATCTTCACCCTCCAATAAAATGCTGTTAAACACATCACAGAGAAAATTAAAAGACGTATCCGATAAGTTTCGAATCATATCATAAGTTATGGAGTCTGGTCCTGGAGATGTGTTTTTACTTATTTTTATGTAGAATTTAAGCTCATTCAATGTTATAGGGCGTTCAAGCCAGTGGTTACCGGGAGAACACGTTTTAAAAGAGAGAGGCATGTGCACGCTGGGTGGAGCTAACCGGCTTAAATAGATATGTATGCTATTAGAGTCTAATTCGCACTGTTTATAATAAGGAATTTGACTTATGCAACGTGCTCTAGACCATATCACCGAGGAGGGGGTAGAAGAACTCAAGCTCATGCAAAATTGTCGCCAACTTTCTTTTGCTTTCTTTTTGTACGTGTATTTACATTTCGCTGTTATTTGCTTACATAATACAAAGTTTGTTAGTGTTGGATTATTTTTATATCTTTTAAATGTTATTATCCTTTCCTGATTGAGTGTGTGACATTCCTCATCCCACCAATAGCATTTCTTAGTTTTGGGAATAAAAGGTTTGTTAATAGGAATACTTGCATCTGCAGATTCTCGAATCGAATCAGTGAGGAGATTTAGTTTTTGAGGAAATGTATTACACTTTTCTTGTCTATTTAATGCTATTGAGGATAAGCTTTTAAAAAGATCCCAGTCTGCTCTTTTAGTATACCACCTTGATGCTGGATAGATCACCGACGA
This sequence comes from Malthinus seriepunctatus, assembly GCA_963924605.1. Taxonomy (NCBI): domain Eukaryota; kingdom Metazoa; phylum Arthropoda; class Insecta; order Coleoptera; family Cantharidae; genus Malthinus; species Malthinus seriepunctatus. Next base: position 8,733,028 of record OZ004602.1, read on the forward strand.
ATCAGTACGGTAACCAAAGGTAATTGTTAAAGGAAAATGATCTGAACCATAAGTGCTATCTAGAACTTCCCATTTAGCGTTAGATGCTAAGTCGGAAGATGCTAATGAAACATCAACCACCGAGTTAAAGTTAAGTGGATACACAAGCCTAGTAGCAGAGCCGTCATTCAAAACGAATAAATTATTATTTTGCCCTATCGCTTCCGATAGAACCTTTCCCACTTGGTTCTCCGTGGAGGAGCCCCACAAAGCGTGGTGACCGTTAAAGTCACCCCCTATGATGCAACTGTTTGACGTCTGTGAAAAGAGTGTTCCAATCGGCAACAGATATTTTGACATTGGGCGGTAAATAAACGGAAACAATAGAAATAACCTTCTGTTTCATATTAATATTGATACCACACGCTTCTATTTTGGGGTGTAAATTAGTAAAATTTATTACGTTATAATTAAGTTTTGTGTGAATAAATATTGCAACGCCACCTTTCCCCGAGGGTCGATCTTTACGAATTATATTATAGTTTTTCATGTTGATTTTATATTCGGGTTTGTACCATATTTCGGAGATTAGAGCAACGTCAAACTTGACTTCGTTTTCCAATACTTTTAAAGAGTTAAAATTAGAGTATGCAGATCTAGCATTCCATTGTAGAACCTTTAAATTCATTAATGTAAAATTTTATTAAATAGATCACTAATAGAGGCTTCGACGTCTGAAGAAATGTCAAAATTGTTAGATAGAACAAGAGATTTCGATGAAATTGCGTGCTTAATTAATTCAGATATATTCTTTATAATTTCTTGTTTCACGTTATCGACTGAATTATTAACTGGTTGGTTCTGAGAACCAATTATGGGACCACCACAAAAGGAAAAAGGAAATTCTCTTTGTGCTGGTACGAAATGAGGAGGAGAAGCAAGCGCTTTCCTCTTTTTCATAGGACTGACCGTAGTGTTTCCTGTATTTGCAGGCTGAGAAAAAAAAGAAGTAGAAGACATACGACCTGGACGAGCAGACGAACGACCATTTAAAGAAGGGAACTCTGAAGGGTTATCAATGAGAGGAGCAAACCTGTTTGAATTAAGAGCCAAAGAATACGATGGGTTGTTGTTAATTTTTTCTGCCTCTTTGAAAGAGACGTTATGCTTTGCCATGATTTTCTTTATATTATGTTGTTTAATATAAACAGGACACAACTTGCAGGTGGAAGTGTGGTCTGATGATTTGCAGTGAATACAATATATATTGTTATCAATGTCACAAACCCCTTCATGTGCAATACCGCAGTCGTGACACTTCTTCTCCTTCCCTCTACACAACTTAGACGTGTGCCCGTATAACAAGCACCGAAAACATTGTACCACTGGAGCGACGTAGGCATCGACCTGATAACGAACTTTATTAATGCATACATATTGAGGAACTGAAGAACCCGAAAAACTAACAATCACTGTTTGAGTAGGAACTCTGTTGAAATTTGCGCCATTTTTATCTTGTGCGCGAGTGATGCGTCTGACATTTATCACAGGAGTAGAAGACTGAATACGAGGCAGAAGAATATCGTCACTAAGAAACGTGTCCACACCACGAATAACGCCCTTTTTCTCTATACAATGTTGTGGGACATATGCAAAAAGCTCATTTTTTGAGAAAACCTCGTGTACTACCAACTTATTTGCAACTGAACCTGAACGCAATTCGATTTTAATCCTACTTTTCCCAACCGAAGAAATTTCGGTTATGTCATTATATAAATCACCAAGAGATTCTAATTTATATCCCACTCGCAACGGGTGAAGATTACCCACGTTCAATTGTAGCGATTCAACAAATACGATGAACGGACCTGCATCGGTAATTTTATATTTATTTAACTTACGTTGTAGAAAATTTCTATTAGTTTCCATGTTATTGTTATCGATATTCACAGAATTATGCGCATCTGCAGAACTATCTATGTTAATCATATCAGAATCCTCACTAATATCACCACTTATTCTGTCACTTTTTCCTTTATCAGGGGGAACACCCCCACTGTGTACACTCATATTCCACCCTTCACAAAAAAACACTGCAGTATATTTCCTTTAAACCAGGAAAATTTTTAAAATAAACCAAATTTAAATAAATTTTAGTCGATTAAATTAATAACAACTGATACTCGTCAATTGACCTTTATAGGACGATCAGAACGGTTCTTATACGTACAGCCATAACTTTTTTGATGTATTGTTTTTCTTTCTTTTATTTAAATCAAATCAATTCCGTAATCAAGTGTAGGTAAGTCAATAAAGACTGACGTAGTTCAACACAAATATGGAAATTATAATGGTTCCCAAAAATTCATTGTGAAGGATTTTTTAAACAAATAAAAAAAATTTTATAAAAGATTGTATGTAAATAACGAACAAATGGGAGTCCAAATTTTAAAAAAGAAAAAGAGCATTTCCATCAGATGAAAACAAACGTTTCCTCCTAAACTGCGTCGTTTATACTAGTGAAAGTATCTTTTTATGAGCTCCAAGGATGTAAGAAATAGGTTCAAGCGTCTTGTAATTAGGATAAAAATATATAATAAAAATGAAATAAGAATAATTAAAATCTTTTATAAGTGTATAAAATATAAGTGTGTATAAAACACACTATTACTTTCCATAATGATTATGAACATTGAACAACCCTAATGCTTCATTACTATGCTCAACGCTATAATTACATATAAACGTTTACCCGGATATAAAGTTTTTAAGATTTTTTTAAAACTTAATTTGGTTAAAAGGTTCGCGAACAAACTAACTTGTAAAGAAAATTTAGAAAGATTGAGAATGTAGCGTACGAGCGCACCCCTTAAAGACAATAGTATATTATCCAACGAGCGGGTAATGAAGCTCATTACTCACAAGAATGAATTTGCGACACAAGCCGTATAGCGAGTGTCGTAATCATTAGAGTGAGTAATGAGCATTACCCGCGAGTAGGATACTATACTTTATCCACGACTGCAAGTATTATGAACCAAATATACATTGAATACGCGAGTATTTTTTGAAAAAAAAAATTTTTATTTAAAAAAAAAAATTAATTAAAAAAAAATTAATTTTTTATGGAAATGTATTCAAAATGTAATGTAGAATTCAAAAATGTAAAAATATATATGGTGTTGCATTTAAAAATCTAAATTTTATGGTCAAGTTCTTTAATTTTTTCGATCTTTTCGGTGAGTAGATATGTGTATGATTGGATTGAGAAATTTTTGTCTTGTGAAAAAGTTTTTATTATAAAAAAAAAAAAATTTTAAAATAGTGTAAAGTTAAAATTGAGTTAGAATTGTTCAATGGTAGCTTGTTGATGTAAACGATTATTGTTTGATTGGTGACTGTATGTAGATCTGTTTCAGTCTTGATAATGGCTTAAATATATTGCCGAAACTAGTCGACAAAGTATCATCCTTATTTAATTAAATTGAAAAATATTCCACCTACAACCGAGAGTCCTTTGTTTCATCCCAATTTTTGGAATAGAAATTTATTCACTTCAAAAATCTAAAGTTTACCTCATTTCCGGCGAAATCGGAAGTGGAAGAATTTTCAAAAGTAGTTAAACAAATAGCAATTTATATGACTACAACTCACAGCAAATTTCATTTTGATACGTTGACAAATAACGAAGCTATAAAAGTTTTCCAATCTCCTGTGTCGCCCGGTAAACCATTGAGTAATGTAATAGTCATTGAGTAATATGTATATTATTCAATGATTTGCAACTAGTGAGTAATGACACACATTACTGGTCAAAAATCATAGAGTAATGCACGTATTATTGGACGGTCGTGGATAAAATAGATTTTACTCAATGGTTCACCGGGCGACACAGGGGATTGGAAAACTTTTATATTTGTCAATGTATCAAAATGAAATTTGCTGTGAGTTATAGTCATATAAATTGCAATTTGTTTAACTACTTTTGAAAATTCTTCCACTTCCGATTTCGCCGGAAATGAGGTAAACTTTAGATTTTTAAATGCAACACCATATATATTTTTACATTTTTGAATTGTACATTACATTTTGAATACATTTCTATAAAAAATTAATTTTTTTAAAAAAATTAATTTTTTTAAAAAAATTAATTTTTTGTTTTAAATAAAATTTTTTTTTCAAACAATGCTCGCGTATTCAATGTATATTTGGTTCATAATATTTGCAGTCGTGGATAAAGTATAGTATCCTACTCGCGGGTAATGCTCATTACTCACTCTAATGATTACGACACTCGCCATACGGCTCGTGTCGCAAATTCATTCTTGTGAGTAATGAGCTTTATTACCCGCTCGTTGGATAATATACTATTATAATGGTCACCAGTTTTTTTTTATTCTTACCCTATAGATGAATAATGAACCTTTTAATATTTTAATGTCAATAGTTTCAACTGTGATGTTTTGGAACAGTTCCAAAATGAAAATTTTCAAGTAGATAAAAATTTTACTTTGTAATTTTTCATTTCCTTATCGCGACTATGAATATCGAGGGCTAGTATCCGTGTTAGCAGTTTTATTCTAAGAACGTAACAAGACAAACATTCAGTTACTTCAAATTCATATTTTGGTCATAAATTTCAAGATTCCTGAAAGTATTAAAACTTTTTTATATTTTGTCACATACTATAACAATTGATATATAGGCTGCCAGGTATAGCTATGCTAAAAGTGTTTAAGAACCTTTTATTATTTTTCTCAATACACCCTATGGAGCATAGTTTCAAATAGTGGGAAATCGCTACGTTAAATTTAATTTACGTAATATAACCACTGATACACAATAACTTCTTCGCAGAGCACGTAAAATCGTAATTAAAAATATAACTATTTCCTGATGTTGAGTTTGTACTAGTAGGTCCAACAAATATATTTCACGATGTGATTGATCATTGATCGGATAAGATTAGATAAATAAATACTGAAAATGAAATGAAAATAAAACCATTTTGGAAATTGAAGATGTTGTAAATCCAAGTTTTCAGTTTTTACGTGCAAACATGCTATGTAAACAAAAAATGTCGCTCCAAAGCTTTACACTCATTGACGCTGTACTTTGTTGTTTTAATCATGTCTGCACACATATAAAGATAACTCTGGACATATAGCATGTTTGGATAGCACAACGTAAGTTGATTATGTAGGTAATATAATTTTACACGTTTGTACAAAATTGACGAAGTTTATTTACTTAAATTGTAGGCACATACAAAGGTAGTAATACGGATGTTTAAGAAATCTGCTCCTGAAGGCATTCAAAAGAAACAGCTATGGTGGTACGGATACATGAGAAAAATGAGCTAAAATATTACCTCTTAAACCATGGAAATGAACACCAAATAGAAGATATCAAAAAGAAAGACTCCGAATCTGTAACTTAAAGTTGAATGTTTTCTTGGGGGTATAAAATAACTATGTTATATGTAATAAGCTCTAAAAGTCAAAAAAAAGCTTTTTTAAAAAAAAAAAATTATTTTTGATTATTAGTAACTCATTAATAACTTAAACAACACTTCAAAAAAGGCACTTGTAAAAGTATATTAATAAATTTTTAAAAATGAGGCTGTAACTTGAAGTTGAAAGTTCTTGTGGGTGAAAAATACCCATGTTATGCATCCTAGGGTTAAAAAAAATTAACCGCAACGCTTGGGGGTCGTAGAAAATCTTTGGAACCCAGGTCTGTGATATTGTAGCTAGGCCACTGCTGAGTTCCCCATTACAAAAATCACCAGCCGCCCCTACGGGATAAAACAATTGAAATGGATATGCAAATAACCCACCTAGTAGACGAAGACTGGAGAGAAACACAACTAATAAATAAGATGTCAGTTTGAATATGTTATGAAAAATTGCTGAAAACCGATTGGATGGTACGAAGGGAACTAAAATGAGGTAGTAAAAGTGATCCTACCCATCCTATCCTACAAAACTCAATTGAAAAATCTTAAATTGCAATTCCCTACTTGTGATGAATCATTGGGCCCCCACCTCGCCCCCACCCCTACTTGTGAACATCATTGAACAGTCCATCAAAAGTTCTTTCCAGTAGCACCAACTGCGCAGTTGGTTAGATAATTAAATTTAAAAATTCCAAACGAAATCCATTTCAATATACTGTAAAAATATTTAGTGTTCATTAAACTTAAACTTAAAACACCCTGCATATTTTAATTTATAGCAACATCCGAGAAGAGCGTTTAAGGCTCGGTTTAAGGTTACCGCGACTAAAATTCAATTTCTTAACTAAAGCGGAAATCAAAATAATGAAATCGTGTTACAACATTTCTAGAGTATGTGATGTTATCTGCCAGTAACCTTTTAGTTGGAATTGTGCCCTATCGGTGCTACATTGGTAATAAATGTTAAAATAGTTGTTGCGATCATAAAAATTTTGAAATATTTCCTTGTACCAAGGGAGCACCATTTCAACCTTCGATTTACTTGCAGAAAATATCATATATTCCCCCTGGAATATACCCACCAAAGGGGTCTGATTTATTCCTTACACCGATTTTATGAATTAAATTAAATTAAATTTTCAACGTTCAGTCGACTTTAGTGGATCATGTGACAGTTTCTACATCTACTATTCAAGCCTGAATTTTATTTTTAAGTGGAATTGTACAATCAAGTTTTTCTATCAAATAATTTGGGCTTAAATTTACTGAAATACGCCCCAAATAATCCCCTTATTTCGAACCACCCTGTATAAATTTCATTAGGAAGTTTTTTGTTAATGAACAAAAGTGGCATAAATAAAATTTCTTTAAAATCGTCTTAGTAATTTTTGATTTATTTTACATAAATCAATTTTCAAATTGATTTTAAATTTTTCTGAAAATTTTTATTTTGTTTTTTTGGGCCCAGGGGAGCTGAAAGCGTACCTAAAAGCGCATCAAGTAAGTATAAAACAAAGTAATGCCTGATATACTTTAGTTATAAAACACAAAAAGTACCTCAGATGGATATTTTATTTTCTTTCAATGAGTTTTTTCAGAGTGTAGTAAAAAGGGTAAAATAAAAAATTTGTTGTACAAATTACAACAATAAAACGATATCTATTATTGTGGTAAAAGAATTTTAAAAACACTTACCCTTACAATAAAAATGCTAAAATATGGAAAAGATGAGTTGATTTGATATTATGAAAAAAGGCACGGCCATCTTAACTTTATGTTTCAAGAATTTCAGTTAACGCACACACTAAAAATATTTTTAAAAAAAGGTTAATTTGACAAGCAATTAAGTTAATAAATGTAATCACAACAAGAACACTTTTCCGTTAGTTTTATTTATTTTCAATAAAAGAGTTTAAAAATATCGATTTTTATTGATTAAACTAATAGAAACCCGCCGCATCCATTAGACCGTCTCGCGCCACTTTGTCTTTTCAACTGAACTAATGGGTAATGGGTGCCCGCGCCGAACAGAAAAGCAGGTTACATGGTGAGTTCTGCACGAACGATGAAATATTCGAAAAATTATAAATGGTTATTAAAGGGACTTATAAGCTGATTTTTGTATCGAAATGCATCTAAAATCGACGTTAATAATAGAATAGCCAAAATACTTTTGTTTTAGTTATAAATTATTATTAAAAGGGTATTTATTAGGTGGTAAATTTTGCCGCGCTTTTTATACTTGCGTGCAGATCCATCCACGTGCATGTGTAGCCGCGCCGAGATCCTGAGAAATTTTTGCACACGCCTCGCTGCCAAACTTTTTACAATGATGGCAATAGAATAATTTTAAACTATTAAAAATAATTTTTGAAATTGTTCTTCTGTATTTATTTAAGGCTAGGGTACCCATGTTTAAGAGACCAACTAAAATTACTTATATTTCAGAGTATAATTAAAATTAAAAGTTAATTCTTTGACATTGCATTGAAAATAATGTTCTCTAAAAGTATTTAAAAAAAATTATATAATCAATGCCTAATTGTGCGGAATTAGGTTTTCATGGATTTTCATGGATTTTCTCGAGAACTACTCGAGCGAATTATATCAATCTCGGCATAATAAATATTTCAAGCCTGATCTATGATCTAGGTGGTGACTAAATATTAACTAATAACATTAATTAATAAATGCAAAAGAAACAAATTTGCAATTAAAGCGAATTTTGCATTTGTTTGAGCATTGAGCATTTCAATGCTTCAATTCAATGTCAAAGAATTAACTTTTAATTTTAATTATACTCTGAAATATAAGTAATTTTAGTTGGTCTCTTAAACATGGGTACCCTACCCTTAACTCTTACATATTACTACTAATAATTACTAATAATAATAAAATAAAAATTCAATGTTTCATGATAAATTTGCAAAATGAGAATTTTAATAGCAGTTTGTCTTACGTTACGTTACGTATGTTAAAAACGTACTATTACTCCGTATGAAATATATAATTTTTTCTTCGAACGAAAAACTTATAAAAACCGAAATAAAAATTATTGAAAAAGCGCCATCTCTTGAAAATTATTTGTAGTTTAATTGTCAAATATTTTATAAAATTAACTTTTATATTTTATAAAATTAAAAGTTGACATTTTGTTACTAAACATGTAAGGTTAAAGTTCTACTTTTACATCCTAGGAGGTAAAAGTAAATTCTAACCCTAAATATTTACAACAAATTGTAACGTAAAATGATATTTCTAAGCATTTGTAATGAAGTGACAACGAGAGACATCGCCTATTGAGGCGACTTTTTCTGACGTTTGAAAAAAAAAAATTTATTGAAACGTCAAAAAAGTTGACATTTTGTTACTGAAAGTTAAAGTTTTACTTTTACATTCTAGGACCTAGGAGGTAAAATAAACTATTACCTCTTAGGAGGTAAAAGGAAATTCTAACCTTATTATTATTATATATTATCGTAATTGTATAAATGTGTATATTGTATAAATGTATAATTGCAATTATTTACAACAAATTGTAACGTAAATGTAATATTTCCAAGCATTTTTTGTAATGTAAAAGTTTTTTTTATTTGTTCGTTCTTTTTACAAGTTAAAATTCATTTTAAAACATAGTTGACAATTGAACTACATACAAATAATTGACAAGAGATGGCGCTTTTTCAAAATTCTCTATTTTCAGTTTTACGTTTGAAGAAAAAATTAAATGTTTCGTACATGTAAAAGTACTTTTAACCAAACTACTATTTGTTTTTATGAATGTTATAATAAAGCAGTTTTGAAGTAAAATCTTTTAAATTTTATTAGGTCTAGTGTTACGTGATGGTTTTGAGCGATAAACATGCGCACTTTCTACTTATTTGCTTTATTTATTTAATTAATTTATACGCAAGTCTGGTTACACAAGAGCAAGCAGCATTCACCGACCAATCTTAATCAAATCTTAAATACAGGTAACGAAAGCAAAAAAAAATAAAAATCTAATTTTAATTTAATTTGAAACAAAGTAAACAAAATAAGCAAACAAAAACGTTATTTTTATATTTTGTGCTTTGATTACGTATGTTAACGTTTTGTAAGCATTTGTCGATGAATGCTGGCTGCTTTTGTGTAACCAGTCCCTTATGCGGCGTTTACATTTATCAAGTTACTTGAAGCAAGTCGACTTGAAGCGAATTTTGAGTAGCCGCACTACTCTGCGGCCACGGCAAAATGCGGCGTTTACATTTATCAAGTTACTTGAAGCAAGTCGACTTGAAGCCAGCGACTTGAAAGTGGTTGACAAATGTAAACAGTGTTTCAAGTAGTATCAAGTGAAGCTTGAATTCTAGTTTTCACTTGAATTTAATAATCAAGTGAAGTAGACGACCCGTCTACTTTTCTTGAAATTTGAATGAAGAAAAGAATTTCAAACAAACACAATGTTCCTCAAAAATTTTAAGTAGTAATAAATATAACATTACCAGTAGGGATTTGACAGGATAGTGATGTATTTATTACAAACACATGTTTGAAAGCAATACTTCGAATGATCGGCCCGTTTGTATCCCTTCCGGTCATATACTCATATTTTTAATTTTGTTCTACATACATCTTGTCTAATTATTTCAAGAAATTAATCGACAAATTAAATGAAGGGGGGCATTTCAATGGCATAAATATAGATATTGTGAGGAATAAAATGAAGATGATAAAAACAATTTATTATATAAGCATAATTAAAACATCAAAGTACCTGAACAGACAGAATTTACATAAAAAGCATGGTACAAACAATGCAGGTACAAAAGGTACATTTGAAAGGATTAAAAAGGGTAAAATGGTAAAAGGTGTAATAAAAAGTAATTGACCATTGAAGTGCCGACAGACCACATGTGAGATTTTAAAAAAGAGGGTCAAAACATTAAATCTTCAATATTATGAATAAATTAAAATAGGTAAACCCAGTGGCGTAAATAATTTTTCTATCAAAATATTGTATAAAAAAGGTATAACTGCACTGACGTCACTGCTTTCTGCGTTACCCCATTTGGCGCCATTTTATTATTTACTACAATCCAGTAAACAAAATAAAACGCCGCATATTTGTGCGCAAGACGATGCAAATGATTTCCAGTTTCAAGAAAAGTAGACCGATCGTCTACTTGCCTTGACTATTGAATTCAAGTGAAAACTAGAATTCAAGCTTCACTTGATACTACTTGAAACACTGTTTACATTTGTCAACCACTTTCAAGTCGCTGGCTTCAAGTCGACTTGCTTCAAGTAACTTGATAAATGTAAACGCCGCATTAGATGACGTGTTTATGCTCTTTTAAATACATTTTTCCAACTGAAAGTTTTTGTGATTTTGACCATAAATACATACATAGATTTATTTTTTATCTGATTCTATATAGTATACTGTATTTAATTTTCAGAAATGGAATGAAAGGTACTCTTTGTTAATTTCAGCGTCGAATTAAAAATACCTACTTGGATAGTAAATTAACGCTAAAATGCTAATACAAAAGGTTAAATTTTGATGTAGAATAAAAAAAGAAAATAATTCAAGTACTACAGAGCACCTTTAAATAAATACAAAATTAATTCCTATTGTGGAGAGATTAAAATCTTTTAAGACTTAAAGTTTCTTGGCAAATAATTAGGGAACTTTTACATTTTTGATGAAAAAATTTCTTTAAAGAACTCGTCTTTTTATTTTTATATATACCCAAAGAGCAAAGAGCTTATATATATGCAAGTATCTTTAAAACTTTAATACCTATTTTATTTTGCTGAAAAGGCATTGTATATTGTTATATTATTGCCTTTAGGCGACCGATGAAACATTTATGGTTTGCAAAAGTAATTTGAAAATTTAAAACTTACCTTTTATGAAGTCAACTGCCATTTCCAATCCGTAAGTATCCTTGTCACAGTCATCTAGTATGTGGGCTCCTAGAGTTATATTAGGTAATACAGCAGTGTGCTCTTCGTTTAAACGATCCAACGTGTAGAGCATAGCTTCGAGTGCTTGAATGCCACCCTGTGGCATAACAGGACCACAAGTTACACTATCCTCACGTTCGTGAACCATCATCAAACCACCTAACACCAAATCACCTTCCACTATTGCTTCCTTCTTTACTGGCCAAGGAAAAGAAGGTTTAGTTTTAACCGTACTTTTATTCACTTTATCACTAAATTCGGATGTTAAAACACTTGTTTCACTAGCAATTGTCGAAATTATCAAATCGGACACTTTATCAGTAAAATTGCCCACAGTATCAAATTTTTCGCGTTTATCTAAACGTTTATCGTGAGATGAAATATTAGAGGATCCATTTACATTTAACCGAACGGTATCGGCAGCATTTGAACCATTACTAAATTTTATTAAATCAGATAAATTTGATTTTGTGCGGTTATGTTCTAATAAATCAAATCGTTTGTTACTGTTCGTTGTACTACTTCGTAGTTTATTAAAAGTTTCATTAAAGTATACTAAAGTTGCATTGTCTGTGCACTCGGAGCAATTCAAGTTTGAAGCACGTGTTTCAATTGATAAGGGTGATCCTTCTATAGAACTTAATTCTGTTGTAGAAGTTTCCTCTAATTCTAAATTAACGTTTCTTTCTATTCGTTTTTGTGGTTTAGTTGACTGAAATAAAAAAAAACTTCAGTTAACAACTATATTAAAGTTCGTTTGAAGTTTTATGTGGGAAAACTTACACATTTGAATAACTTATGGGCGTGTAAGTTTCACTCAAATCCAAACGTATGGTTCTTTAAAAGTTTAATAAGTGATTGATGAAAGTTGGGTTTAAAATTGAATTTTCTATTACCAGTAGAATCATATTTCAGTAAAAATAGTACAAGCGAAAATGATACCGAGTTTAAATAGTTTTTAAAGGTTTCAGCTTGTTGTGTAGGAAATTTAAAATTTTCTAGTGCTTATTTAATTTTGTTGGAGCTCGACTTTTAATATTATTTTCTAGTTGCAAAATTTTTAGTTCCTTTTCTTTAGGAAGTGTTCGAAGTTTTTAAAGTTTTTTAACTAGTAAAAACCTGAATCCCGGAAGAGTCGAATATGTTTAGCTGCCATAGCGGTAAATTTTAAGAAAATACATAATCTTTAAAAAGAGACTTGATCTAAAAGACAGTGTTGTTTTATTAATTAAGAATTTTATTATTAATTTAAGAGGCATTCGAGTCTGAGAAATATTACTGGTTTTATCTTGTGCCCCTAAATAAAAAGGCATCTTTAACGACGCACCTTTTATTACCTCTTTTGAATTTTTTTTACTTTATTCGCAATAATTGCGTTATATTCGCCCTAATAAATTAAACCACCCTTCTCATTTTATGGCTAACTTTGCGTATTAATTAAAATCATAAGTGAGAAGGTTTTATTAAGTTTGGGCGGCTTTTTAAAAATGAGTATAAAAAATTACCAATTGCATAAAAAATCAATTGAATAAACTTTCTCCTAAACTTAATGTTCCGTTTATTCGTCCAGATTGATTGAATGAATGATTAAATTTGGGCGAGTCAACGACTAGGTTATTTGCTCCACATCAGCAGTTTAATATATCGTTTACAAGTCTTGTGAAAAGCTGTAAAGAGTTAATGAGGCCCTTGTTTCAATTTACTATTAGATAAAATAAATAAATATAAATATTACAGATAAATCACAATCTGTTATTTAGCTGTCAGCTGTCTGACAGCTAAAAGAAGTTCCATGTGGTGCTGCGTTTCTGAGTAGATATAGTTCGTTCACTACGGGAAGACAAATTTAGCTTTAAATTCTTATTAACCTTATCCTGCTGGGTTGGGATAACAGATAAGTAAAAGCTTGGAGAATAAGGTTAAAATGAGCATTGCCATGGTTAGGTAATTGTGGTATAAATTATTTTAACGTGTAAAATAAATTAAAAAAGGATAATTAATATATTTTTAGGTGTTTTGCAAATTTGTAAGATGAAAAGTGTCATAGACTGGGATTCTGTAATTATTAGCGTATTTATACGCTACGCTAAATTACTTACCTACAAGCTTATAGAAAGTGATATGAGACGGGTAAAGAGTAGGTAGCTTAGCGTGTAGCGTAGCAATACACTAATAATTACAGGACCCCAGCTCTGTATTGTTATCTTATCTCACAGGATGCTAATAAGGCTTTAAATGTTAACTTTGTCTTCCCATAGTGAATGAATTATACTCAGGTACCTACTGCTCAATAATGATAGGCGCCCAGGTTTATAAAAGTTTGCCGAAGTTCTACACGTATATACACTACCAAGTTTCCATTACTGTTGTGTAAATAATACTTTACATATATCGCATATTACAGTGCCTTGGCGAACATTAAAAAAATGCAGTTTTGAAATTTTATTACAATACCCGATACGCAATCCAAGTAGTTAATTCACTACTTTTATAAGAGACAAAATCACCAGTAGTTAATTTGATTTCGCTGTGGTGAGCGGTGTTTTGTGAAAAAACAGAGATAAGCTTTGACTTGGAAAATAACCTTTAGTAAATGAAGTGGTCAAAGATATAGAAGCTTCTCACTTTTGATAATGTCGCCGACGGAATAAGAAATTCACTCAAAGTAACAAAAACAAAGCTGGTGTTTTACTTTTCCACCCTCCATTTGCTTTATATCTTTTTTAAAGCTTTTACAGATTTTTTTAGTATAATTCTATATTTTACTTGAGTTATTATGTTAAAAAGTTTTATTCAATTAACCCACTAGTGCATAATGTGTCTTACAGTGGCGGCGCTAGGTTTTTGTGGCCCCTGGGTACGCATTGATGAAAAGAGGCCAAATCTGTTATAGCTCCGCAGGTAAAAAATTTTCATGCCTCAAGGTCAACAGCATTTAAATCACAATTTAGCACTGAGCTCAATTTCAGAAGAAACTATTTCTTTGAACTAATTGCAAAAAGAAAAATATATCTAACGGTTTAAAACTACACATTTTTTATTACTATAAACCACGGTAATAAATATAGCAGATATGCCGACGATCGTTCTAAGTTGAAGCAAAACTTGAAGCTTTTGATGACTGATTAAACGCGACTATCCGCATTTGATTGGTGCAAGTAATATCCCTTGGTATGTTTTCTCTGTCTTATATTGGCGCGACAATTACCGTTGATATGCTTTCTCTCTCCCGCAAAGTAGTTCACAAGTGGCCTCAGTTTTGTTGAACAAAGTAATATTTTTTTTCACTTCTTATTTTAAACTTATTTACGTATGGATAGGAGAGCCTCAAAAATTTTTTGTTATGGATATCCTTTTCACTATCATATTACGCTCTACGACAGCATTTATTTTTTGTTCTACAGCAAGACAAATAACTTTCTTTCTCTTTTTTCTTCTTCTGGTTTTTAGAGGCCACTTGAACCATAGCGAGAATGAGGTGGGTAAGAATGCCCCATCTCGCACCCCCCTGGCGCCGCCACTGGTGTCTTATAATGGACGCATATGATTTGTCATTTTATGATATTATTAACGATAAGTTAAAACTTTTTACTGATTGATAACGTTCCTGACACTTGCAGAGTCGCAAATAACTAGTTTTGCATTAAGTTTGTTAAGTGTAGTGCCTTAATTTTTTTTTAAATTGACCCTGAATTATATTCTACACGAAACAGAGGGTAAGTATTTTTTTTCTAATATTTGGATTTACTTTTAAAAGTTTTATATATGTAATTTGATTCATAAAAGTATGTAGTTTATTGTCATAAGGCCGCTTTAGTAAAAAAAAAATGTTTTTACTGGTAAAACAGCGTTTTTCACTTGCGTCCATTATAATGGACACTATGCATTTGGCTAGAAAAATATTTATTTGCAGATTATCTCTCAACCAGTTGTTGGAAATTTTAGAAGACGATAAGGCAATGATAAACCTAGCCAAGTATTTATAATGCCTCCTAATGAAAATTCGGCGGAAATGGAAGACGATAGCGACGATTCCGACAATTTGAAGAGAAATTTTAAGGCAACTTTGCGAAAAAGAAGATGACAATGTTCCACTGATACGGCTCTTTCTACTTCTTCGGTTCCTTCCACTTCTTCGGATCCTTCTACTTCTTCTAATATGTTCACGCCATGCAAACGCCTAAAAAACTCACCAATCTGGACTCCAAATATTCCTTCATTTCATCTGATCAATACCAAATGTATACCCAGGCAACCTTCGCCGGAAGCATTGGTAGCAAAAACACCAGTCGATTTCTTCAATTTATTTTGGGGCGAGGACATTATGGATCAAGATCCAACAGATTCGCACAACAAAAAAATATGGATTTAAATTTAACCAAAGATGAATTGTATGTAGTTTTTGGCGGCATGTTGATGTCTGGATATGGTAAATATCCTAATAAAAGATTGTACTGGGCGAGTACGGATGACGTGCCAAAATTGTTAACTAATATCATGCGATTAAATACAAATGTTACTTCTTTTTTATGTTTTTTGAAATTCTCATGTAATAGAACCTCATGTACAGAGTGTCCCAATAGTACTGTGCAGTTAAACATATAATAATTCTTGTAATATTTTTTATAGGTATAATAATGCTGTAGTAAATACTAATTTTTTGTAATGCACAGTAACTTTGGGACACCCTGTAATATTAATACCTTTTTTTAATAAAAATGTTGCTTAGTTATTATTTTTATAATAACAAATTTTAGTAAATTTCGTATTACTTTACATGTTGTTATGCATAGAGTCCATTTAAATGGACATACTATTCTGGCGAATTGGGCGTTGTAACAAAAAAATTTTTTTAATGAAATGTTCTTTTTAGATAATAATTAGGTACTTTTCATGATCAAAATATAATATTTAAAAAAAAACTAACCTCATGCACTAATGGGTTAAGAAATAAAAGTTCATTTTTCCTAAATAGTTTTTGTTGGAGTTAGGCCAACTATCGTTCAAAGTGTAGCTGTTTCAAAATTTAACATAAAAACGTCGAAATTTAAAAGTTTGGCTAACATTTTATTTTGCAATAGATAAATGAACCGAAAACTTTGTACTTATTTTGATACTGTATTAGAAAAACCCTCTTTAAATATTTTAAGGTGATACACTTCATTATTTACTGTCAACCCTTTAACCTTCACTATCTTTTGTGAAAGGCTCGTTGCAAAGCTTGCCAGAAACTGGATTTGATGTCTCATAAAATTAGGTTTAGAAATAGGAAAATATGAATGTAAATGGGAGACTTACACTAGTAATAGCCCTCTTTAAAACTAAAATTTACATTTCTAACTACTTAATTACAAATTTTTTCTTAATTAAAATTTATATTCATCAGATCACCAAATAAAAGACAAAAATTTAATGACGTATTTACTTTTTATAATTATTATTATTCAAAATTTCATTGTGTAAAAATTAAAAATGTAAAATTTTAATAAGCCTTTTCTTTAAAATATTTTAATAAAAGAATAAATAATAACAAATTTTAATTTAATTTTGATAAAGAGCTTTCGTTGAAAAAAAAATTCATTATTATGAATTGAAAGCATAACTTGGAAAAATATTTCTTTTTAATTTTTAATACAAAAGAATCTAAAATTGTATGATAGAAGTCGATTCAAAACTTTGAGATGATGGCATGGATTTTAATCATAACAACTTACTAACACAAGGAAGAGTTTTCTATTGAAAAATGTTTACTTTTTTTATTCGATTTGATATCCATTTATTTAAAACGGGGTAATTTATTTATTAAAGATTATTTTTAAATGGAAGCTCTCGACCCACTAATCCTTTTTCTTCATATTATCAATTTCATATCTTTTTTTAAAATAATAAATTGCTACAGTTATTACTAGCTCCCCACTTCAACATAGCTCAATCACGTTGAATGACTGACAAGTCTATATTATCGTGCGTTGCATGTCACTACAAACAATCATCCATGTAGCTTGTAGATGCATTATAATTTTATAATTATTTTTAAAAATTTCATTTTCTTCAAAATACTTCGTCGAATCAATATTATCAATAATATTAAAAATTAAATTACAAAAATATAAAAAAAGTACATGTAGTGACACCTCTTACTTAACAATAAAATATTATCAATAAATATTTAAAAATTAAATATAAAACAGTACATCTTAATAAACAAAATTCAATTAATTAAAATTCGATAATTTTTAAAACCCAAATTCTGCTAAAATAAACAAGATCTTTTCGCTCATAAGGCTTTCAAAATATTTAAAAATGTACAGGGTATTCCTTAAACCTTGTTAAAATTTATAATCATCACCAAATAAATAACAAAAATTGACGTATTTACTGCCTTTTCTTAAAAATATTTTGATGAAAGAAAATTTTAATTCAATTTTGATAAAGAGCTTTCGTGAAAAAAATTTAATTTTATGAAGTAAAACTTGCAAAAATATTTCTTTTAATTTTTAATCCAAAAAGCACTGAAAATTGTCTTATTGACAATTCAAAACTTTGTGACGATGACATGGATTTTAATCAAAACAACTTAGTAACACAAGAAAGAGTTTTGATACTGAAAAATGTTCACTTTTTTGGTGTGTTTTGATATAAACTTTGAATTAAATTGAAAAGTGCATGTTTGCAAAATAAGACGATTACTTTCAAGTTCGAAATTTGTTATTCATAAAATAACTTTTCGTAATAATTCGAGCTTATAAGGAGGGCTTAATATTCGTAATTTTATGCATTGTTTAAAGTGAACGGGCTTTTTAACTTACGAAACTACTGCATATTCTCTCCAACTTTCATTAAAAAATTTCATAAGAACTTCTGCAGGCGAAGTTTCAAAATAGTAGAAGATTAATATTTCCGTTTAGTTCAAATTTAATTGCTGACAGTGGCGTACAATATTGTACATATTTGTTTTTCTTATCTTTCATTCTTTCAACCCATTCTTTTTGAACTGCTTGAAAATCTTTCTAGTCTTTGACCTAATTCTATTTTCACCAATTAATAACTCCCACACATCTTTTGTTAAACGCAAAGCGGAAAAAAATTAGAATTAGTTACTTCCAATTTCTTTCAGGATTCATTATGAATTGTTTATTAGTTTTTGCTTTCTTTTTTTTTGTTATTTTGATGTTAAGGTCGTGTCGCATTCTAGGGTCATTGGCGGCAGATCTTTTAATTTAAACTTGAGTTGGCAATTTTTGTGTTTTTTATATCTGCGCTTGTTTGTTACTACATTTATGTCACTAATTCCGTATAGGGTTGGTTTTCTGTGTAATAAAGTTCTTACGTATTAGAACAATGCATGTATATTGTATAATATGTTGTATAGTTTCTCGTTCGTTACACTCACACAAATAGGCGGTTTTATATGTTTATGACGTAGAGTTCCGTAAGATAGCGACTGAATAGAAAACAATCTGAACTTTCAGTTAACTTACAACTTTATGACTTCAATTGTTTTTTATTTTCATTTCAGTTATAGGTACAGTACAGCCTCTTTAGTCTGAATAGATATGATTTTTTCAGTAAAACCAAATTTAGGAGGCGTCCGGATTACAGTACAGTACAGTATACAGCCTCTTCAGTCCGGCAGATATGATTTTTTCAGTAAAACCTGTTCGCGCCATAGCGACATTTTTGAATTTATTTTGATTTTAATCGGCACATGTTTTGTGATTGTGGTCGTTCTCTTGATCAAGAATGAGAGATTATTGTTTAAGCTGTCGTTCATTGAAGTACGTTCGAGTACCTTTATTTAAAAATTAATATTGAAAGTTCAATTATTTGGCGTTTATTTAATTAATCAAATCATTAGTGCAATATTCATATCAATATAATCCAGTGACGATTCCGGGGTACACGGGGATATTTTTTTCCTTTATTTTCCATCCTTTAAAAAAATACCATTTTCAAAAAAAAAGTGCATTTTCGGAGGAGTGATTGGTAAGTTTTTTTTCTATTTATTTATTTTATTTTTATTATATACACTCCATTTTATCGCGTCAACAAAACCTTTGGATTGAATTAGCAAAGTGCTCGTAATCACTTATATAAACGCTTATATGCAGCCATCATGAAGCAATAACAAACATACAATAATCGAATTTGTTATATCTTTACATCCACAAGCTAATCAAAAGCGGCCATGATAATATTTAGTTTATCTATAATATTTAAAAGCATGTCCGGATTACAGAGGTAAAATTTGCAGTGTCCGAAAAGCAAAAGCATTCGCTTTACTAGGTAACCGAATTAAAAAAGAAAATAGGACCTAATGAATAAAGCTGCGTTTACATTAGTAACATAACATGTTATATAGCAGTGTTATATAACATTGTTACAAAAAATTACCAATACAAAGGTACCAAAATTATTTCAAAAATGTTATAAACAATGTTATATCACATGTTATGTTACTAATGTAAACGCAGCTTAAGAAACGACATGAGACAAAAATCCCATGTTCATTTTTTACATATACTTGTAATGCGCATGTCACAACCAATCATATCATCTAAAACAGGGCTGTCCAACAGCAAGTGTCCCAAGGTCCGCTTTAAAAAAATGCGGTTTGGAGGGCCAAAAAATTACATAAAAATCTTACAAAAAATGTAAGAAATGTGAATATTTCGTATTTGAGGGTAATTTATTCATTTAGAGGCCCGCTCCATGGGCCGCAAAAAGTGAGGTCGCGGGTCGTATGTGGTCCGCGGGCCTCTTGTTGGACAGCCCTGATCTAAAATATGAGGCACTTTTTATATTTTTAAATAAAATGAAGCTTTTCTTCAAATGTCACAAAATATGACATTTTAGTACTGAAAAAGTAAGGTTAAATACTATTCTAACAAATAAGAAACTGACAAGGTATTTTTTATGTTTTTCATCAATTTCCATTGCACATGTCTGCTGAAAGTGTCGCTCATGACTGGCAGCCAATCATATTATATAAAATATAATTAAATTATTTAAATTATAATTTGAAAATATGAAAATATTTAGTTATATGATACTTATACTATGGTTATATGTCTGTGGTCTATATCAAAATAATAAGGTTATGTTGTGACACTGACATATCCAGCGGACATGCTCATTAGGCAAAGATCAACTTTTTCGTCTGGATGTTGCTTCTTGTTTTTTATACAATTCCAAGGGTATCTTTTCTTTGATTAAAGTGAGTCAGAACTACAGAGGCTGTACTGTATTTATAAATAATAGATCAGAGGTCGTGGTGATCCAGAATCACTTAACAGGCCTCGTCGGCAGTTCATAACTTGCCGACCTGGGTTTTCTTGAGTTGGTTGATATTTTCTGAATACAAAAAATGCAAACGCGCACCTTTGACTATTCTGCACTTGCTGTGCCGCCTTTTAGTACCAGTCTAACGATTTTTAGCTGACTCTTAACGATTTAAAATGTAAATATCAAAACACCGGACTTTTTTTTTATAAAACTTTGAGTTTAATTGTTATAGCTTGTGCTGGTCCCGTTTGCAACTCGAATAGTAATTAAATTAAATTGTGTAAAGCTAGACTTGAATCATATAATTTGTTGAAATGAAAACGAACAAACCAATTGGAGCAACTTGTACGAACGTGTATTCCTGCCTCAGTAACATGCTCATAATAATGTAATATTTTAGATGACCAAACGTATTTTTTTGTACGTTTTGACAGATGTTTTAGAAAATAAAAGCTACTATTAAATCACGAAACAAACGCGGCATTTTCGCTTTTACTATTTTTTCGTTTATGTCATTAAATTTACTTATTTTATATCTAGAGCAAAATTTATCTTTCCGAATGACAGATCACCAAAATAAGCATTATTTTATTGGAACAGCTGAAAGCAATTTTCCATCTTGACCTAAACATTAAATTCAATACAGTTCGAATATCTTTTTTGAAGATTTCATCTCCAGCATAATACCTTGTTGGTTTGGTATTTCTATCTATTCCTATAGGCAATTTTCTAAAAGTTGTTTGATCGTGACGATACGTATTTATAGCTGCTCTTGTAATAAGCTAGTTAAAAGTTTTGCTCAGTTTTTAAAAATTTTATCCAAATTTATTGTTATTTATTTCTGGTACACGTTTCAAGTACACTGATAAGAAATACATTTTGCTATCTCTGAACGAAAGGGTTTTTCAACCTCGTATATCCGGATTAAAAAAGCTATAGCTATAAATATATCGGAGCTGTGTCGTTACTCTTTGCTTTTGAAAAAAAAAACCTTTTTTTGTTTTATGTTTTAGTTAAATTAAAATTTTAACAAACCAACTATTTAGTTAAACACAAGTTTTGATACTAACCTTAGCGTTAAAGATGGGTCTAACAGATTTAGAATTTTGATAGATGTTCTGATTAGCGTAAGAATTTATCTTTTGTTGTGGGTACTTGATGGTAGTATTGAAAAGCTCTAGTGTGCCATTAAAGAAGTCTTTAGCAGAATCGCTTGATTGATTGGTTGTATGTGAATGAGCTCTTTTAATTACATCAGACTTCAACTTTAATCCGTTAGCAATTAATTCCAGGAAGATTGATCTATTTTGTTTTCCATAAGAATCTTTTACTTTATTTGACGTCTCCTTCTTATTGATTCGAGAACAATTGTAAACCGAACTTTGCAATTTTAACGAAATTGATGAATTTTTTTCAACTACATCGCCCAGCTTCAATAAAATAAAATTTAATAAATAGTTTAAACTTTTAGCTAAATTTCTATTCGATTTTCGAGTACGATTTTCTTGTAATTTCTCTCTACCAACTTTTCTTCTAGTTGTTTTAAAATGGTTTCTATTTTTAGTTAACGTCGAGTTTGGTAAATAATTACGATCTTGTTGGTCCTTTAAATTTATGTTTAGAACTTTATACACTTCATAAGGTTGAATTTCGGTCGAATTACTTTGATTTATTATTTTTATATTTTCAATAGTTTTATTGTGGTCCGAATGTTTAACGTTTTTATATCTTGTATATTCCTTTAAGTCGTATTGATTCAAATTTAAAGTCAGAACAAAATGCGTCGCCAAGAGCAGCAAAACTGGCGCCATATCAGTTGTCCGATTTTCCCTGCTTTGTTGTTTCCTTAATTTCCTCCAGATTATATTTTCTAAAACAAAAATTAATATCGTTAGATTCGAATCCTTTGAAAACTTCTTCGATAAGAAGGTTAGCAATGCTAGTCAATTGTAATGAAATTAAACCCATATAATTTAAATTACAAAGACGAATCAATCGAAACCGTTGCACCGGAGTATTCCGGAAATAATGCAATCTTACGTCCAGATGCATGTTACAAGAAACTCATCCAATTTTGGACGACGTGCATTTCTCAAAGTTAAATTAGATTATTTAAATTTTATAGAACTTACTCGATAATCTAACAATACTAAATTTTTTATACGAAATTTCTATCGACTTTTAGATTATGTTTTTCGCTTTTAGCATCTCTATTGAAAATTATTTTCATTTTAATACAACTACCATAAAAAAATATTGAAAACCACCTAACTTTTATTATTTATTAATTTTTACATAAAACTGGAAAATTAATATGAATGTCGTTGAAACGTTTTGATCAACAAAGTTTGGAGAACTAATTAATTATAGAAAAACTATACAGAATAGAATCGTTAGTTTTCCTCAAAAGACAGATTTTTTGAACTATTGCACATGTCCTAGTTTAAACTTTAAAATTAATTGTTGCAAAACTGCTTCGAAAGCAAAGTTCATGTTTTGTGAAATTTGAAACATACGTTTCTCAAAGAAAATTTGATTTAATAAAGGTTGTTTTTCTAAAAGTGCTTTCGCTTTTATCTTAAATTGTCTCATTTTACAAAAAACTACTGTACTTAAGATATAATTATTTAAATTATCCTATAATTTAAAAGACTGCAAACATCATAAAGTTAAAAGGTTAACAAAAAAGAGAAAATACAAGCAGAAAGCAAAAAAAATGTAAATTTGCCATTCTTTCAAGGAGTTCGTTACGTTATTATTTACACGTTACGTTGATTATTAAAACATAATGTTTGTGCTGTGCTGCTAAATTTTCCACATTTTGCTTCTGCCCAGTTGAGGAATCATTGCCTCTTCAACATTTGCAGATTCGACTTTTTGCTTAAAAATGACCTTTGATATTAAACTCATCCTCTGATTAAAAAACTTTTCATGCAAAATTTGTTTACGTTAAATTTTCTACAATACAATTCGGTTACTTTTAAATTCCCAACACCTAAAAAGTTAAAACTCTTGTAAGATGAATTTCCTGAAACGTTGTATTGTACACTGTTCAAAATCTGGAAGCCCAAGTTATCTAAATTGAATTAGATGCAGAAAATTTAGTTAATTTTAACTTTGTATGCTAGATAATTTAACTTTTCTGCGTTTAGATAATAATATGTATCTTAAATTTCTTGGTAATCTAACTATACTTTTGTTAAATGAACAGAATTTTTCAATTTTTTAAAGATTTTCATGATTACCTTTTGAAAAAGAGCAATTCTTAAAAAAAATGTAATAATAACAAAGTTTTTAGCTGAGATATTTAATACTATAAGGTAAATTTTCTTCATATTCGAGAAGATAGTTTTACTAATTTAAAAGATTGTATCTTTGTTCACAGCTATAACTTACTTTTTCTTTTAGAAACATCTTTTGTTTATTAAGTTAAAGTCTTTGTCAATTAGTGAATTTATCTATTAATTTGATTAAAATTACTTTTGTATGAAATAATTTTGTTAATTCATCACATTTTTGCAACACGATTCAACGCAAATACATCGCCAATGAGCATGAACCCCAGCAATTGTACAGTGGGTGCCTAATCACAGAGTAATCTGTTCTGTACGTACTGGGGAGCGCGGGTAGCGTAAAGGCAAAACATACCATTCTGCAACGCAGTAACGCGTTCAGTCGCGGTATGGTTTGTCCGTGCTTTTTAGCTAGTTTTGCAGGACGAAACATACCACGCTGCAACGCAGCTGTAATTTATTGTTAATATAGACTCTACTTAGTATTTTTATTTGATGTTTAACTTACTGATGGAAAATTTCACAGATTTTATAGCTAATTTTACGATAATAGTAAATAAAGAACATTTAAAAATGAAAATGCTTGTATAAAAAATAGAAACGTTTACGCTTTTGGGTTTTTTGAGAAAATAATAGTTTTTGTAATTCTAAGAAAATATAATTACAAAAACTACTACTACATATTTTCTCAAAATTTTTTGGTAAAGAATAAATTTTTTTTTCTCAAAATTCTAAGACCTAGGTATTATACTAATTTTAGGATAATAAAAAATGCATTCAAAATATCAACGAATCGATGTTATAATTATAAAAAATTGTAATTAAAACAGTTGTTTTGACTTTGAATAATTTATGTATCTACTTATTATTAATGATTTGCCACATGTGACTTGGCGTTGGGGCGATTGACAAGTATATTCTCAGCCAAACATCTTTTTCTGTCAAGATTTTTTACTGTCCAGCTAATATCTGCTGAAATATTGAAGATACTTAAAAAAGTTAAATTATAAACTTTTCAAACAACCTTTTTTTGGAATATTGGGCATAATTATTAGAAAGAAAAATGGTACTTGTGATACATAGTTTTAAAGAGAAATTGATTTAGAATACGATTCTCTAAAAATATACAGGGTGTTCTATTTAAAAAACCAAAGTTATATATTTTCCGGCAAAACAAGTAGGCCATGGAAAAAAATTGTTTGCGCTATTTTGTAGATTAGGTGTTGTTTGAAAAGTTTATAATTTAACTTTTTTAAGTATCTTCAATATTTCAGCAGATATTAGCTGGACAGTAAAAAATCAACCACCCTGTATATGACTTTAGAGTCAGTAGTGTCAAACGACGACAGATCAGCGCAGACGACGCAAATTTTAAATTTATTTTATATTCTATACTAGTTTATTTGCAACAATCGGAAATTTAAAAAAATGTTTAATAAATTATTTATGGAAATTAGTAGCGTCGAACTAAACTTTTAAAGAAAATGCGGAGGGATAGCAATTTTTTTTCACGAATCGCTTTATGTTGGAACACTAATTATGGGAGAGATTTTTCCAGATCAGAGGCGTGCGGGAACAGGGTCAAAATCGCCTTTGTTTGTTGCAAAACTGCTAGTTTTGACAATATCTTTGATCACATTGAAGATAGCAAAAAAATACATCTTAGGTAATTTGTAACGTATAAAATTACGAAGAAAATAAGACCGATCTGAGCCTAAACGAATAGTTCGTTAATGCAGAAAAAAATAGAAACCATAGAAAGGTTATTAATTTTTAAATTTAATTTAAGAAAAAAGTAAAAGGCCAAACTTTTTGAAAATGCTTTTAAAATATGCTTTTTAATACACAAAAACACTGAACCAAATTTCAACTTTCAATATTTATTGAAACAGCCACAATCGCTAGAAGACTAAAAATTTTCAACCACGAATAAAGCTGGAGCAAATGATGGTAGAGGGTGAAATTTTTTTTGAAAGAAAGGTACGACCAAGCACTTTCAAATAATAGAAAATTGTAATTTTTCGTCAACTTCTTCGCCCTTTTTTCGCCTTGAAAAAGCTTGTCATTTAAAACTTACTAAGCTTACGAGTGGCTCGGTTGGGGTGGGCTACGAAGCGTCGGAGACCCCATAACATCCCTGAAATGTTTTGACGTTGATACAGAATCGCCCTATATATAAGAAGATTTACTGTTTTCAGCTGATTTTTGTACAATTTTGCAGAAAACTTGTAAGTGTTACTGAAAGTAGCGTTGTGGATTGTTTAAATCAAAATTCCTTAGATTGCACGAACCAATCTAGGAGTAATTACGATCCCGATGTCTAAAGTAAAAGGCAACCTCGTACTATAATGTTTTACAGACCCTGGTCGTGGATTTGCATTACAAGCGAACGTAAATGTAACAGGTGCTTTGTGTAATTGAAAACCGTATGTTTTTACAATTAATTGCGTCACAGATAATAATCCCTTTGTGCCGTCGACAAAGGTTATATTTTTCACCTTTTTATATCATCGTTATAGATAACTAAAAGACACGAGGTGATGTAAAGAGCAAATGTCAAAAAAATTAATATAAAATACTACATAAAAGCGCAATAAGTTACAAAATATACAGAGTAAATAATTCAAAAGAGAAACGGCAGAAAGCAAATTATTGGACTGTTAAAGAAAGAAAACCCTTGTGTGTAAACGTAAAAACATACGAAGATAATGATAATACATTTATATATTCTTTTCTGGACAAAGAATAATTAATGCTAATCAGCATGCAAAGCACTTTTTTACATCGAAATTTAAATTTATAAGCACCGGACAATTGTATAATTTAATTTGTTTTGTCATCTAGGTACATTGGTACATAGGTACTGGGGAAATTTTATAAGTGAATTTTCTTATTAAAGGTCTATTCGCAATGAATAAAATAGAATTATTCGAGAAAACAAGAAACACGTGTAAGGAACGATTGAACCTCTCTATTTTCGTAAATTGCAATCCTTTCTATTGAAACAAAGTTAATTAATTAGTTTTTAGTTTTAATCCAATTTTCTATCGTACTGTCCTTAATTACATCATTAAAGTAATTAAATTGGAAACGTGCAATGAAAGTGTGATTTAAATTGTATTATTTTTTAACTATTTGGTTTAAAAATGTATTGCCGCTTTTACGCAGAGCTTAAAATTTAATGTTTAAATTCGAACCTTGGGATGAGGAAATTGCATTTGCCGATATCTTGATTTACTTTATTTTATAGGATACTTATTTTATATTTTTACCACCTACGAATAATGTTTTGTATCCTGCAATTTATAAAATGCAATAACATCGGGTAACTTTGAAGAATTACTTTTAAGTTTGCTGTTGCGTTTATTTAAACAAAGGAAAAACTAAAACTCGTATTTTCCTATTTTTTAAGAATTTCGTAAAAAAGGACAACACTCGCATATAATAGAAACTTTTATATTATATAGCCGCTTTATTTGTTTTACAAAGTAAATTACAAAGGAATTTAATACAAGCTGTTATGTAAAACAAAACAAAGTAAACATTTCCAAATTGCAGTGGATGAAATACTACGTGCGGTATAACATTATAAATAAGTAGGCATGTATAATTGAATAGTTATTTACTGTAGGTATTACTCGTACATATAAGGTATTACAAAGCGAGAGGAAAAGTTTGACCCACGAGACCGTATAGGTCGAGTCGGAAAATTTTCTCGAGTGGGTCATACTTCTTAACACACGTGTGCAGTATAAAGTCGATCCAACACCTATTTAAAAAAGAAAATTTATTCCCTATAATTTCTTTCTTTTTAAGGGTTGTTTTTTTTAAATCGCCGTCATTGAATAGCAACTTTATGTTTCTAAAATCGCCATATTTTATAGTTATAAAGTATTGGATAGTAATATTTTAGAAAACTTTACATCTAAATATTGGAAAGGAAATTCCTAAAATTTTTAATCTTTACAATAAAATAAAATGAAGAAGTCGAAGACCTACAACTGCCGTGGTTAATGAAGAAATCGCCGTAACAAGAAATTTGAGATTTTTCATTTAGGGCAGTTTGCGTAATAACTCTATTTCTTCTACAGCTATTAACCTTATCTTAAGATACGACAATTTCACTAACGGTTTAGTAGTTGTAGAATAAAATAAATGGAGTTATTACAAACTGCCCTAAAAATCTCAAATTGTTGATTACGGCGTTTTCATTAATAACGGCAGACCAGGCACCGAATTAATGTTACTTGCTTTAATGAGTTCTATCGCTATATTTCAGTTGTTGTTTGATAAAACTACGATTAAGCGCTGAATTACCGAACATAAACTGGAGCGTCTGCAAACGCAACGAATTGATCTATCCAGACTGTATTTGAGCAAAGCATGCTATAAAGTACAATTCCATAAACAGTAGTGGCGAGTCTAGGTCCGGTACTTTTACTATCGGTTAAACAACCTATTAAACGAATCAAGGTTAGTCTTCTTTCAACTCATTGAGAATGAGAACTGGTTATCTCTAATAATTTATCAAATTTGCTTAACGAACAGTAAAAGTATCGGCCTTAAGTGTGTCAAAGTTCTTCACGACTAAGAGCCGGTACTTTGAGTCTCGATTATGCCAATTCGAGGCTGAAAGTACTTACCCTAATTATTGCAAACACTTGAAAGGAATTGGAGAGATTTTGTGCGTTTTGATTAGATGCCCACCTTTTTATTTATAAGTTATTTCGACACACCTGAACGCAAATGTAAAAAATTTACAAATTGCTGTCAGTAAATTGTTTGAAATAGAGCACCATATGTTATGATTGTCGAAAAAATGATTTTTCAATATGAACGATCAATAAACACTTGGGTTCTGTAATTATTCAAGCGTGTTTCCTCTTATACACCAATAACAGAAAATTCAGAGGCTTGGAATACATATTAAATGACAATAGAAAATTGCCATTTAAATGCTAATATACAAAGTTTCTGAATTTTTAAACTATTTACTTGCAAACTACTTCTCAAGTGTAATTTATAAATGTGTAGCTAAGCTACCCTTTTTTTACTCACTTGGATTGCAGAATTTCCACAGAGATTATGAAAAACCGCCAACTGTTTTTATGATTTGTGGTCACTTTCAAAGCTCTAGTGTCACAAGATAAAATACATTAATAATTTAAACTATTTTTTCTATTTCCTATGAATTTTTACTGAAAATTCTTATTATAACGATTTATTATTCATAAAGCGTACAAGTAGACAGACAGACCGTATCGATGTGTAAACTTATTGACGATAATGAGCGCATTCAAACTATACAACAGTTTTCAACAGCAGACTGATCGTTCGTTCTCTATCTCTGTCTACATAGTAAAATAGACAGAGCAACTAGTCAGCTGTTAGGGACTGCTCTATGGTTTCAATTGTGGCGTACATTTGAAGGGTGAGTGAGCCTGAAAAAAGACAGAGAGCAATAAAAAATGATTAACAGACGAATCAATAGTAAATTAGTGATATGGACTTTGAATTGACACATGGATAAACAAAGCCAGGCAAGCGAACAAGCGATTAACTAACAAGTAGTCAGTCGAACGAATTGAATGGAATAATAAAATATTAACATGCAGACAAATATTATTGCTCGAAATTGACAAATTTTGATATGTTATGTTAAGTAAGTGAAAATAACTAATGCCCTACAGAATTAATCGTACATTTAGTATGTATGTATCTAAATTTTACAACTGTAAAACTCAATTCCAAATAAATTTATATTCAAATTGTTTTTCCTGTATAAAAAACAAATTGAAGAAACGAATCCAACACGTGTTATAGGCACGGAAATTTTATCTCTCGAAATTTAAACGGAAAACAATCTTTAGTTTTTCAATAAAAGTAAATAAAAAGAGAATTACTTAATTACCAACCCTGAGAGAGGGAGAAATTGTAAGACGGAGATTTATTTTCTTGTTTTACAGCAGCAGACGTAATTTACTTTGAGAAACTTCTTAAAAAATTGTAACCTACACGCCCAATTAATTTGTCAAGCTTATGAAAAAAGTTTGGTTTATCACTTAACGAAAAATTATTAAAGTACAAAAATTCTTGAGTATATTTACATTTAATTTTTCAGACTTTTTTCCACAATGTTTGTATAAAAAAAAATTAAATTGACGTAGATATCAGAAGCTCGAGGGCAATTGAAATGACATAAATATGTCGAAATATTAGGTTAAGGGAGGAAAAAATTTAAATTTCATTTATACTCACAAATGGCTTTATATTCAAATAATTAATACTTCTATACTTCTGTGTTCGATAACAGTAATGTAAATGAATTTGGGTTAGTTATGAACACAAAGATTATTTAGCATTGTACTTAATTAAAAGGTCTGAAAAGCCAATATTAGCTTTTGTGGAATAGTGTATTCCTACTTAAGGGAATATTAGGTTTCGACAAATGAAGTGTTTTTCAAGTAGGAAGAAAATTACTTTTTAGTTATTCTACTTATTTCAAGAAGCTTACCTATTTGCTATGCTTCTTACGCAGTTATATAAAACTTTTTAAAATGAAACTTATTTAAATTTCAAGAAATCCATGCATTTAAATTATAGGGATATGTATAAAAAATAAGGAAAAATAATTAGCATATTAAAAATTTAGGCCAATTCAAATTGGATTAAATTAACTCTTTGGTTTTAAATTTGAATTAAAATTTTGTTATTAATGATGGTTCACAAGTTTAGTAACTATCAAGTTTCACCGACTATAATAATAATTACAAGATGTTTCAGAGATTTGTTTAGAAGCCACCTCGTAAACTTAAAATATTGGACTTGAAGCTACACGCTTGAAACTACAATTAAATTATCTCTATACATGGAAGCCGCAACAGCAAAGCTTTTATACCTTTTATCTTCATAAATCACCTTTTCTTTTCCTTAATCTTAATTTTAACATACACAATTTTAAGTATTTTCATTATACAAATGGCTAAAAGGTGAGATAACAAAACAGAAAACCCAAAACCCAGATTTTTAAATTACCCAAATGTTCACGAGCAGAAAGATGAAAGATTTTAGTGGTACTCAAAAACACACATTTACAGAGAATAAAAATATTAAACTGCAATATAAAAGAATAATAAAATTATTAATAAAAGCACACATTATAGCTCAAGGGAAAATTCGATGTATTCATTAGAAAAAATTGGAACCACAGCTTCATTCAATACAATTTCGATTTAGCTTATCCAAAGACAAAAATTTAAATAATCGAATCTACGTTGTATCATCTTTATACATACTATAAGGTGCCTCTTTCACCTAGTTTCTTATTTCCATAATCAGATTGTACAAAATAAAGTATTTAATAAAATTTTACAGAAGTGTTTTATTTATATTTTTTGAAATGAAAGAATTAAATTATTCCTAGCAAGGAAATCCGACGAACCAAAAAGAAATGTAGAAAAAAAGTATCGTGGAAATGAAGCACCATCCCGGCGCTTGAGCGCACAAGTTGTTCCTGTACGTACTCTGTGCGTAATCCGATAGGTGAGAAAATTATACCTTTGCATCGCGTTTCTGACCAGCAAATTTAATCATTAAATCATGAGCTATTACTTCAGTAAAATAAGACGACATTTTGCTCTATATAGGGGAAATAATTAGGGGAAAGCTGAATTTTCCAACAATGACTTCTTAGGTTATATATACTTGAAAACTGACGAGTCCCCCTCGTGCCTCCGTTTGCGTTGTCGAGAATTTAGGATTTAAAGATGGCGGATTTGACTACAGTTGATCTACAGTTGTATCTTCACAAGTAAATATCCGATTTAAATAATCTTTTTTGGGCTTTTTTACTGGTGGAATTTAGTTTACGACCTAGGCTGGGAATGTTTCCAGTACTATCGTTTGGTTCCATGTAATTCAACTGTAATGTTGTCAACTGTCAGATTTATTCTGATGTTTATAAATGAACAATAATAGTATATTGTTTTATAAAGAGAGAAAGTGAAACTTTTTTCAGCGAGTCAGTTAGTCTTGTCAAGCGAGACAAAAGTCAACTACTGACATTTTTCAAACGTCTTGTCAACTTAGCAGAGAAAAAATCCCCCAAAACCAATACGGTAAGAGAAGGCACTTTGCAATACTGTTTTAAACTAGCAGTACGATAAGTAGGGAACACTAAATACCTAAATAGAAATAATAATAATAATAATAATATAAAATTGTAAAGTTTAATTCAAGATCGTTAAAACAGTTATATGATTACATATAACCAGGTTTATGGATAAAAGTCTGTATATAAAGCGTCTAGAATAACGCTATAATAATAATAATAACCACTTCTAATAATAATATGATAATCCTACAGAATAAATGAAAATACGCCGTTTTCTTTAATATCAAACTTTTAAAGTCATAATAGAAAATTCCGAGGGAAAACTAATTCTCAATTAAAAATACAAAACGATGCATTTGAGAACTTGTTGCTGTAATTACCCCAACACTTTTATTAAAGTTTTGCTTACTCCAAAATTGCTCTATGTAATTTTTGTGTTTGAAAAAATTAATTATTGCAATAAAATTATAAACCCTCTACATTAAGGCGAATTAATGACAAACGCCAAAACATTTCCGCAACTCTTTCAAATCCATTTATAGTAGAGTTAAAATTAACCAACTTTTATCCCATAAAGTTTGAATCATTTGCAGTAGAGTGGTTTGAAAAAAAAACTTTACAAAAACTTTAGGTCCTTATAAATTAAGTTTATTTTGAAACTTAATAAAAGCTGAACTTGACATCAATACCAACGAAATCGTTAAAAAGAATTTTGCAATTTTAAATAAAAAAATACTAGTTGATAGCTCGAAAATGTTATATTATGTTTATTTTTGAAACCGACATGACAGCTTCCAGCAAAATTGTCTCCCTTATACAAACTTGCTAACGTGATAAATAAGAAAAAACTTCCAGTTGGTCTTAGAACGATTGACCCTACATTTATATACTTGGACAGTTTCAAGTACCTACTTTTCCTTGTATCAGTAAACAAACTAACACGCTTTCTAGTTAACTGAAGGATAGTTTAATACGATTATTAAAATTGAAACGAAGGGAAAAATTTCATTTTAAAAGCTATATTTTCAATATACTAGAAGACAATAAAGAGCAAACGTTAATTTAATTTTCTTGTCAAACAATAGGCACTTTTATCTGACCTTTTTTAACAATTTCGCCAATAGCAGGTGGCATCATTTTTATTTAGTACGGAAAATTGAATAACAATCAACGATATAAAGTTGATCAAAAATTGGAACCTTTACAAGTGAACTTTATTAACTCCCTCTTTTTCAACTGCTTCTATTTCTCACACAATTTTCCTTTGTTTTTTATTTCTAAGTTGTTTTATTCTTTATACTTTAAATTACACCTTGGGGCCTAACATTAATCATAAATATTTAATTTGAACTGTTTCCAACTTTCATAATAAGTTTTCATTTGTGGATTTAAAATTTTGACATGATGAATTTTTTCTGTGAAACACACTTTATTTGTCAAGTTAATACTTTTATATCCGTAAGGGCTAAGCTAAATATGAAAAAACGACTTTTTATGTAGAGTTAACATCAAAGATCTTATCAAGATTTCAAAGGCTCTTTGAAAGTAGGTATATAAAATGGCGTCTTTTTGAAAGATGAAGTTATACATAAATACTTTAGTTAATTTATGTTGTGAAGAAACAACTTTAAGTAAGTTGCTTAATTTTAATCTTTATACATATAAAATAAAGTACGAAAGTAGGTACTTGCCCTTGCAGTACCTTTAAAATTAATAAAAATTGGGAAAATAAATTTAAAGATTTTTTTGCAAGTGATTATTTATTATATTTAATAAAAAAGAACTTCAACATGTAGAATACGGAATACTTTTGAACGATTTTCAGAAGTTTTATGAAACATTTATTGCAGTTTTAAATTTTGGAAGAAAGTTTTTTGCTTAATTTAATACTAAGGTACCTTGTCTACAATATTTACGAAGTAAAAGTAAGCGTTCTATCGAAAATAAAGTCCCAAAGCCAAAGCTTTATTCAGAACTTTTGTATCAAGTTAGAAATAGGATTCGAATAAAAATTTTTAAATTCTTAGTTTTTCTATTAAGAATTTAAGCAAAACTATCTCGTAAATTCAAACTTTGTAACGTTATACAGTAATATAATATATTATAATATATAATATTATAATATGCATCGTGGTCTGAAAGAATAATATTCGATCTAAAAATTAGCTCGAAAGTGTGTAATGGTTAGATAAGTCATTAGGAAAGCAAGAAATGACCTAAATTTCATGAACGAGGAGGGTTCAAATTTAAACTGGAAACTTGTTTCTAAACATAGGAAAATCGATCGATGAAAAAATGGCCCTTTCCTATACTATTCGCGAAAATTGCAAAGGGTGCGACACCTATTGGTTAAATATGAAACACTCCCCGTGGGGGCTGTCACGTGTTATTTGTTTACAATTTTTATCTAAATTTTATGCTACCGCTGTGACATAACCTCAATAATACAAATTTATTTTGGCAATACAGCTACAAAAAGTACTTAAGACATTAAAATTTAAATAAAAATATGTTATAAATATCAAATACAATCGCCTATAAACATCAGACCAATGTATATAAACAGGGTGTGTAAACGTCAAAATCATATTATGTTCAATGTTCTCCCCACGGTTTCCGACATCTTAGTTAATGTAAGTGGCGCCTCTAGCGGACTAGTGGTTGTGGTTTTCTCGAATAAGAGTATTTATTTTAAAATACGACAAATCTAGAGAAGACTGTTCATAATAATTCTATTTAGTAAAGCATATTGTTATAAAATCTTTTAGTCCTGACTTATTGACTTTCAATTTCCATTTGTTCGAACCTGCTACAGAAGCCTCATGGTAAGGACAGGTCATGGTCCGACACTGCTACTAAAGAGGTTGTGCAGTGTCTGCACACTGAAGCAATCGTCTATCACTCGCTAACATCAACAAAAATTAAACTACATAGTTTAAGTAACCGGTAATCACGTGGTAGTTGGTGAAATTCAAAATGATAACAAAAAGTGGCTATATTGGATCAAAATTACAAAAAGTTTATAATTAACCTCGTGCCTTCGCCTTGAGTATAGGTAAAACGCAAAAATTTTAATAAATGTGACATAGCAGAGTTAATCAAAACTTATAATGATTAGGGTACGGTAGGAGGCAAATTTGATCATCAAAGTTTATGACTGAAACTGGAAAAGTCGACTACGTTGAATGATTAGTAGTTTCAAACTTTTGTAAGTGCTTTGTCTGATAAGTGGCATGTACATTGCTCTGTTAGTTAATTCTTAATTACACTGACTGACCTAAAAACAAAGCTCGTGTACTTATATTTCTTATTAGTCCCACTAATTTAGACTCTAAATAGTGCTCTAAGTTTTAGAGCACATTGGGAATCCCGAATCCTATTGCAAAAACAAACGGCTGTACGGACATTACGGACAATGTAGAACGAAGTATGCGCTAATCAGTAATTAAGGACCTCGGATAATCATTTCATAAAAGAACAATTAAATAAATTAGCTGACATGCTATAATCGATCACTAACTAAAAAATAAAGCAAATTAAACGCAACTACAAACAGAAAAACGACCATAGAAAGGCGTCTTTATATTTTAGGAGTTCCTGGGTTATTTTTGTTTCTCAACTTTTTCCAATGTTAACATTATTTTTGCTTGTTATAAATAAAAAACGAAAGAAAACAAAACTTAGAAACAAAATTTTCTTCAGAAATGCCCTGCAGGCAACGAGAACGCTCATAAACATTGAGAATTTAATCTGAAAAAGAAATCTGACGAAGAGATTTAATTAATTAAATTTATTCTACAAGCTTAAGTTTTAAGGAAACTTTTATACTAACAAAGTGCACTGAAGTATCAATTAAAAAAACTTGTTTATCTAATACGGATGGTGAAGGTGATGCATAAGATTCATCCACTAAGTTTAATATTAAACAGTGTTTCAAGTGAAACTAATCGTTATATTGTATACAAGATAGAGAT
Source organism: Malthinus seriepunctatus (assembly GCA_963924605.1). NCBI lineage: Eukaryota > Metazoa > Arthropoda > Insecta > Coleoptera > Cantharidae > Malthinus > Malthinus seriepunctatus. The sequence goes on from OZ004602.1 coordinate 8,769,082, forward strand.
CATTTTATTCAACGGATGGAGTGTAATCAATTTTCTCCAATAAATTGCAAGTATGTGCAGGCTGTTAGTAAAGTTTTTCCCGAGAAATGTTTCAATCTCGTTTTTTTGGAAAATATTAGAGCAAAACGTGTTTATATGCATGCATCATTTTATTTGCTCCTTTTCGAACATTAGGCAGATGTGGATTTTGAAGTTTACAACGAAATACAAAGAAATAGTTTTCAGGTATTAAATGCAAAACCTCAAACAATTCATATTTTTGATGGAATCTTGTTAGGCTGTTTAGTTTGAATTATTGTTTATTATTAAATAATCCTTATAGGGTAGAAATGCCAATGATAAGCAACGTTGTGCTGTAATCGCGACAACATACTAATAAACAATTATGATGTATAAAAAAATTTTAAATCAACCAGCCCATCAGTCTTTTGTGAAAGTATGGGGTCGTATTTATCAAATAATTTGACAGCTTTTGCAAAGTTAATGAACTATCTCAGAGTTCAGATAAAATTACTAACTTCTTAAAAAATTTCATAAGATTTAAAATTCAAAATATTGTATAATGAATAATCTATAAAGTTTTTTTATGAAACTTGATTATAATTTATAGAAACATTTTCAGACTTTTGTTACTAGGAAAATTGATTACTTTAATTAATATCTATGCAGAAAGAATCTCCATAAAAGGCCTTAATGGAGTTACGTAAAAATAAGAAAAAACTAGATTCTTTTTATATGATTAACCACTTTTGTATTCAGTACGATGCTCATTTAGCATTTCCTCGTGATATTCTTTCCATTATGCAATTCTAATCATTTGGACATTTGTCGCTGATCTGTTTTTTTAAACATTTCTTATCGTTCTCAAATCCTCCTTTGTTTGAGTTCCGCCAATGTGGAACTATTTGCCCAAATTTTTTATTCGACGTTTCATTTTTTACTTATGAATCTGCTTTTTTATCACTCTCTTACTTTCTTGCATATTGCTCTGTCTTATTGATAACGACTTTAATCATTTTATAATTAAAGTTTATATAAAAATGAAAAATAGCTTCCGTCATTCTCAATTTTAACAGTTTTATAAAAACTCTTCGAGAATTAAAATTTTATTATTAATGGATTAATTAATAAATTATATCCTTAAAAATTGATTTCTCGCGTTGTTATTTTTTTGTAATACTCATCCCTAAAAGTTCATTTTATTAAACTTTTTAACAGTAAAATTTTCATACTGATGAAAAAGAGAAATTTGTTTTAGATAAATTTCGAAAGTTCTACCATCAAATAGGCGATAAAATTACAAATTACAAGTACAGCCACGCACTCGTAAAAAATATAATAAAAGTAAAGATCCTTATAAAAAGAAGTAATGTTATGCCGTCATACCGAGCGAGAACTATTTGAAATATACAAATGCATCAACATAAAGTAAGTTCAAGAATCAGAACAACTGTCATCGCCAATAGAGTTCTATGATGTGTCATTCTCACGTACATCTAATCTATATTACAAAACAGAATAAAATATCCTCAGAATAGTGTAAAAATATAGAAAAGTAAAAGAAAATTCAGTACACTCCATTAAAGTTTATGAAGAACTTAAAATCCCAGTGCAGCTGATTCGAGTTTAAAACCCTCATGAAATATATCAAATTGAAATTATTTAAAATTCAAAAGAGCTACTCAAAAAAGCATCTTTTAAAAAGTATTAAAGTAATACAGAGTAATTAAATACTTTACTTATGCACATAATTTAATCCTTTACGTTATATTCGAAAGGTTTAGTTTTATGGTCGTGAGTAGTTCGATAAACGGTTTACGCTTCCTAAGGGAACTATACTCTCTAATCACCGACACATAATGGGACCATGTTAATATTTAGGGTTTCTTAAATTGAAATTTAGTTTGGTGCACGTTTGACTGATTTCATTTACTTAATATTTTAGGTAAACGTTAAAACTTTTGGAATTTTAATATGTATTTGATTATTCTATACGAAAATTTAGCTTCGTAAGTTATTTATTAATTATCGTTTAGGTTTTATAATATTATAAATATTTTTTATTACATTCAAAATTTTTATTACATTAATAATACTTAAAAATTTTTAATTAAACAATTTATTTCTTAAATAAGCAAACAAACGTCTTATTAAAATGGGTCATTTGGTTATATTGTCACGCTCATGAAATAACTTTTCGTCTTAGGCTTGCAAAACTCCCGAACAAAAATAAAGCCCAATGAGTATACTGCGATTACATTTCCACTTTTTTTCCACATTTTTCGTCGACTTCGTTTACTTTTACTCTTTGAAAAATGATAAGAACAAAAAAATTAAAATTTTTGTTTAATATCTGGACGTTTTGGTTCCCCCTAACCCTTCGTTAGTGTGGTGGGGTATGACATACCCCAGTAACTGTATTTATAGTTATAAAATTCAAATTAGATAAGCTAACGACCTATAGCCTTCAGTAGCTTCAAATTGTGGATGGTTTAAGAAGTTGTAATCATTGCCGGATGTATAGGAATATTCAGTTACACGTGAGTCCTCAGGAAAGTTGGTTGGGGTATTACATACCCCAGCACACCTGTAACGTAACTTCTCGTTCTTATGACAGTTTATACAGTGTCCGCAAAAAAGTCTGCACCATATGGGATTTTTTTTTATTATACATGTTTTTGGAAAATAGTATTTGGCATCAATGTCTGCATGAAATAAAACCAAAATGGTGCCAAAAATATTAGCTATGTCATTTACGCAACACCGCGAAATCGTCTCTTGAAAGTTTCGATTGCCCAAAAATGCTCTTATTTTTCAAAACAGAGAAAAACATCATAAGGGAAAATTGTTTCTATTCACCTCAAGATACTAGATACAAAATTTAAGAAAAAAATATTAACATTTTCATTTTTTGGTTTTCTTGAAAATTCTCACTTATTTATAATTTTCCGGAGTTCTTTTCTTTACATTTAAGTTCTAGAGATCCACTCTGATCCAACGAGATCAAAATATTACGTTTTGGTCTTAACTTAGTCTAATTTTGGGACATAAAAATATTTTCATTGAAATTGATAGGACCATCTTGGACTATTTTCCCGCCTCTGAATTCTTCTTGGGAAATATTTTAACCGTAGAGGTCACATATTTTAGAAAAATATCGGCAAATTGTAATTAAAATAAGAGCTGACAGATGGAGGTCCCAGATAGAGTACTACATTACATATTAAATAAAATCCATATTAGTTTATTGTCTGGATATTTAGGGTAAATTTAGACATCATTTGGGACCTCTATCTGTAAGCTCTTATTTTAATTAAAATTCACCGATATTTTTCTAAAATATGTGACCTCTACGGTTAAAATATTTCCCAAGAAGAATTCAGAGATGGGAAAATAGTCCAAGATGGTCCGATCATTTTCAATGAAAATATTTTTATGTACCAAAATTAGACTAAATTATAAAAAAAACGTAATATTTTGATCTCGTTGGATCAGAGTAGATCTCTAGAATTTTAATGTAAAGAAAAGAACTCTGCAATATTATAAATAAGTGAGAATTTTCAAGAAAACCAAAAAATGAAAATGTTAATATTTTTTTCTTAAATTTTGTATCTAATATCTTGAAGTGAATAGAAACAATTTTCCCTTATGATGTTTTACTCTGTTTTGAAAAATAAGGCATTTTTGGACAATCAAAACTTTCAAAAGACGATTTGGCGGTGTTGCGTAAATAACATAACTAATATTTTTGGCGCCTTTTTGGTTTTATTTCATGCAGACATTGATGCCAAAAACTATTTTCGTAAAACACGCATAATAAAAAAAAATCCCATATGGTGCAGACTTTTTTGCGGACACTGTATAGGATTTTGAACATTTTGTCAAAATTGTTAAATTTTTTCAAAATTATGTTTATTAAGCCATCCTTCAGTGATTTATTTTAAAATTTACATCAAATTAATTGTTAATAAATTTTTATTAATTTTTCTGTTTTTTTTCCTGTCGTTTTGAATAAATATGTATATCTTTTTTTATAAATGTTGTTTAGTGGTTTTATTTGTTTTAGTCGACACACAAATAAGTACAAAATGAATTTTTAAGATAAAATTACCAAATTCTTAAAATTCTAAAGGCCTGGAGTGAAAATTAATTTGGGGTAGTAGAACCCCAAATTGACCCCAAACGACCCCCAAATGATCACACCAGTCAGTAGAAATTTTTCCACCACACTAACGAAGGGTTAGCTCGGAGAAGTTACGTTTTTTACGCGGATAAATAATTTCCCCCTAGCAGTTATTAGTGGAAATGTGTCCTTTATTAATTCACTTAATTGACCCGTGTTTTGTACTGAATAATAACATAACGTTGAGTTGAATTATTCAGAGTCTTCATAAATACTGATAAATACCCTCAACTCACGTGACCAATTTGCTAGGCAACTACCAATCAAACGTAATGAAATATGGCGATTGCCTTGCAAATTGGTCACGTGGGTTGAGGGTATTTATAAAGGCTCTCTGTATTACCTATAGGTTTGTTTACTACGACCTTTTAACCTAAATTGCTCTCATTAATAACTTTAATAGTCGTCCCATGGTCGTCCCCATACAGTTTGACAGCATGTACTTCGAAAACAAAGCACTTTTTTTGGCTTAAAATAACCCACAGAATGTCTTCCTCAATTATTGAACTTACCGTGTATTATTATATTAATTATTATAATTATTGAGTGACCCTGTATAAAATTTACTTTGGTACTACAATCGTACGTAAGGTCAAAAATATTTATTCAAAGGAAATGTTATGAAAATTCTGTTTTTAAAGATTTAGTAGGTATTAAAATTTGAATAAAATATATATTAGTAAGCGTTGAAATAAATATATCAATAATTAATAACAATTAAAAAATAGTATGTTATATACTTAGGTTAAGAAGTATACTATTATAACCCTAGCGCAACTATTATATCCAGAGGCGCGAAGCGCCGAGGGATATAAAGCGCGAGGGTTATAATAGTATTCTTAACCGTAGTTTATATATTATTTTTTTTGCTACTTACTAATATTATCAATTTGCACAAAAATATCATTTAAAATTTTCTAAAAGAATCAAAAAAACAAAATGTTTAATATTTAAAAAAAATAGTTTAAAAAGTAAAAAAAGGCGTAGGTGTCAATGTCAGTTTAAAAAATTGACTGTAGTATACGCGTTTTAATCATTTAATCAAGATTATTCTAATTCTTCTAATTTCAATTATGTCTGAAAGTGAAATGTGTACGCCACCAGAAATACGGGAAGCTGCTAATAGCGTTAATGATAATCTGTTGCCAGAAAAATCAAAAAAGCTATATATGAATGCTTATTCTCAATTCAAAGATTGGTGCCCAACAAACAATGTGAATAAAGTATCAGAAAATGTTTTGCTTGCCTATTTTCAAGAAAAAGCACCGACTCGAAAAGCATCCACGTTATGGGCGCTATATTCAATGTTAAAAACAACAATTTCTATACAAGAAGACGTTGATATATCAAAATATTTTAAGCTGATTGCATTTTTAAAGCAAAAAAACCGTTCATATAAAGCTACAAAATCTTCTGTGTTTTTAAAAGAAGAAATTACTAAATTTTTGACTGAAGCTTCGGATGAAACATTTTTGTCTACAAAGGTAATCTTTCTTATTTAATTATAGTCATAAAAACTTATGTTAACGTTGTAGCCGATTCTTATAGTTGGAGTAGCAGGAGCATGCAGGTCGGATGAATTATGCAATATGGTTTTAAAAGATGTTGAAATAAGAGAGGACCTAATACTTATAAACATTCCCAATTCCAAAAATGGAACATCTAGAAAGTTTGTTGTGATGGATCATCAATGGGTCAATATTTTAAAGAAATATCTCAGTAATAGACCTGACCTAAATAAGGTTTTTATTGGGTATCGTAATGGTAGGCACACAAGGCAAAACATTGGGCACAATACAATTGGAAAAGTACCTTATGTAGTAGCCTCTTTCCTAAAATTAGAAAACGCTAAAACCTTTACTGGTCATTCGTTACGTCGCACTTCAGCGACAATTCTAGCTGAAAATGGTGGCGATTTATTAACTTTGAAAAGACACGGGGGCTGGAAATCAGCAACCGTTGCCGAAGGCTATATTGAAGAGTCAATTGCGGATAAAAAAAGGATAGCTGGTTTGCTCCAGGGGGCATCTACCTCAAACACTTCTGACCAAACCAATAAAAATTCGGAAATCAACTGTCCCTGCCCTGCCCCAAACGCAGGATTAAGTATGACGTGCCACAATTGCACCATCAATTATTTTAATTAATTTTGTATTTTAAACCGTAAGAAGTTTATATTTATTATGTAATAAAATGTTTAAGATCGTGTTTTAAAGATTTTTGACATCAGTGTCACTTTGACAGTTTTCATTATTTACCTAGGTAAATAATATTTTATTATTTACCTAATAAATAATAATATTTTATTATTTACCTAGGTTGAGAAATTTAATTTCTCTGTTTAAAAATGGGTCAATAATGATAGCTTCTCAGGCTAGTAGTAAAAAAAAAATTTTAATTACTTAAATAAACTGACAACAATAATTTTAAGACGTCTGGCAGCGTCGCGAGCGCAACAAATTTCTAGGAATCTCGGCACGGCTACCTATGCACGTGGATGGATCTGCACGCAAGCATAAAAAGTGCGGCCAAGTTTACCACCTAAAAACTACCCTTTTAACAATAATTTTTAATTAAAACAAAAGTATTTTGCCTTTTTTATTATAAACTTCGATTTTAGATACATTTCGATACAAAAAACAGCTTAAAAGTCCCTTTAATACATTTATAATTTTTCATCGTTCGTGCAGAACTCCCCATGTAACCTGCTTTCCCGCTCGGCGCGACCACCTGTTCAGTCTTCATAAGACGGAGTGGCGCGTAAACGGTCTAATGGCGGCGAGCTTTTCTATTGTACGAGAATTATAATCAATAAAAATCAATATTTAACACACTTTCATTAAAAACAAATAAAATTAACGGAGAAGTGTTATAGTTATGTTTATTACTGTTATATTTTTAACTTAATTACGTGCATAATTTAACTTTATTGTACAAATTTGTTTGTGTGTGTGTGTTGATGGAATTTTCATGAAAGATGCAGAGCTGAGATGGCCGTGTCGGGTTTCATTGGAATATTTTTGTATTTTTTTGTAAGGTAAGTGCTTTTTAAAATTCTTTTACAACCTCTATCCTTGTAGGTAGTAATTTTTTTGTAATTTTTTAAAATTTTATCGTGATCTCGAAAACAAATTGTCCACCTTTAATTTTACATTAGATAGGTTACCTAATGCAAATTTTTATCATTATTTATCGAATCAACATTAAAATCTGTAATCTTATTATTTATTATTACCGACTATATTTTTTTAATTGTGTTTTTTACTACAGTATAAAAATAAACGAAAGCAAATTAATTATTTCCTTGGAAGATTCCTATAGAAAGATAGATAAATACACAGTGGTGTTTCATAAATAAAGTTCTTGCAAACAGTGACAGGGGCAGGGACAGGCAAAATTTAGAAAGTTTCAAAGAGTCCCGACTTTTTGTGTGATAATTTTTCTTCTTTTTGCTTGTCAGATAGACGAAGTTGGGCTTTTCGAAACTTTAATCAGTTTTCATTTTTATGACGGTTTTTAAAGCACAAATACAAATCGAAATACAGTACAGTCTCGATAGTTCGGACATATTTTAAGTAGGTCACTTCAGAAAACCGAATCCTTCTGTTTTTCGAACACTGCAAATTTTACACCTGTAATCCGGACATAAATTATTTGAAATATTAGAGGTAAACTAAATATTTTAGCATTTTATTAGCTTGTTATCAGTGTTGTGGATGTTAAAATAGAACATGTTAGCGAGATTTCATCATTGCATGTTTGTTATTGCTTCAGAATGGCTGTAAATAAGCGTTCGAGAACGGCGAATGCGAGCATTTTGCTAACCTCCTCGGAAATTCGGTTTGACTCAAAAACCATTACATTTATAGTCCGGACTATAGAGGCTGTACTGTATAACTAAATAATTACACTTTTTGTGCTGTTTCTTGATTAAAATTCATGTTAACAATGTTCACCCTTTCCTCTAGTCCTTTGCTCATATTTTCTTGGAAGTTCATGACACGTTTCGTCTTGCCCAATGATAACAATAACAATTTTGATTCAAAAATTTTAATTTAAGTTATCAGGTCTACATTTTGAATTCTCCCGAATCCAAAAATACAAAACAAATTTTAAAAAGAGCACAGTTGCAGAAAATTTGAAAATCAAGTTTAGTTTAAATTATAATCGGTCGTTTTTATTTCTAGATAGGGGAGACTGAGGCAGGTTTGGACACTTTTTTTAAAACGCCGATTGCGCTGTTATTTATAGTGATGTAGTGCCTATTTTATATTCAACTTGTAACACCATCATTTGCCTACGACACGGTATATAGAAAAAGCAGTAAAATAAACCAGTTTTTCTGTTACTTACAGATTTTTTTTTAAAAAGTAGTATTTTTCCGAAACTGCCCCATAGTGGGGCACGTTCGGACTACATATGGGACACATTCGGACAAACCTAGTAAAGCATTGAAATATTGCGAAAAACTCTTTACTCATAAAACTGATAAAAAACAATGCCGGTATATAGAATAAACAAAATCTTTTCTATTTGAGGGGGCCAGAAGCCAAGGGTTCTACTTAAAAAAAATTTTAAAATCGAGTTAATGCAGAAACTGGAAATGGATACGTAAATTCACTATCCGAATGTGCCGACGCATAGCTTGTCTGAACGTACCCCACTTGCACGGAGTTTCATTAAAACGGTAGAAAATTTTTTCCTTGATGTTAGGTGAAACCGGGTGAAACGAAACTACTACGCGTTTATAGTTTATGTATGGCAGTTACCAGATTTCAATCGCCAGTAAATTTAATTGAATGATTAAAACGGGAAAGCTTATGTTACTTAGCTCAAAAATTATTGGAGGTTGTTGGAAAACAGTTTTTCTTCACTAAAAATTTTGTTTTTTGCACTAGACCAGCAAAACTACCGTCAACAAACACGCTTCACACTAGCAACCTACTGTTACCTCCGCAGCGCAATAACACGAACTTTTAACGGAAATTTTGATAAGTCCGAATGTGCCCCGCGTCCGAACCTGCCCCAGCTTCCCCTAGACAATTATGGTGTACCTTGTTTGATATTGCCTGTCCGTATGGGGTATCGCCGTTAATATAAGACGTAGGAGAAAACTAATAACACGATCTCAATCTACTTTTTTGAGACAAACGCAATGGTGAAATCAAAAATCTGATACCTTCTTTTGTTTCCGAGTTATAGCCCAAAATTAATATTTTCTCCTTTTAGTTTTGATCAATATCGGGATTGCTCAAAAATTTTTAAAACAGTAAAGACATTCTTAGGACACATTTTAACGTAGATTCCAGTGGCGTAGTCAAATTTTCTTTTTGATGGAGTATTTTCGAGTTAATAAGTTTCTTTTGAATTTTTATTTTTTAATACATTATGTTTATCCCTCGGTTTATCCTGAGCTTAATATTTTACAAATCGATCATTTCTTTTGTAATTAATTGCAAGTAGAAAGTTGTTGAGTAACAGCAACAGGGATTATCCTCTCGCCAAAAGTATGTCGAAAACGAAAGAATATAAATTTTTTCTAGTTTACTTTGTAACGGCGCTACAGCCCCTCAAAGATGAGAGGCAAAAGAGGATTTTTAATTAATTAATTTTATGATAAAAATCAACAGGCAAGATTTTTTGTTCAAAAGTAAAATCTATACAAAAAAGTTCGTTCTACTGCCCGTTAACATATTCCTGCCCCCTTTTCAAACCCTTTAACTCCGCTCGTTAAATTTTGTTGAAGCTTTTCATGCAAATTAGTAGGTATTTACCGGTATTTACTAAACAAACATTTTTTACGAGAGTAGATATGAATTTTTTCTCTTAAATGGTTCTTGAACAATTTAATTAAAACTAATTAAAACTTAATTAAAAACCCTCTTTTTTACCTCCCAGCTTTGAGGGGCTAGCGCCCTTATAGAAAGCACTTTAGGAAAAAAATTTAATTCTAATTTTTTGGCTTACTTAGAGGAGCCGCCCTTAAAGTTTATTGTGACATTCCTGATGTATATTCTTATTTGATAAATAGTATTTTGCATTAATAAATCGCTGCGGTTAATCTGAAAATTAGAGAAAGAACAAAAGTTCTTCAAATATATTTTTAAATAATTTAAAAGCTTAAAAAATTATCGTTAAGGCGGCCACATACATGTGTGATATTGGCAAATATCCGAGCAAATAGTAAATGCTCGAGTAAATGCTTGTCATTTGACAAATACCTTAGATACACTCATATGAAAATAAGCAAATGTTTGATATTATTTCCTGTCGATTGTCGGTAAATAACCACAACTCAAAGGATACAAGAAGCATTCGCGTTCATTTGGTAAACATTTGTATTTGCCAATTCACACAAGTCTGTGGCCGCGTTTATATGATACCAAACATTTGATATCTTCGCATCTAGTTTATACGAAAAGGGCACCAACTTTCTGAATTTATTTTACGCTGTTTTGAATACCTATTTTAAACCTCAGTACGTACGAGAAAGTCCTCTGTTATGACCAGATTGGAGTTTTAGAAACTTTTTATTTAAGGATTTGGAAACTAAACTCGTACCTATTTAAATGTAAGACTTTCACTACAATCCCCTGATTTAGAAAGCCGGTAACTTTAATAAACTCGATCCACTTGTTTTAGGTTAGTCGGGAAGACATCTTCAATTATATCTGAAATTTTGTTGTTTCTGTTGTATATCACATTTTTGATAAGTGCTTTAAACATAGGTTCGACGTTAATTATTGAATTACCGGACCGGACCGGTGTCACCCTAATTATTATTGATTTATTTTATCCCTACATGTATCCCTATGCGACGCAAAAGGTGTGACCGGGTGTGACTGTATTTAAATTTTCGATTTCAATTTAAATTCAATTTAATTTTAAATAGAGAAATTTCTTTTTTGCACTTTCGGGACTAAAGTTGATATCTACATTAATTCCTTTTTCATCAGGGACTAAAGTGAGTAATTTGCTCCCTAAGGACTAAGGTAACAGTTATATCGCTGTCAGTGTGGTATTATGATGATAAGTATACTAATTTAATATTAGAAAAACTAGAACTTCTTTATAGCGCTCTAACAGCTAAACATCTAGAATTTTATAACGTAAATAGTAACGAAAATGTTAACGGATTCTGAAAATAATACAATACAAATTCTTGTTTTTTTTCAAAAATTATGTTTAACTCAACTAATTAATATATCCTATTATTGGTATTTGTGAAATAAAAATAAATTAATGTTAATACCCAAGAGAATGTTAACGACATTTCATAACAAGTGAATAAATTTTTAATTATTTTTCCCTGTATTTCCGATCATTTCATTGATTACAGTCAACATCCAATGGCATAAAAAGTTTTAAAACTGTTTATTAAAAGTTATAATTGAATTGTAAAAAATTTGATTAATTTACTTACCAAAATAATATTGCTAAAAACGTTTTACACGGAGTGCTAATACGTGATAACACTTAATGTTATTTCCTCATGACAGCTTTCTAACATGGCTCACATTATGTGTTATTCACAAATGGGGTAGATTTTTTTAAAGTTTTTTTTAAATCACAACATTTATTTTCCCTTTCTTGATTTGCAAAAAAGATATTAACTCACAAACACGTTGCCGTTTAAAGCTTCAGCCACTTTAACACGTCGCTTTCTAAAGCGATTTATTGAAATGCTTTTATTTAATAATTTACAATAAGAATTTGTTTCATTTTGACTTTTTAAAATTTAAATGCATTGTGTATTTTCGAACTGAGTGTCGTTAAACAAAGTTATATAACAACACGCCATTACTGATTGATAAAGCTGTCGCACCTTGCCTGCTATAAATCATAGTGGAAAATGCTCCACTTCATAAAGCCTTCTTGCATGTAAGTTAAAAGCTTCGACTCCGAACTCTCGCATTCAAAGATTTTTACGCTTATGCAATTTCATTTGTAACTGTACGAAAGAGCTAGGCGTACAATATTTCAATTGAAAAATGTGTAGAATAATTTGTAAAAAAAATTTAGTAGTTTTATCTCAAGCGATTTAACCTGGAACTGAATAAACGTATATACTTTCAAATGACGATTTACAAAGAGGGTGAAACCATTTCAAACATTAATGTAGGTGGTGCTGAAGTTCGGGGATCTTACGAAAAACCATTGATTGCTTATCAAAAAATGTTACCCTCGAAAACACAATCAATGAACCCTGGAGAATTTGTACAATATTCTGATGGGTTTTGAAATATTAAAATATTAATTTATTATAAAACGTTATTTTCCACGTAGGGGATATTTGAAATCATTTTAATTTTACCTATTAAAATAATGAATTTTCAATAATAATGTTCTACGTTATTGCTCTAGATATAACAATTTCCGAACTTCGATTAATATGATGTGACGTGTTAATGTTAACAATCCCATTAATAAATCTTCAAAACCAATTATTTAAAAATAGTTCTCTAGCACAATTTTATAAATCTGACATATCAGCGTTTGATATGAAGCCACAAATTTAAAATTGGAGACTAGGGATCATTTCCTGTGAAACGAGTTAGAAATTTGCAAGTAGTGGAAAAAATAGCAATTTATGTGTCCTTTAGGCGTACAGAATTTCAAGTGATGTCCTAATATTATAAGCAATAATTTAAGAGTGGCCGGCTTTCTTTGACTTTTGCACTTTTTTAATAAAACGCCAGTGTATATGGTCATCAAGTAGAAATGATTACAAAGTCAGTATAGTAATTTTCTGACCCCACATAAAACCATCTTCACCTTAACAATTTTTCTTGATTGGCACGTTTTAATCAGTAAACAAAACCATGTGTTTGATAAAGAGCCAGTTTGAATTAAATTGTAAAAGAAGTCATTGTCCCTTAAATATTAAGTTAATGATGCATAAGAAATAAGGGAACTGTTTTTATAAATGACAATCGTGCGGATAAATTGTTTCGATGGATTGTTTCTAGGTCAATTTTATAAAAAACCTTTTCCAGTAAATAAATTTTTCATCTTAAGTACTAAAAATTAAGTTACTACCTGTTGCTTGTAATTGCCTACTTTTGGATTTCTTGATCGCTTAGTATTTATTAAGATTTTCAACCTTTATTTTCTAAAAGAATAGGTGAAATGAATATTCTCGTAGAATTCCGGTCGTTCGTGTACCTACTGTTCAAGTTCAGGTTAAATAAAAACGGATGGCCATGGAAATGGAATTAGAGAGAAAATAAGATACACATTATTAAGGGCTAATATAGTTATTTGTTTTATAAGGAGACAAAGTGACTTTTGTGACAAGGGTGTATTTGGCTGAAGAGCGAGCGTAGCGAGCGAGTCCGACTATACAGCCGAGTCTACAAAACTACTTTGACTCCGTATAAAACATTTTATTTTTTCTGCAAACGTAAAGCGTAAAACTGATAGTTCAATTGTCAAATATTTTTTAAAATTAACTTTAACTTGTAAAAAGAAGCTTATTATTATTAAACGAAACGAATAAATTATAACAGAAAATTTATAAAAACATTACCTTTTTACATTACAAATGCTTAGAAATATCATTTTACGTTACAATTTATTGTAAATATTTAGGGTTAGAATTTACTTATACCTCCTAGGAGGTAAAAGTTCACTTTCACTTTTTTCCTAGGAGATAAAAGTTCACTCCTAGGATGTAAAAGTAGAACTCCTAGGATGTAAAAGTAGAACTTTAACCTCAACTTTAACCTTACTTGTTCAGTAACAAAATGTCAACTTTTTCTGACGTTTGAATAAAAAAGTACTTTGCTGACAACTTTTCCTGTCTAGGCTGGGAAGTTAAACTTCACCCTTACATATTGAGTGACACAAAGTCGACTTTTTTTGACGTTTCAATGTGATCGAAGATATTTTCAAAATTAGCAGTTTTACTATAAACAAATGTAATTTTGGGCCTGTTCCCGCACGCCCCTGATCTTGAAAAATCTCTCCCGTAATAACGGGTCCAAAATAAAGCCATTCCTAAAAAAATTGCAATCCCTAATCTTTTCTCAAAAAAATTCTATTTCCACTCTTTTATAAGACCGTGTAGCATCAAGAGTTGACGAGTGCGCACGGTTTTGAATCTTTTCACTTAAACATAAGTCATAAGGACTCAACATATAAAAAAATTGCGAAAATCGAAGAGGGTATTTTTTGGACACTTCGACTTCAACATTTGATAATTTGACTTAGGAAGACCTAAGAGTCAAACGTGACCGATCTGACGTGGAATTATTCCTTTGCATTATTTTTATGCGTCTAGTCCCCTCCCCACATATCCTTCAGTTCACGGATGTTTTCGGATACGTGACAGGCTTGAGAGTGTATCTAATTCGCAAACTTATTTTATGGTCCAATACATATCTTGTACATTTACAATGAGCATGATATTTCAATTGTTTTCTCACTTTTTCTTGAAAACGGTGGGATAAAAATTCAAGAGGCTAGATTTTTAGTTAAAATCTAATTGTTTTTTAAATTGAAGCTGTTGACCCACAGATATGACAGCACTAATTTTTTTCTTCAAATTACCAGTTTCATATATTTTTTTAAATAATAAGTTGTTAAGCGTATTAATCTTATCTCCTCCTGACTTTAACAAAGTTCGATCACGTTAAATGACGGACACGCCTACTTCGTACATTTAACAACAAACAATCATCGGTGTAAGTAGTAAGTGCATTATAATAATTTTTAAAAATTATTTTTTTTTAACACATTCTCTACAACATCTCTACAACTATACTTCGTCGAATTTCGACGGGGGTGCCCGCCCGTCCATATATTTTAAATGCTTATGCCATATGTTTCATAATGACAGCGCAGGGTTGCCACATACCAACAAATCAAGCTAAAAAACATTGAATTTCAAACAAATTAAATTGTAATGTGACAACTCTTGTGGCGAAATTATACGCTACAAAATTCAAAATGACAAACTAAACAACATTAACAACGGTGAGGTTGCCGGTCCACTCAGCGAGACGGGCGTAGGTTAAGATTGTAAAGATTACGGGCGCCACACGAGTTACCTCACAATTGTTCAAAATTCCTGAAATCGCGAAAAAGGAGAAACAACAAAAATAAAATAAAATAAATTCACTATTACTCAAATATCTCATATACTAGTTGAAAGATTGTTACCATAATATTTACAAAGATGACTTCAGTGTATACGTGTAAGGAAAAACAATGATTCACAAGATCGATGTAACACTCGATGTAACATGAAACGATAAATGATAAATGACAAATTACTAATCAATCTTACACTAAAATCAATTCAATATTTAAAAAAATTAGAACAGTACCGATGGCCACCTATACTGTCTTTACAGTCAGTTTCAAATTTCAAAATTAATAAATTTTAACCGTATTCAAACTAAAAATAATTGTCAATAACCGACAACGATCTTAATCAAATTCAAATAAAGGTCACAGACCACGATGTACACACAATTATTAACTTATCTGAAAGATGTTGATAAACGATATATGTAGATGACGATCTGGCAACTGATGATTGATTAATTTGGAAAATGATTATGGCGATGATAGCTAGAGAACTCTTGCAACTCTCAGCTACTGATATAACGATAAAGATTATGATATGATATACTCCATCCACAGTACGCGTATACACTGGAGCGTAATCCACGATGAAAAATAATTCAATAATTTTATACTGATCCAATTTTACGTTGCGAAAAAAACCATACGAAAAGACATGTGTCAACAATATTTTACAACTATCGGTACTAAAGACCACAGGTACAAAAAAACCCTTATTGATAAGGGTTTTTTCCTGATAACCAAAAATCGAGTACAAAAATCCCAAAAAGGCGGATACAACAAATCCAACGAATTTTCCAGTCAAAATCCCCGTAGGAAAATAAAAAAACTTCAAATCCACTATAACTATAAGTTTTTATTATTTTAAACGACTAACAAAATTCGACCTCGACTTTTAAGGTAATGAAAAATAGGTTGCTCTTCCAACCACAGGTCCATCGCAATTCACAAAATGGACTCTCTTATCAATAATGGTATGTAGAAAGGGAACATAGAATTTTAATGATATCTATAACAATACTAAAGTTACAATAAACAAACACTAGAGGTAGGTAGAAGTTAGAAATAGAATAAAAATTATAAAAATGAAGTTAAGACCAAAAATAAACGTTACACTCTGTACAGGAGTACAGGGATGCCAAATTAAAATAGTCCCTAACTGCATTGTCTTTTCACATTTCTAACTAACTTTAGGCTTGCTCCGGTAAGTGCCAAAAACGCAATCTTAGAAAAATAATCGTATACCTGCATTACATGTTGATACAATATATTGCACCTGATAGCTAGAGTTAATGAAATTTAACCCTACAGTAAATACGTGAAAAAAATCCTACCAGTGCGTGCATATGTTAGGCTTTTCAAGCCCATAGTTTATTAGCTCTTCCAGTCATAGTTTGATAATTTAAAAAAAAAACTTTTTGTATAGAAAATGATCATTAACATTTAGGAACATAAAATATTTATAAATATTTGTGATCAAGTAACTACAAATTAATAAAAATGGCATTATTACATAGCATGCGCATAATGTGCACTTTTTTTATTTAGGTATAAAAAGCCACTTTGAATTTTCAAAATAAAATTTTTTTGCACAATCAGTACAAACAAAGTTAGAATGTTCCATAAAAATTCAAGCTATACACATTTTATTGTAATTGCGACTTTTGTGCCTATTCCAAAAAGAGCAATATTTTCCCTTATTTCCTATCTTATTTCCAATAAGTAACTAAAATAAAAAATTTTAAGGTTTGAATTAATCGGTAATTAATACTCATAAACTAATCATACACTCTGTTTAAATCTAAAACGTGACAAAAAAAATAAATTTGAATAAAATAAACACTTAAATTCATAATAAACTAACACAAACTCAGCTAAAAAATAAATCCCGGGAGTGAATATGTTAGGCTTTTCAAGCCTATTTGCTGTTCTATGCGAAATTTAATATACTTGCAATAATTATTTAATTGTTTTTATTATATAATCTTACACTTACAATCAATGTCGAAAGGTATATTAAGTTTCATAAATCTAGTTTAAAAAATATACATGGTACAACAAAAATAAAACAGCGTAAGCCTGTCAGGCCTAAGGTATGCTCTGCAGGGTTAAGGAAGAGTTCAAATTCATTCAATGTTGAGCGTTTATTTTAAACTTCAATTTAAAAGTTAGCATCACAAATTATATTTGATTGTAAGGGTTCATGTTTGTGTTTGACAAATATAATTATTTTGCTTCGTTTGAAGTTTAAAGTTATTTAGAAGGTGGTGTTCTGGTGTTTTGATATGAAAATCGAATCACCAAAATAAGCACTAAACTACTCTAAACTGTAAGTTCCTATTCTCTAACTTTTATTATTATTATAAAATTAGAAACTTTCCAACTTGTGAAAATATAGAATGATTTTGGGTGTTAACGGAGTATCACCCGGTATATTGTAGATATTTGAAAAAGTAATATTAAGCAAAGTTAGAATAATAAGAAGACATAAAAATAAAAGAGAAGTGACATAGAACTCACTGGGGATTTAGAAACTTAAGTTGATGTGATTGTGTTTCTGAAAACGTACATAATTGCCTATAATATAATATGTAAATATTTTCTGATGTGATTCCCGAAAGAACACATAAATATTCATATTTTCCTTAAAATTTTATAGAAACAATTTCTGTTAATCTAAATACATACATTATAATTAAAATTATAATATCTATAACAGAATAAAATTAAAATTATTTTCTACCATTAAAACTTAAAAGTTAAAACTTGGTTTTTTTATAAAAAAAAATACTATTTCCCTTTTTTAGTTTTTCCATTATCATGATGCATAGATACATTTTAAAACGTTGTTTATTACGATTTTTTAAAACTTTTTGCAAATAAAATGTCACTTAAGATTATGAAAAGAATTTTAAAGAAAAATGAATTTGTCTTAGCAAAAGTTTTTTATGGAACATAAAAGTTTTAAAATTCAAATTTAGAAAATAATCAATTTTAGACTAAAAATCATCTAACGTTAAAAACAAAAACGGCGTTTAGGAATGAGAATGTCTTTTCAATTTCAATCACTTTTCCTCTATACCTTCAATTACTCTTTTTCATCAGTATATCTTAAGATTGAGTTTCCCTCGCGCAATTTTTTTGAAATTGCTTTTTTATTTCTCATTTTTATTATGTTGTTAGAATGTAATGCTAGCATAAAAGCTTATATTAATTGTTTAAGATAAAACGGGAATTTAAAAAAATTGCTCTAAAGCAGGTTGCATTGTTTATAACGACCACAACCCTTAAGAAATTTTGGCTGGGGATATAAATACAGGAAAAGCGCGTATCGTTATAAAACCGCTTAATGTATTATGGTGGTTTTAAAATCAGACATTTTGATTCACTTTAGAACTTATTTATCGTTAATCTGAAGGTGTTTTCCTTCATTTTATACTCCACTGCATGTTGAGTAATTTTTTTGAAATACTAATGGAAGATCTTATTCGTCGTAATTACCTAATATTTAAATTAATAATTTGCACAAAAATAATTAAATTAGTTCTGCTTATGAATTAGGGACGTTTGAAGTTCAAAGCTTCTATATTTATATGAATGTAGACGCCAATTGACATAAATTTGATTGTGCTATAGCTGTACTAATTTACGTGCTTTACAGATTTAATTAATCTCCTAGGTAAACTATAGGTACGTGTAATTACATATCTATTTTAAATGAATTTGACAGCGTGAAATTACTACGGTAATTCATTTCATTATATTATACATACTATTGTAATTGAATATTCAGCTTACTTCTTTCTGTTTGCACGAAAAAACATTGTAGGATTGATTAACAAATCTACCAGGAGTTGAAGCGTAAAACGGTCAGTAAATTTCCAACTTCCTGCAAAGAGATATCCGATTCGAAATACCTTTTTGTGATGACAACTTCATGATAACGTTGATAGATAATTTTATTTAGATTTTTATATTTGATAATGTAAAGAGATTAAGCTGCTGCTTTTTGCCTAAATTCTAACTTTCATACACAGGGTTATGTTATGTTAGGTTATGCCTAAGCGGTTTTTAGATAAGTTGTGCGATTAGATAAAAAAGGTTTATTTGATGGAGAATGAATATGTACGTTTGGTTCAATTTAACATTCCTTACAGTTTACCATGTCACATACAAAACTTAAGGATGCGATTTAGTAGGCATATGCTGTTGCAGTCGCACTCATTGCTTAGTGATGGACAACATTTGCTAATTTGCGTTCTCAATTTCCTAAAAACCAAAATTTGAAATAAAATGCTGATTTGTTTATCAAATAGTTGCCGTTAAATTCTCGGGGATAAGAAATTTTTAAATGATTTTTTAGAGAAATAAGGTGGCAATTAATAAAAATAACTTTTCATTTTTGTATACTGCATTTTACAGTTATATATTTTTATATAAATACTTCTCATTTGAGGCTGAAATTAACTCATCTCCGAGACTTTAACGATAACTATTTGATAAACAAATCACCATTACATTGTAACTTTTGGTTTTTGAAAAATTGACAACGCAAAATTAGCAAATGTTAAATGTTAAATTAGCATATGCCTACTAAATCGCATCCTTAATAGAACAAACTCTCGTAGAATTAAAGTATCAATAAGGCATCTAAACCACGATGCCTTTTGATACTTCAATACCCCTTAGAAAATTTTAAAATGTGGGATAATTTAATAAAAATACTGTTATAAAATTATAACTTTAAACGATATACCATGGAAGTGTGAATAACATTAAACTGTATTAACAAAATATGATTTAGCGTTATAAGATAAACCTTGCAAATTATAGTCAACTTGGTATGACTTTAAGATAGTTCCCACCGTTCCCACACATCCTTAATTAGAAATCTACGTAAATAGTTTCATAGTTTATATAGATATGTTTACAAGAGATAGATCTAAAATAAATATAACTAACTTAATTACTTACAAAGCCCTAATGGGGTTAAATTTGCAAATCGTGAAAAACGACAGCTCAACTTCTATATGCTGTCACCAACTAATAGAAAATAAACAAGAAAATAAAAAACAAATAGATTCGTATCTTTAAGAAACCGCCCTTAAGAAAAGATTTCTGTGATTTATAATTATAGAACAATACAAAGAAATATGTTGAAAATTAATGAAAAAACTTATTTGAGCCACCATAAACTAAAGTAAAATACTTTTATAAATGTAGCAGAAATTTGTAACGAAAAATTTCTCTTCGCCGAAACTCGTGTTCAACTAAAAACAGTTTAAATTTTTATAACATTTTCATAAAATTCTTTTAATCGACGCCGAGTCCATACTATACTTCCAAACTTACACTCAAATAGGAATGGCTGAAATGTACTTGTAGCATGTAAGTTACACGCTTTAGGAGGAGTTTCAGGAATCATGAAATACATTACTGAGGGCAACCGACGTACGAACAGAATTTACTTTTAACAAGTACTTAAGGTAAAACAAAGTGAACCTTTGTGGATATAAAATCGTTCTAGCACAATTAATTACACTTTCAAAAATTCTATTCAACCCTTCAACAAGAGTAGACATTTTATAAGCAACTCGAAAGTTATATTTTAAATGGTTTCATTTTCAACTAAGTCATGACTTTCCTGAAACTGCTAGTTAGATAATAATAAAATGTATATCAAAGTGACAAGGCTTGGGTTTTATCCAAATTTTTTGATACATTCGCTTCAGTTATTTTTAACGTCTATCAAGTCATTGAAGCACGAAAACTCTCTTAATTGTTTGTGAACTTTTTTTAATTAACGCTATTGCGAATAAAGAGTTAAACTTGTTAATGAATTAAAAAAGTTCTTATTTGGAATTTTCGATTGTTAAGAAAAAAGTCATAAAAGTACGTTTTTGTTCTTTTATCATCTGCTTTATTCTCTTTTGTTCTATGCCTTTATAACAGCTATATCTTTTATTTGCAATTTTGCTTTAATGTACCCCCTTTGACACGGTAAATAAAGCACATCTATTTGACAGTTGTTGCAATAAATCACGAAGTTTGCAATTTGCAATAGTACAAATAGTGAAATTATTCATGCATTGCTTTGTTGTGTTTGAGTAAATACGTGACAGTGTTATAAAGAAATTCACGATTAGGACGTAATATAATTTACCAAAACGAACAAACGATTCTAATTAAATATAAAAAATGTATCGGCGGAAACAAAAAAAGCTCTAATCCCATTTTAGATTAAATTGTTGCAAGAATAATCCAGCACTTAACCAAAATCTTTTAACAGACATGAAAGAAACTACCGGTAAATTACTACTTGATACACAATGTAAAAGTGTGCTTTGAAAAAATAACAGGAAAAGTCTTTTGTTTACAACTTAATGTCTTTGTTGGCGAATTTAACACAAAACACATTTATTGCATCATTGTATTCTTTGAAACGTTAAAACAACAAAAATACTATAATACAAATGCGGGTCATATTTTTTTCCGCTTCACAATAGATTTTCATAAATAGTGCGTTCATTTGTTTTCCAATTATAATTCTAAATTCCGATTTAAATGATAAACACTGAAAAGGCTCACAAGAGCCTGTAAAAGCAGAAGGAGAACTACCGTAAACCGGCTACTTTGACATAGTTGTTTTGATAGTGTTTACAACGTAACTTTTTTTGTGTATGACAAAACAATGCAAATCATAGTGGACTATAACACTTGATTCTTCCATTATGAATTTGCCAAAGAACGGCCTTTTTCTTTTACAATAACAGAAAAAATAAATAGGAAAGCCGGTGTCGGTAAGTAACATGGACGGGTTACTTTGACATAATTATTTATTTTTATTTTTTAAAGAGACAAAAAGTGGCTTTTTTATTAT
Organism: Malthinus seriepunctatus; assembly: GCA_963924605.1. Taxonomy (NCBI): domain Eukaryota; kingdom Metazoa; phylum Arthropoda; class Insecta; order Coleoptera; family Cantharidae; genus Malthinus; species Malthinus seriepunctatus. The sequence goes on from OZ004602.1 coordinate 8,791,236, forward strand.
ATCTATATTTATTATTTATTTATTAACGTTTTGCTTATATGCCTTAAGCTTCTTCATAAAATAATCATTAATTTGCATTGTAAGTTCAAGTCCCTTGACGAGCCGTTACACTTTCACATATATTTAGCGTTTTTCTTTGGTATTAAACCTTTAACCCTCCATTCAACGGGTGAAGCCTGTGAGTGCAAGCAAAAGTGAAAATTGTCTGTAACTTAAAAAAAGAAATACTTTTTACTGTAATATTCTCTCTACCTTCTTAACTTGTAATAACTCATATCATCAGCATTTGCTTTTCAAATTTTTTCAAAAAACGAATCCTCTAGGCAATGTTGCCAACCCTACCGATTTATCGGTAGATCTACCGATTTAAAAGTAATCTACCGATATACCGATTTGCAACTTAAACTACCGATTTTTAAGTAATGTTTATATTTCAGCTTCATAACGCACAATTTTGTAAAAGTATATTTAAAAAACATCAAAAAGATGGCTCAATTAGCTCTATTTCAGAAGTCTTTCTTTTGGATTGGATTGGATTGCTACGGGAGGGCTGGCTTTTAGCCAGCTTACACTTAGGCCGCTTAATCGGGCCCATTGTGCATCCTCCCCAGAGGCGCCTCCTTCCCCGTCACTCCTCGAGCCATCCCAACTTTAAGATGAACTCGAGCAGCTTGGCGGGAAGTCTTTCTTTTATGTCCAAATTTAATAAATGCAACTCAATTTCAAATAATTGACATTGAATGGCGCTTATTGAGAAATACCGACGAAATTCAAGCATTTCCAGATAATGCGGTATTATTTTGGCAAAAAGTTAAAGAGCTGAAACTAGGTGATGGATCTGCAATATTTAGTATTTTGAGTTCTTTTGCTTTTAATATATTAAGTTTCCCACACTCCTCGGCTAATGTAGAAAGAATATTTTCGTCGATAAACTTAATGAAAACAAAGCAAAGAAACAAGTTAAATACAGAAACTATAACAGGATTGTTACATACGAAGAAATATATAGGTAACAACAGTTGCTACACTTTTCCAGTTGAAAAAAAATTAATATCATACAGGGTGATTTTTTTAAGTGGTACTAACATTGGGATCTCGGAAACCGTAATAGTTACGAGGCTGGTTAAATTAGCAAAAAGTTGCATATTTTGATGATCTTTAAGAATCCGTTTAGAAAATTTCAAAATTCAAAATGGTTTCCGAGATAATGCAGAAAAACAAAAAATTGGCAATTTCGTTTTTCGACTGTAGTTTCAAAATGGCGTACTTTAGAAAAAAAATTGTAAGAAATCTTTTTAGGAGATCAATAAAGCTATCAAACGATACCAAACTCGACTTTTTATCACATCGACGCGAAGCGTCGCGACGTTCAACTTTTCATTTTCTTATGGGGGACATATTAGTTTTTTTGCAAATATTACTCATTAGGCTTATCTAAATTCGGATACCAAACGACAGCTTCCTGTCTTGAACTTTTCTTAATTTTCAGAACTTTTCAGGTTATGTTATTTTATGTTAATATTTTACTTTAGGTTATTTTTTACGATAAAAAATAAAAACTAAAACTTAGTTTTTAAATTTTTAGAAAAGTAATTTATTCAAGAAATAAAATTTCTAATAAATAAATAATAATTTGGTTTATTTTTATTTCCAGCTCAAATTACTTTTCTAAAAATTTAAAAACTAAATTTTATTTGCTATTCTTTATCGTAAAAAATAACGTAAATATTATAATAAAGTAAAATATTAACATAACGTAACATAACATAACCTGAAAAGTTATGAAAATTAAGAAAAGTTCAAGATAGAAAGTTTTCGTTTGGTATCCGAATTTAGATAAGCCTACTGAGTAATATTTGCAGAAAAAATCATATGTCCCCCATAAGAAAATGAAAAGTTGAACGTCGAGACGCTTAGCGTCGATGTGATAAAAAGTCGAGTTTGGTATCGTTTGATAGATTTTTTGATCTCCTAAAAGTTTTTACCGAAAATTTTGTTTCTAAAGTACGCCATTTTGAAACTACAGTCGAAAAACGAAATTGCCAATTTTTTGTTTTTCTGCATTATCTCGGAAACCATTTTGAATTTTGAAATTTTCTAAACGGATTCTTAAAGATCATCAAAATATGCAACTTTTTGCTAATTTAACCAGCCTCGTAACTATTACGGTTTCCGAGATCCCAATGTTAGTACCACTTAAAAAAATCACCCTGTATATGACGAAGCAAAATTTGTATAGTAGTTAGTAGTACCTAGTTTAGTAGCCTTATTTTGTTTCGAATTATTTACGTTTAATTTTTATTTTTGGAATTCTTCTTTACTTTTTGTAGGGACCCATTTCAATAAAAAAACTGTTAATTTTTATTTGTTTTTTAATGAATAATTTTTTTTTCTAAAATAAATATATATTATACAATAATTATATTGTTTACTTTTTTTTTTTCAAAAATACCTCTAAATAATTGGTTTTAAGTTTCAATGCTTGTTTGTAAATTTTTTGTTTAGGTGACAAGTGCAACATAAGCAAAAATTCTTTTTATTTTTCCAGTTTTATAAGGCTTGGTTATGTATTTAGTACATTGAAGCCTGCTATTTCAATGAAGTTTAGGCCCTTGCAGTTTGTGTTGAGAATTTTATAATTTAATTTTTTTGTAATTTTCTGCTTATTTGATCAATATACTAAATATGTATTATGATAATTAACTTTATTTTCCTTCAATGTCCTTAAAAAACAGTTTTCAATAAAAAATGTCAAAAAAGGATAAAAAATTTAAAATTAAAAAATAATAACTAACAAAAGGACCTACGCTTTAATTCTTCTGTAAAATAATGAAGAATAAGGTAGATTTTCAATTAAAAAAATTTCAGTGCAATTCTTGCACCCTTACTATTTTTTAGCTATAGATATAAAGTGAGCCTAACAGGCTTCACCCGTTGGCTCGTGTGATTCTAGACCCACCCGTTGGATGGAGGGTTAAGCTGTGAAATTCCACCTCACCTTGCTTTTGCTGGACAAAAAATATTCACGTCCAGTGGCTGCAGATATAACCACCTTGTAATTTTAATTTTAAACGGATCACGCAATTCCAACATATTCAGTGTTGGTATCAGTCAACGTATCAGTATTGTCAAAGTAGCCTCACTGCCTGTCAAAGTAGCCCCGGTTTACGGTAAGTAACGGCCTCCCACATGCTACTTTAGATCTGGAGAAACGGAAAAATAAAAGCGTGCGCGTGGTTTCGACTGCAACAATTCCGACGGACAACAACGCATCGACTGACAATAACTACGCTGACATATTCCATTCCTGTAATAAATTAATTTTATAGTGGAAGAAAGTTGTGTTCATAACTTTGGAAGATAAATTCCGTGAAGTCCAGGTTAACATATAATTAAATTAAATAATGAGATTAGATTGACGATGGGGATTGAAATGTAACGAACAAGTAAAAGTATGATTTAAATGGCTTTTATCGAATAATGTAATATTAACTCCCACATTAGATCAGAAGGGTCAAAAATCTGTACTTCAAAAGAAAATATTTTCAGATCCGCAAAAGGGATGCACGAGGGAAGACTAAGAAATAATGACATTCGTTTGATGTTTGAGAGAATTGGGAATTAGTATATCGAAAGCCGATTTAAAGACAAAATCTATATTCACGATTAATCGGAATTATTAAATCGATTCAATTTAGTATTTTATGCAAACTCGTTCTCTATTAAAATCGATTCGGTTATCGTTGAAATCGAATCGATTGAAATTCGTGAGAATAAATATTTGCTTCATTATATTTTGTTACGATTTTGCTTAATTTCAAATATTCAGTTACGTGCGTAGGCACATTTTCAAATTTATCAGTTTTATAGCTCATGATTTCACTAGATTTATTTACAAACAAGCCATTTCTGGAATTACTAATAAATTCATAAAGTGCTTAGTAAGTTTAGGTTTAAGTTTAATGGAGTCGATTTGAAGCTAAATTTAAATTATTAAAAGCAATTAAATCGAATGAACTTAAAATCGATTCACAATTGACTCAATTGAGACCGAGTCGACTTAAAATCGATTTGAATTGATAAATCTACTTTCAGGGAGTCGATCGAGGATATTAAAAAACGATTTAATTGGGCGAGCCGCCCAAAGTTTTAATTTTGAATGGATTTTATTATGTATTTATGAAAGAACAATCGATTTGAACCTATTTGAAGCTATTAGAGACTCGGCATTAGGGGTACCATGTAAAATTTGTAAGAAATGTAGTTAAGTTTACGATCTGTTTAGATTGTGACGATTTAAAAAGAAATATTTTGTTATAAAATAACAGTTCTTGGTGAAATCAAAAGTAACATGAAATAAATAAGATATTTTAGTCATTTAGACGCTTCAGAAAGAATTGTGGCTGATATAGGTTGTTAAAAATGCCTTGGGATTAAATTGTACACCGGTAGTCTTATTTGAAAAGCGTAGAAGTGTACCTAATAATAATAATAAGCTCGTTATTATTGTTTAAATTTCAAAACAACCAGACAATTCGAAAGTAAATTCAATACTAAACATGCCAAAACCAAACGACAAAAGGCGTTGCAAAGATTCTTGGGCGCGATAAATTATGTTTGCAAGTTTATTAAAGATGTAGCGGGTATTACAGCTCCATTACGAGAATTAAAAAAAAGTTGTTTAGTAGGCTGAAATTCAGAAGTTTTAAAAAATTAAAAGGAGCTAAACAGCCTGAATTACAAATGTTTGATATTAAAAAACAAATTTCGTTGTCTGCAGATATTTCAAAAGAAGGTGTGGCAGCTGTTTTGATATGAAATAATTTACAGTGTCCGTATGTAAGGTCATGACAGAAACTTAAAAACAATAGGCACAAATTGAGAAAGAGTCCCTTGCTATTTTATTTGGACGTGAAAAGATTTTTAGAATAATGTATTTATGATAAAAAATACATAAAAACACAGTGGTTCTTAAACCACTTAACTGCAGACAATGGTTTTGAGGTTGTAAAAATTATGAATTAAAAGTAATTAACAAACTAGTGCTGGGATTCTGTAATTATTAACGATAAGTTACGCTACTAACTCTCTACCTCTCTCCCACAAGCTTTTAGCAATTAGTAGGAGAAGGGTAAAGGGTTAGTAACTAGCGTATCGCTAATAGTTACATCCCAGCACTGATATATAGTTATTTATTGCTGACGCATTTTCAGTTCAAGAAAGTACATAAATCATATCGCTGAAGATTATAGCGCACTTCATACATGCGGTAATCGTCAAATATCGAATATTCGCTATTTGGCGAACTATACGCCAAAGTATTTGTCTAACCATCTATACACATCCGCCTTGTTTGTTGAAGCTTAGATACTATCACGAATTGTAGGGGAACATTCGTCTCCTCTGAGTCGTATTGACAGAGTCAACGGGAATAATACATATTAGCCTAGTTCGCGAATGTGGGAATTTGATATATTCGCCACTATAATAGCAAACATTCGTTATTCACTATTTGGCGAATACATTGTATTGCTATGGAGGGGGTTTTAGATTAAACATAGAGGTCTGTTGAATAGAGTAGAACCCACCTGTTGACGTCATTGGGCACCGAAAGTGGCGCGACCGTACCTCTATATTGCTATTATAATAACACTTTGGACCTGCTCGACCAATTTACGCTTTTCGCGTTATGACGCGGTAGACTTCTTCTCTATTCGAAGAGCCTCTATCTCGTAACTATTTTTTCTGTTTAAACTACAGTTCTAATTAAATAGATACGGATGATACTATCTTGCGAGCCTATTTTCAATGTAAAGTTAGATTTTTTTCTATGTAGTGTCATTAAGATGGTGGTTAATACGACCGGTTTATGAATTTCAGCTTAACTTTTCTTATCAAATTTTTTAGCCTTATATGATGTTCAATGTTCAAGCAATCACACCAGTAGCAAGTATAGCAGACATAACCACAGATATAATATTAACGTCTTCAAGTTACCACATTTGTTTAATTTATGTTGCTAGATGCTAGGTCGATGTATTTACTTAGCTTTTCGGTACATATATAAGTCAAACTAATTCACTATAGTTTCGCGGTGTATTTTAGAAGCCTACCCTAATAACACATCAATAAATTTTTAATTATTTTGTATTATTATTAGTAAGTCGTGGAAACCACTGATAAGAGTTGTTTTAATGTTTTAGTGACATAGCTAATCGTTTACTGTCATCCCCTTTAAACCTTAGCTATTAGGATTACGAAACAATCCTAATAAACTTTCTAAAAATTTGTAATCAATGGACAAATTCATAACTTCTCCCACCCTTTATTATTTTAAATATCATTATAATTTAAAGATTGTAGAAATTTTATTTACCGGAAAAGGTTCAAGAATAGATCACATCAAGGGAGGTGGGAAATTTCGCAGGTACGCTAGCAATATTACAAAAGTACTACAATAAAAGACGTCGTACTTACTATGGAGTCGTGCAACTGATAAATAAGTAATAACTAACACCTTTCAGGGTGCATTACCGCTTACAGCGTGAATGAGTTAAGTGTCCGTGTACATTAGTTACATCACGCAGCTGACCATACCATACTACAGAGCTTACATTATGTCTTGAGTCCAAGGTAACTGGCAGCTCAGTAAAGTGCCTATAGCCTAGAGATGAATAAATAGAAATGAAGTGGTGATAAGTTAAGATTCAGGAGTGTAAACAAGTTGGTATAACTGAAAACTGTTTAAAATGTTAATCGCATTACTTATGTAGTCAGAACTTTTATAATTTAACGCGGTAACAATAGATAAATTTTTACATCAGAACTCGGCGTCTTCAAGATGGGAAATAAATTAGTAAATGCGCAAGTGAACGATTGTGCGACTCGAAGACTAGAATTAGATGTAATGATCGCGGGTTAAAAATGCGGCTTTCCGTTTGAGGACTTACACACTTTCATAGCACACATTACATGAGTTTATTTGAAAACCCAAACAGAAAGACGTTCCGTAGAAATTGAAGTAAACATCTGGTTAAGACGAAAAACCGCAAGTTTGCTCAACTTTGCTGAAGCACATTAACAAGAAATAAGAAGCGTAAGTCACCTAAAAACGAGGTGAAACGATCAGAAGTAAAAAAATATATAATTATGAAAGGGAACTAAAACGGTCTAGGATTAACCCTTGATGAATAATTATTATAAAGTCGTTAATAAAACTATAATTAACAGAGTTATTATATTCCAATTATTAGCCTAAATTTGAGATATTATACGCATTCAGTAAAAGCATATTAAATTTTACCCGACAAAATGGTAGAAACCATTTAATGCTTTTAGGTTTTTATTAAACTAATGAGTTGTAAGAAAATTTTATAATATAAAAAGTTGCGTTAATCTATGTTATAATTCTTTATCTTACTTAAAACCTTGTACATCATTAATCAATTTTTTAAAAAGTAACTCAAATCGGCTAATCACGCCGAAGTATCAAATTTATAGTTAACTAGAGAGGGACAAATGTTATACAGGATAACGTTACGACCTTACAAAATTTAGCTTGTTCGAGAGTTAAAGGTCTAAGTATCACAATGATTATAAACAAGCCCTTTTTTTCCTCGTAAGCGATTTTTATTTAAAAAAAATGAAAAACTGAAAATCTGAAAGAATTATGTTTTATGAGCTATGCTACTCGTTTCCTTTACAAGATTAGTCAATAAGTAAGAGCTTTTGTTGCTAGATTGTCAAAACGCCATCTATGTAAAATTTATATTGGGGTTGCTATTGAAGTGTGTCTAAAGGCGAAGAATAATGGTTTTCTTGTTTTATATTTAGGGTAAGTGTTAACACAAAATCATGTTTGTACATAAATGATTTAAACGCACTTGGAAAGCGGATTTTAGAAAATTTATCTAGAGTGCATCAGTTACGCGGATAAATGGAAACTAATTCTGTAAAAATAGTATATTGCAGAGCTTCACGACGCGACACTATTATTAAACGAATCCATGGTGGCTTTTATTATTAACTTTTAATTAAAAATAACGAATTTCTTTTAATATTGTTTTCAAGCAATTTATAATGCAACGAGGCTTTAAAAATACTTAAAATTAAGTTCCCGGATTTTAAAACAATGATTTGGAAAGAAGCGAAATTCGAAAACCCTGTCAACACCTCATAAATAATAAAATGAAATCGTAAAAACACACTAAAGTTAGTTTTCAGATAGCTTTGGAAAAAAAAGAATTATTTACTCCAAAGCTGATCCTCTTAAATCGATGGACAAAATCCAGCAGTGATCAATTAATTCAACTTCACAGTGGATTATCATTGCAATTGAATTATATTGTGACTTCTTTCGTAAAATGTTAAAAACGAATAAAAGCTTTGCAGACAAAAAGTGAAGAGAAATTGTTATAATCGAAGAAAAGAAAAAGAGCTTGATGTTAAATTTCGCAATGTTTAGAATATTGTTGGTTGTGAAAAATCTGATAGATATTTAAAAGAAGCTACAGAACAAAAACATAGGAAAATTTTTCAGACAGCAAGAAGTATCTACACTCAAAGAAAGACCCGTAGTGAATTACACCAAGGGAGTTGAAAACGATAACCTCATCCCACCCTACTCCCTTACAAAAACGAGCAAAAATTGATTTATGAATATGTTTTATATACCTTAAAAAATATACTTACGTAGGTACTAAAACGTTTTAACAATTTTCGATCAAAGCGTATGTACTGAACTGAAGATTGTTCAGATTAAAGACCCTTCCTGTCCCAATATAAAATAACAAGCATTACACACCAGATTATCTTAGTAAAAAATTGAATTTTAAATCTAAACAAATCTGTATTTGCAAAGTAAAAGAAGCCACCCACTTTTATGTGAAGTTCAAGTCGAATGTGTATAATCTAGTTTTGGAGTTTTTCTATGTACTATCACCTGCATATCTTTTGGCCACCCCGGCAATACGTTAGCACGAATTGTGGATGGAACCATCATAACACCAACACAGTTTGTTGATTTACTACTAGTTGGCAAAATAAAGTTACCCTCAGTTTAAGTATTGGGGGTGTTATTGATGGTTGAACCCACAATTCGTGCTAGGCGTTTAGCCGGGGTGGCAAAAAAATATACAGTTGACTGTACTTGTTTATGAGCTACGGATCAAAAGTTCTAACAAAACGGCCTTCTTCTACGGGAAGATCGAAAGCAGTTTGATTTAATATTTTAATTAACTTCTCTTGCGAAAGTTTAATATGGTGGATTCAATATGGCAACATTGCTTTATACAAAAATAAAACGAAAACCTACGCGAAACAAAAGTTTTTAGAGATTTTGATTATTCAGGCTCTCTGCAACCAAGCAGCTTTTTTAAATTATTATTTACTAAATTTAAAAGATTTATATAGCAATAAAAGTGATAAATTTGAAAAGTACGGATCTATTAGTTAAAGTAAATTCTAATAACGAGCCCTTTATTCTTATAAACCACAACACATTTGTTGCTTGTTAATAATTCTGTAGGTATATTTAGGAGAGATTTTTAAGATTTATTTAGAAACTTAGGCGGAGCTTTATTTTAAAGATGCGCCTTTTAGAAACAAACATAAAACATGATAGAAGCTTTCATTTGAAATTTTTAAGTGACCTATCTCACTAGCCATCTAGAAGAGAAAAGTCCTAAAATACCTTCAAATATGAAAAGAAAATACCACATCGTACTTTTCTTCAGTTAATAAAAAATAATAATCCCGTAAGGTTGTTTTTCATCTAACTGTGCGACATTTCAAAAAGTTACCCCTTGTCATACCTCTCTAATCATAACTTAAAAGCTTAAAAGAGAATATGTTACACACAAATTGTTGAAAAGCTTAATTTCCAGTTATAATGGGTTTGCTTATTATGTCGCTCTAGTGATTTATTGACAGTATCGGAATAAAAAATGCATAAGAATATTTATAAAATACCGAACTGTGAACTCCTTATCGCTTTAACATTTTCTTTGAATGCAAAATTTTATCTTACGAAAGGGAGTGATGATGACAGCCACTTTTCTACTTTCTAGTGCTGTCCTGATTTCCCTATTTTTATCACTCTGTAAACTATGTTCGTACGACTCTATTCGTTTTTATCCATCCCGTCATTTTGTGTATTTTGAACTTTAATCTTATTTTACAGTTCTTTACTGCATCATTCTACACGTCTGTTTTTATCATCCATCAACTGCTGGTTGTGTGATTACAAATTATTTACTTTCATTGTATTTCTCCACCATGCACGTTATTACAATTTTACATGTGTATCTGTTTTTTGATTTTAAGACCGTGTATTATTTGTTTGTATGCATTGTATAATGTTGGTTATTATATCTTACGTTCTATGTTTAAATTCGCAATTTTTTATCACCGAAAGTCGCTAGAATTGGAATCCATAACTGTTTGGTTTATATTTTATACAACAAAAGAATTTTCTTTTGGCTATTCTGTTCTAACAATAAGCATTAATAAATAAAAATAATGAAAAAGTGATATAACCCATTTCGTCTTTTCCCTTTTCTCGGTTATAAAATAATTTTTTTTTCATATCACACACGTATGTACCTTCGTTTCTATACTAGACGTTTTTATTTACCCTCATTTTTTGAAATGAAAATATGAAAAAATTCGCGAGTCACCCGAACTAACGGCTGCAACTAAATGTGCGGAAGAAAATGAAAAATTTTTTTTTAAATATTTGATGTATGCAAGTTTTTGAAAAACTTTATTTAAGCACTTACTTTCAGTAACAAGCACTCATTTATAAAACCAAAAAAATATTCCCGCCTTTAATAAATGATCCCATATTCGCGTAACTGCTACTGTCAAAAACTTATACATTAGGGATATTTTGAACGTTTTAGTTGTAGCTTGTAGAAAAAGCTCGTGAAAAATTAGTTTACTAAAGCACAATTAATTATTTAAAAGAAGTTTTGGCTAAATATGCATGGCATCACATTGCGCATTAGTCGAGTTTTTGATTTCAAGTTGATTATTTCTGCATAAACTCCATCAGAAATTTATTAGGGAAAACATTCAAATTAAAACTCGCACGAACACTTCATTACTAATACAAAGAATAATAATGAATAATTAATGAACTTTTAGTTAAATCGACTGTTCATAATTAAAAGTGAATCGTCTTCCACTTTTGTTTTGTTTTATCCAAAAGAGAAATATTTACTGTCAGTAACAGCTTTGTCTCATCATTCCGAATAATCCACAAATTTATCTTGGTACACCGCAGAATATAAATGAATCTAAACTTAAACTGTGGCACTTAAATAACCATTAACCTTCATTTGATATGTATTGAAATTCGAATGAACAATAGTTTATTTACACACCATCCGCGAAAACAATGCCGAATATAAGATAAATTGAAAACTTTTACACTTTAATAAACAATTCTTAATGGTTTTCCTTTTGAAGTGACGAAACAATTTTGTTTTATATCATAAAACTTGGCGAATTTTACGCACCAAATCAATTACCATGTGCAAAACAAAATAAAATTGATGGTGTATTTATCAATTTATTATTGGCGAAAAATATAAAACCTCTTATGGAAAAATTTAATGTAAGATATGGTTATCGTACTTATAAATTTCGGCAAATTTCTTGCCACGCCGAACATCTTTTTGTTACTTTAAGTGCAAAACATTGCAGACTGTTAAAAAGTTGATTGATTGGTAGCAAATCCTTCTAGTAATTTTTTTTTTATAAAAAACCATATAAAAGAATTTATATAGAACTTGAAAACTTATACGAATTACGGTTAGGTGACAACTTTTCCCATTCACTTAAGTTGTACCACTTAACCGCATTTCGCAATTACATACACCCCGAAAAAAAGATGAAATACGAAACTTGATTTTTAAGATAAAGTAGAGATATAAATTTGAGTTAGAACCTAAAAGAAATAATTGAATGTAAACGGAAAGTTCTTTATATAGTTATACCTTTTTAGCTAAAAGCGTCCCCCTATAATCTCGAAGAAAACTGTACACCAGTTAGTATACAATATATTTTATAGAAAACATAAAACAATGGCTGGATTTGCCATTAGTTAGACCATCTGAGTATATTATAAAACAAAAATGAACAAAAGCGAGTAAAAGTAATTCAAAGCTGTAAAAAGAAAAGCAATTGTATTGCATTTCTTGAGAGTATTACAAATTTAAATAATTAATTATTTTATTTTTCTCGAAGCCCACTTTAAATAAATGAAACGTTGTTAATAATATCCTTTACAATTAGATATTTTTTTAAATATTTTACAATGCTTTACATCACCAAACGGCTCTTTTAAGTAAAACATTAATATTATTCAAATACATTACATTGTTAAACTGCACTATTGTTTAAAATATAGGAATAAATAGATAAAGTAATAGAAGTGCATAATTCAGTAAATGTCTTTTTCCCTAAATCATCAGTAATGAAATGGGGAAACTTTGTTATTCTCTTATCCAGTATAGTAAACGGTTTTATAACAGAAGGGCTATGGTTGTTTACGATCAACTTATACAAATATATGCAATTAATAGACATTAGTACCTACTATTATCAATTCTATTGTGAAAACGAGCAGTATTGGTAGGTTTTACACTAAAATCTTCTTGCTCTGTATTTTTATTGTCGAGTCAAAGACTTCTTTCTTTTGGGGAAGTAAAGAAAGAGGTCAAATTATTGTATAATAATGTTTCCTTTTTTGGGGAACTATAACGCCATTTTTAATGCCTCGGGGATAATGGGAAATTTTTTTGATAGATTGATCCCCTTCTTCTATTATAACTACAAGAGGAGGACGATTTAAACTACAAAGGTCTCCTTGTGAACTCAATTATTATTAAACATACGGTAACATCAAGAATCCATTTAAATTTTTAAACTTTTGTAAATCGAAATTTTAAATGGAATTTCTACTGATTTAACGTAGGAAGCTGTCCGATAAATAAGTAAATTACTACTTTCTCTATAATATCACGAACATGGTATTACTTGCCAAAATCAATCCTAATTTTTCTACATAAAAATGCAAATTTAATTTAATAATCTTAAATCCTATCGTAATAGTATATTATAATACATGTGTATAAGAAAGACTTTATCGCATTAGCGTCGAAAATTACAAGCACGAGCTTGCGAGTGCTTATAATGGCGCGTATGCGATAAAGTCTACTTATACACGAGTATTATACGCTATTTTTTTATTATAATTGCAACTAAAACTTCTATAAAAGATAAAAATTCTGTATTTAAAATTTGAAAATTAAGGGTGCCGATTTTGGATATATTTGTTGCCACAGAGATGCTTTGTGTTTACATTGGAGAACAACAGTCACACAACAGTTAATATTATTGTTGTTACCTAGACGACTTTATAGAGCACTTGTGCTATAAAGACGATTTTATGAACGCTTTTTAGTGTGAAATTGGCAGATTATAATGCAAGTATAATAAAAAATTATGTTCCGCGTTAATTTAAAATTTGATAGACCATAGAGTAGGCTATGTCATTTATATTTTGTTAACATAGAGTATGTAAACATGTCGAAATAAATTTGATATAACCTAATCTCTAATCAATATTTTCTACATATTTAAGACTCTCGTGAATTCAAATTTATTGCCACGATATAATGGCTTTAAGATTTACTATGATTCGAAAATAATTATACTACAAAATCATCGAGTCGTTATAGAAATTTAAAACTGCCTCTCTTCTACTTTTTAATAGACAAGACATACAGTTTTGCGCTAAGTGTGCGCTGATCAAAAACACGTAGTATTTTCAATTCCTTTACATTGAATAATCATTGCTAATGCCAAGAGTCATTGAGGACTTTACGAGTACATACTCTGAAAAACTCGTTGGCCGTATTTAGACAACGTCAGCGGTTGAGATGCTGAAATAGCTGGTGCCGCAAGCCTAAAAATGTCAAGTACCAAACACAACACTGCTGTAAATAAAAATTATCTCAGCCACTGACGGTCATTAAATCGTAAAAGAAGAAACCGTTGTTACCACCCAGCATTCAGCTAACGCGAGTGACCTAAGATGACTAAGAGACTAAGATGTAATTTAGTGTTCGGGCGTCTCTTATAATAAGACACAAACCTTATAGGACTTACAAACAATATCATATGAAATTCGAATTACTAAATTATGAAGCTGTTATAAACAATTTTACTCCCGGTGGTTTGTCATTGCATTCGAAGAGGTAACACTGTATACAGGGCGACTTGCAGGCGTGCAGCATATAATTATATTACCATTTATCACAAACCACACCTTACCTATAATCTTTAAACAAAATAATTTAATTTAAAAATAAGTCTATTTACCGCGTGCTAACATAGTACCTACTTATTTAAAATTTAAATTATTTGTTGATTTTAAATATTAACAAATTAATTAAAATGCCAAGGTAGGAAATCTCTAAAAAAGTTCAAATTATTATGTGGTTTTCTGGTGGTTATTTAGTTTGTGAAATAGTAAATAAATAGCCCTCCCTCTTTCCCATCACTTATTGCCGAACCTCAGTTTTAGCACTAAATACACAGCAATTATGATTCTTATTATACATTTAAATAAATGTCCGAAAAATTTTCCCCAATCTGTATAGCAAAATAAGGAGTGGGAATGTGTAAGAATAAATACTTACACTTGAGTACGAAAGAGAAAGAATTATTTTTAGATAGAAGATAGGCGTGAATTAATTCATAATCTGTAGGTATGTTTCCGTTTCAATCAAGAACGATTTTTTTAATTATTGGCTTTAAAATACCAATAATAAAACTTAAATAAAGGACCCCGCACAATTCTTATGGGAAATGGCCCTCGTTGAATTTTCCTAAAAATTTAGTATGTTGTGGTGTTTGACCTACTGAACAAAAGTCTCCATGGCCACAAAGCCCTAAACCTAATATTTTTCGTGTTGCGGAGGCTTCAAGTGCTGAATAATGTTGTCACACACAACTGTGATTTTTTTAATTTTATTTTAAAAATGCAAGTTCGGTTGCCTCGCTGCTTTCTTATAAGAATTGTGTGAATGTGATCGTTATGTATACAATTCAAAAAATCACAATTGTGTGTGACAAGATTATCAGTACTTTAAGTCTCCACAACACGAACACTATTAGGTTTAGGGCCATGATTATAAAGGACAAATAACGTCTATCTCCATAGTAAAATTTATATTTTGTAAACATGACAACATAGCAACGTTACTAAAGTCAAAGTTAGAAGTTTTAATATAAAAACACCAAAAGAACTTAACCTCAAATTTTAATATTTATATTCAAACGCCAAACATCGACATTGTAACATTGCTATGTTGTCATGTTAACAAAATATAAATTTTTTCTTCAAACGTCAGAAAAAGTCGCCTTTGTGTCACTCAATAGGTAACGGTGAAGTTTAACTTTCCCGCCGAGGCAGGAAAAGTAGTCAGACAAGGTACTTTTCTCTAGATAAAGATATTACTATAGAGATAATAGTTATTTGTGTTATAAGGAGACAAAGTGACGTTTTGTGTGACAAGACTGTGTTTGGCTGAAGAGCGAGCGAAGCGAGCGAGTCTGGCAATACAGGCGAGTCACACAAAACTACTTTGACTCCGCATAAAACATTAAATTTTTTCTGCAAACGTAAAGCGTAAAACTGAAAATTTTGATTTTTGAATTGTTGTCTCTTGTCAATTACTTGTAGTTCAATTGTCAAATATTTAACTTAAATTTGTAAAAAAAAAAGCTAATTATTAAACACAACGAACTAATTATAAAGGAAAATTTAAAAAACTTTAAATTTTTTACATTACAAATGTAAAAACATTTTTTACGTTAAAAAATAAAAATTATGTGCGGTTAAGATTTTACTTTTCCTGCCTAGACAGAGAAAAGTATCTTGTCTGACTACTTTTCCTGCCTCGGCGGGAAAGTTAAACTTCACCGTTACCTATTGAGTGACACAAAGGCGACTTTTTCTGACGTTTGAAGAAAAAAGTTATTTGTCCTTTATAATCATGAGCATTAGACGTTTAACTTTTCCTGTCTAGCCGGGGAAGTTAAACGTCACCCTGACATATTGAGTGACACAAAGACGACTTCTTTTGACGTTTGCAGAAAAAATAATTTTAAAGTGTTTAAAATAAAATTTTATCAAAATCGGTTCAGTAGTTTTTTGCCCTACAGCTGTAACAGACAGACGAGCCTCTCATTAATTGGGTTGCACTCCTGGGATCTCGCTTGATTATTCAATCTCGAAATCCCGGGATTGTAGTCCCTACTCATTAAAGAATCGAAAAATTGTTTTTTGGATTTTTGGAATCAGGGGGAAACGCAGCGCATTTTTAAAGAAAAAAATGTTTTTCTTAAAAATGAAAACTGAAGTTAATGAGGGCACCCTAACCGAAACTTAAGAATTAGTTTTACAATTTCGAGGGGCACACTTTGATTTTCAAGAGATTCTTCTTCTTGCAAGAGAGACTCGACGATAATGAATGCTTCTATTGTAGGATAATGATTATAGTATAATAATTGCTCTACAACACTGTTTTCAAAGTTTGGGGATACTTTAAAGAACCATCCTGTATATAAAAATTTAGTTTTGTATCATGATATTGTGTCATCCTTGGTGCAAGTCGAGAGTAAACATGTTTAGTTGACAAACAAATATATTGGACTAAGAACTTGAGCAAATATTTAAGTTTCATTGTGCTTTTAAGATTGATGAACAGTTAACTTATTGAATTTTATGTACTCGCAAATATATTGCTGTTGATATTTATTATACCTATTATTATAAAAAATATAGTAATTTAATAAAGGGGCATATTTTGGAAGAAATGACAAATATAATTCAAGGTTTTTCACAAACCCGATGGTTTTGAAAATAAGCGAAAAACTTATACAGTATACTAAGTTGGTACACTTCAGCCAAAAATTACTGGACAGGGGTTTTCCAATTTTAATAAAAGCTTAAAATCAATTTTCAAGCCGATCAGTCAAACCGTCTAGGGCAGTTTTAGGCTATTGGCTATAGAGAGGATGTATAGCGAGAGGAGATAGACCAGTAGGACACCACTTCGAAAAAAGTCATTTCCAAAATTTTCATCATTACAAAAAAAGCTGGCTTTTTACAAATCTCAAAAGTTAAATTTGTAAAACGTAATTTTTAATTTTATTACACTTCATTTAATATTATTAATTATTCCCAGTTAAAAAAAGATAGGTGCTTCTTGAAGAACAAAGAAAAGAGTACCTATTATTCAACATACGAATTGGCTGAAATAAGTCCAATCATTTTCAAATACAAGGGTTGTTTTTATTTTGTGTACACTTTGAGTAATGGCTTTTCTTAAATGTAACTTTCTTTTGAATAACCTTATATATTAAAGAAAGTAATTAAAGATAATCTTTGAAAGTGAAAAGCTGAGCTTAACTCTTAAAATAATAAATTACGAACAATAAACAATATTTGAGATTAAGGTAATTAATTACGGATTTTAATTTTCATGGGTGTTTCATCATTTCCGAGATCATTTCATTTTCAACATTCGTATACTTAACAATAGATTATTCTACAAACACATTTCGAAATAACAACTTTTCAGATAATGTATTGTATCAATTTTAACAGATCACTGAATTGTATCCTTAATTTTAATTGGCTATTAGTAAGTAGCCAACCAAATTTCTCATTGTTATACAGTTCTTAACAATAAGCACTAATTATATTAGCAGCGCTAGATATTACGTTTTAAAGAGATCGTTAAAATTAGCTAAGTTAGAGACAAGTCGGTGAAAATTTTATTTTTCATTTCAATAAAATAAATTGAAAGAAAATTACTTAATTTTTCATTTCGCCCTCTTTCTACACATAAACAATTTAAATAAAAAAATTATTTGTGCACATAATAAGAAATGTTACATTAGGATTTCAGAAATCATAAAAACTTTAAATTGTACAAAAAACTTTTCAATAAGAAAACGACTAAGAAAAATAGAACAAAATTATAATTTTCTATAATGTAATTTTTATTTGCTTCGATTGTTATTGAAATTGATTTTTAATATTAGTCTTATTTTTTATGGAAATTATTTTATATTTATCTTACAAAGGTGTTTATTATTTTTAACTTCCACCATTTCGGTTTTTATTGTTTGCTTAATTACAACATATTATGCAAATTGAAAATTAAATTACGATTTTATGTTATTCATTAGAAGCGTTCAAAACGGTTGTCTGACAATCAGAATGTGTTTGATTTCAAACAGTTTATTGATGTAGAAAAGAACAATGTGAACAAAGTGACAATGTTCCCCACAATTTTCAACAATTCTAATGCCATATTCGTTCTCAGCGACTCGAAATATAAAAAAGTATGTTTTTCTTCAAACGTCAAAAAAAGTTGACATTTTGTTACTGAACAAGTAAGGTTAAAGTTCTACTTTTACGTCCTAGGAGGTAAAAGTAAATTCTAACCCTAAATATTTATAACAAATTGTAACGTAAAATGATATTTCTAAGCATTTGTAATGTAAAAAGGTAATGTTTTAATCATTTATTCGTTGCGTTTAATAATTAGTTTCTTTTTACAAGTTAAAGTTAATTTTTAAAAATACTTGACAATTGAACTACAAACAATTTTCAAGAGATGGCAACACTTCAAAAATTTTTATTTTTGGTTTTTCTAAGTTTTACGTTTGAAGAAAAAATTAAATGTTTCATACGGAGTAAAAATGTCACTTTTTTTAGGCTAGTCAGTAGGGCTTGTCAGGCGAAACGAAGTTAAGAATCAAACAATCTACTATTTTCACTAAAAAAACATAAAACACTATGGCCCAAAAACGGCATTTTTTTAACGTAATCGTTCTTTGTTTCACTTGCCTAGTCGTCACTAGAGTGCGTAGAAATGAAACAGCATTCCTTTGAGAAGTCGAGAAGGTTTATTTCATGAAATTAATTCCATTTCAAAATTTAAAATATACCACAGCAACAGTCGTTTCTTTTGACTCGAGCATATTTATCGACAACCGACGGGAAATATTTGATGTTTGACAAATAACAAATATTCGTCTACTTGCGAATGTGTGGATGAGATATATTCGCCAAAAATAGCAAACATTCAGTATTCATTATTTGTCAAATGCACAATGTCATGTATAGGGTTTTCTCATCGGGCAGTTTTGGATGCTTTTTCTAAGAAACAACAAAGAGTGCTTAACGTGTTCAGTAGTAGGTAAATCATTAATAAAATCAGATTATCTAAATGTTAGATAATCATAATATCGGAAGCTCTTTAATTTAAAACTTCTGTAAACGTTGATATTTTAGAGATTGCTTGGGCGAGCCAATGCGCTACGACGAAAATGTGACCGATCGCATAGGATCGCATCAATTTTATAGTCTAGTCAACGAACGGGTTATAGAGAACATGGAAGAAGGTAATAGATTTTTCTTCAGGAATATGTTTAGACTAGTTAGGAGGTAAAAATACTAAAAGTCCCCGCTCCTAGCTATACGGCTAAGAGAGGGAGAGGGGTGGAGAGGTTTCGTTTTTGTATATCTCGAAAAGGGAAAAAATGTTCGCATAAAAATGGAAGCGTATCAAATTTCCTACACGACTGTTTCCATTCATGTTTTCTTCTAGTTTCGTCAACAAAGAGGTTATAGAGAACAAAGAAGAGGTTGGAATTATTTTCTTTAGGAATGTGTTTGGAGTACTTAGTTAGTAGTTAGGAATAATAAACTTTTCAAACAACACCTCATCTACAAAATAGCGCAAACAATTTTTTTCCATGACCTACTTGTTTTGCGGGAAAGTATGTAACTTTGGTTTTTCAAATAGAACACCCTGTATATTTTTAGAGAATCGTATTCTAAATCAATTCCTCTTTATAACGATGTATCACAAGTACCATTTTGCTTTCTAATTATTTCAAATATTTAAAAAATTATTAGGATGAGTGTTGCAGAAAACATAGTCAGAGAGGGCCAAAAATTGTTGAATCCCATGGACATTGGTGGACGAAATTTCTTAGTTTGTTAAAAAGTAAATAAATTAATTTTAATCAAGAGTTACTACAACCCTCATATTGTTCCCTTTTTTGGAATATTGGGCATAATTATTAGAAAGCAAAATGGTACTTGTGATACATCGTTGTAAAGAGACATTAATTTAGAATACGATGCTCTAAAAATATACAGGGTGTTCTATTTAAAAAACCAAAGTTACATATTTTCTCGCCAAACAAGTAGGCCATGGAAAAAAATTGACTGCGCTATTTTGTAGATGAGGTGTTTTTTGAAAAGTTTATAATTTAACTTTTTTAAGTATCTTCAATATTTCAGCAGAAATAGCTGGACAGTAAAAAATCAACCACCCTGTATATGTGTATTTCAAAATCATCCTGTAAATAAAAAATTTTTTGTCTCGCACGTTTTCGCCAAACTTTTGCTTCTTGCACCCCCAGCCCTTCATTTTACAGTAAAAGTCTTCAAAATTCTTTACTAAAATATTTAAAGAAATTTAATGCTCTAGCTAGACTCTCTAGAATCACTTTGTTGACTAGACTAGAAGGAATAAAGAAAAAATGAATAGAAATAATCTTGTAGGAAATTTGATAGGCTTTTATTTTGCTAAGGACAATTTTTTTCCCTAGGAATGACCTATCGTTTTCGAGCTATAAGCAAAAATTCCAAAAACGGCACATTTCCACCCCCCTCCCTTTCTTAGCTATGTAGCTAAGAGCTTTTAGTATGTTTACCTCCTAACTACTCCAAACACGTTTCTGAAGATAAAAATTTCAACCTCTTCTTTGTTCTCTATAACCTCTTTGTTGACTAATCTAGGAGGAATAAAGAAAACATTAATAGAAACAATTTTGTATGAAATTTGATAAGCTTCCATTTTGATGCGAACATTTTTTTCCTAGAACCCACCGTTTTCGAGATATACATAAACGAAACCTTTCCACTCCCTCCCTCTCTTAGCCGTATAGCTAGGAACGGGGACTTTTAGTATTTTTACCTCCTAACTAGTCTAAACACATTTCTGAAAAAATCCATTACCTTCTTCCATGTTCTCTACACCCCTGTTTTAAGCGTTCGTTGACTACGTTAGACTATTTAGTGATATAGAGAGTACTCGCTTTCTCCATCCTGTACTACGCAAGATATTAGTTCCGACCAAGCATAATCGCTAAAAACTCAACGTCTACAACAGCTGTTCTCAAACTGTGGTACGCTGAGCTACTCAAGGTGGTACGCAAGCCCCAAACAAGGGGCTTGTATCAAGCATGCAGCACCACTTTTACATACGATTGTATTTTTTTACTACTTTACCATTCTGAAAGTTAGTTATATCCCTACACCCTACAGTCTACACCAATAATTTTTTTATAGTTTAGTGGTACAAGACTGATCCGTAGTACACACGAGTAATACGTAAAAAAAAAGTTTAAAAACCGCTGGTCTACAAACCAAATAGTAATTTTTACAACGAACAACCTACTTCAATAAAAGTTATTTCTTATGTTTGCGAACCTATTTAAAATGCAAATGGGTTTAATAATTTCTATAGACGGTCTGGAAATTGGTTCTATTTATGTAATTTTTATAACGACTATAATTGCTAAATTATTTAATCTTCTTTACAATTTATTCAATTTGCTGAATTAGTTTTAAATATCCAAGTTTGCTGTGAACAGAAAACCTTAAATAAAGAAATGACAGAAACTCAATACGATAAACTTACAAAAAGCGACATTTGTTCATCTTCAAACCACGTTTTTCTATCACCACATTGCACATACGCAAAAGAACCTTAGCGAAATTTCATTTAAATTCGATTTAATCAAAAATTAAAACGATATACTAAATTCATCCTATTAGTATCTTTAAACATTCCAATTTAGAATTTAACTGAAGGTTTTCGTCACATTCTCACATCTAATCTGCTACTTTACACTACGTTCTAATTAAAACTATAACGAAATTTGAAATTTACTAACATCAACAGCGGCCACGAGTCATGGAAAATTTAATTATGTAGTACGATAATAAAACTCGATCCCTGTAATTGTGAAATCAATCAACTAGGAAAAAGTACGTACGAAAGCGAGTATATTAATTCATTAATTTCGATGGCTCCTTTTTTGGTTGAATTAAAGGCCTCAGGCCTTGTTACATTTATCTATACCTTTTGAAACGATAGAATTTATCGTGCCTTAAATTTCAGAACCTTATGTTTTCTTTTAAAATTATTTAAATAATTATAGCATTACTACAGTTATTTTAGTCCCTAATAAATAAACGTTAAGACATTTGTGGTTTCTATAAGAAAATTAATAGATACCACAAATATTCCCCAAGATCCTAAAACTACTCATTTTCTTGCAAACTTGAGAACTTATTAATTTACTAATCTCATTTACTTAGAATAACAACTAAACTGAATTAGTTTAATCACAATCCGGCTCGAAGGACCAAAGGTTATTGATGATCAGTATCTCGTTACGACTTATTTTATCACTTTAGTGAAGTGAGCAGCTATCCAATTCAATCAATTTTAAGTAATTTAACTAAGACAGATACAAGGTGTATTCAATTAAATGAAATTGCTATACTTAGTAGAGTATAGCAGCTGAAAAAAAATGAAGTTAACCGAGACAGCCACTTTTAGAACTTTTATCTTAAATTATTATGGTTACGAGCGATCAAAATAAGAGTGTATCATTAGTAATGTTTATAATGTTCCTGCGTGAGTAAATTTTACCCTCGTTTAGTATTCCTAATCATCTTTCTTGATATAATCTTATTTAGATAATTCATTTGCATAATTACGAAATACTGAAATTTTTTTCCTTTTAATTTTTAATCCTATCCTAAATATGAACGGGTGAGACAAGAATTAGAAATTAATCCTGCTATGAAACAACATAAATACAGAATTTTTTACCTGTATTTCAAAAAAACCTTTTTTAATTAATTAATTTTACAATTACTATGTTTTCATGCCTTTGCTAAAGCGGTTTTAACTAAATCGCTGTCTTGATTCTTTTGGTACTTGTTCGTATTGAAAAATTCTACGACTCTTGATTGCACTAATGAACTAAGACGGCCTTAAAACTGTCAATAATTTTTTAATTCAATTGCCACTGTCAAAAAATTAGTAGCTAGATTTATTTATTTATTTGCAAACTAATGTTTAAAACTAAAGGATTTTGAATAAAATACCTAGTATGCTAACCTCGGTGAACGGCTTCCTTACAACGTCGAGCTATAGCTGACCGCGGTGCTTCCCACCTCAGCCAACTATCTTATCTCGTCGC
This sequence comes from Malthinus seriepunctatus, assembly GCA_963924605.1. NCBI lineage: Eukaryota > Metazoa > Arthropoda > Insecta > Coleoptera > Cantharidae > Malthinus > Malthinus seriepunctatus. The sequence goes on from OZ004602.1 coordinate 8,814,615, forward strand.
TGTAATGAAGCTCTTTCCACCTCGGTATGTAACATCCTATTTCGGACTATAGGAGTATGTTGTTGACTTGGAAGGTCAAATAGTTCTGAAATAATTGGAAAAGAATGGTCATGTAGTAATCTGTTGACAATCGTTGCCTGTGCATTTCACGGACACACTGTATAACCAGCAATAGCAAAAAATGCTAATTGAATTTTAAAAAAACAGCATATTTTTAAGATGGCAAGTAAACATTAACTGGTATAATTTTCAATAACACATTAGCTCTTTTATAACAACTCAATTTTGATAAAAGTTCAAAAATTTTATATGATATTTTAACACGAAATACATTACACCAGTCAACATTTAATTGAATGGAATTAAATGATTATAAATACGTTTTTCTTTTAAAATGTATCATCTGGTGCTAGGTTAATCCTGGATTATTAAAACGTGTACGCAATTTTAGCATAAAAATTTTTTTCGGAAATTTTATTTAACATTTTTTTAGGATGCTTGTATATCTTCTCGTTTTTTTATTACCACAGTTATTTTATTACTCATAAGTTATAATTAAAGGACATTAAATTTAATATAAGCCAAGGTTTTATCACGCAAATATTTGACATTAGACAAAACACATAATATTGTTATTGTATACCCAATTGTTTATTTACACATGGGAAATGAAACTTCGGATTAAATAATCAAAATCTAAATTTTGGAAATTAATTCGTGAATTAACATATTGCTGAAAAACAACTGAACGGATAGACAGGCAGGCGCATAGATTAACTAATGAACAGACAAGCGTAGTTGCAGACATACAGACGGGTGCACAAACAGTAAGCACATAGACAGGAAATAATGTAACAAACACCTTTTTTTGATTTTATATTTTTCTCGATATTTTTCATAGTATAGGAAGGATTTGAAAAACACGATTTTTCGATTACTAACTTTACACCCAGCACTACGTATGCAAAAGCTTTTCAACTACATTCATGAAATTCTTCTTATGGAAAAGAAGCATTAAAAGTATAATAAATTGGTATTACTTAATATTTTTCAACTAATTTTTGAAAAAGAGATAAATTCCTTGCTTGCTTTCCCCTTGTAACTTAAATAACATCTTCAAATAAATGAAAAGCTCTCCTACGTAATATTTTTTTCAAGAGAAGTTGAAAAATGAAATATTATATTACATCATCACGTTTTGAAATGGAATAGGAAGAAAAATATTAAAGTTATTAGAAATACTTTTGAGTGAAAATTTCAACAAATAATAGGATTATGAGAACGCCAATTCACACACTTCCTATCATATATTTCTAACCATCAAAGAACAATTTATTTGTCTTGATATAAGACTTTTATTTTGAAATTTCATAAACTTTATTTTCATTTCAATGATGTATGTATACCATTCTTTTCTTCAAATCTCGTAGACAAATATAAAAATAAATTGCCATCTTCTTATATCGTTTGTCTTATATAAAATATATATTTTTATTGCATTGTTTATCGCGAAAATCCAAATTAAACGTTAACTCGAGGAAAATAGAGTTCCTGCGCGGAAAATTTCTTATTACATTTAGGATGACGACGTTTTAATGGGAAGAACAATCGTTTGAAGTACTATAAGGTGGTCGTTCTTATGCAAAAGATCGCATGTAAATGGCCACCTTTATACTTACATCTTATTCGTGACGTTTATAAAATTGAGTGCGTACCTTAGTTAGTATTTTATAATCCACAGACGTACGAAATATAGGATTAGAGATTATTTATTTGTAAACCTGGATGTTTTTTAAATAGAAATTTTATTAAAAAGATATACAGTATAGATTAAATTCATTTTGCGTGATTAAAAGTATCCCTACCGACATCACAATAGGAATTTTCTTAAGAAAACGCAATTTTTTTCGAGATGTTACTTACTTTCATCAATGCAACACGCAACGCAAGGTACATAATGTTTTCAAATTTTCAACTTAAAAGAAGAAAAATTACGAACAATAAGTTGCGCGCTTTTAACAAAAAGTAAAATTTAAACGTCACGAATGCACTTTTCTCGTAACTGTTTATAACAGTTACTTTTTCTCTTTATAGAGAAAAAGAAAAACATTAAAAGATTAAAACTTTTAACTATTGATGGTTACTCGGTGTTTTGTAATTAGAATTTTCTAATTAATTTAACCTTTCTGCCAACTTTAAAAACTTAAGAAAGCTAAAATCAAACATCTTTTACAACTCTTACCTCGTGGGTATTTAAAGTTGATGTACGTTTTCTACTTTTTATTGAAAAAAGTTACAATTTTCTCGAAGAAAAACTATTTTAACAAATACAAAAGTTTCTAAAAAGTTTTCTAACGCAGTAAAAAAATACAAAAAAATTATTTACTTTCGAAATTTTAAAAAAGAAAATTTTTGAAATTCAAATTTAGACATCGGTACTTTAAAAATGTTACAGTTAAAAAGGCGTTATTATATCCCGATAACTCCGTAAGTTCAGAATTCGCATTGTATACTAGATTTGTTCATTCCAGTCCTTTCACAGGCTATGGAGTTTGAAAGGAGTTACCGGAGATTCTGCGCTACAGTCACGTGCTACATCCCCTATATAATAACAAAAATTGTATACCAATCTGACTATTTCTGCATGTAAAAAAAATGATATCTCATTATTTAACTTTTTTTATAATTAAAGTTCTCAATTAGATGGTAGTTGTGGGAGAATCTTTGAAAAGAGAGAGGTTCAGGAAAATGTACACTTAGGCGTAAATGGGATAAAGCATTATAGCAAACGTTGTGTCATTAATAATATAAGATATGCGGATACCATAACTGTTACAAGAAGGATTTAGAGACAGTAAAAATACCTAATAAATTTCCACTAAATCAAGTGAATACGTATATAGTCACTATTACGTGCTAAAAATTAATAAACTTGAAAAGAAATTGAAATACTTCGGAGTACACGGCAGAAATAATATTATACAAACATTCTTTAGCTGCATGATAAAATATTTGTAATAAAACTAAGACTATTGCTGCTACTGAAATATACATCCTTAATCGAAATAGAATGTACGGCATTTTGGCAGTAAAAAGTATGAACAAGATGCAGCAAATTTGGATGGCATATTTATGAAAAATAGCGGAGAAGCTTTTCCAACTGTTTTAAATTGAATGCTGAAATAATAACGGATTATCCAGAACATATAGAACTAATACAATTTATATTATTAGTTCGCCAATTATTTGTATAAACTTTCCGCATTACCATATTTTATAGAAAATCAAAATAATTACAAGTTTGCCAACGTTACAACGCTTACCGCATAAAAACATAAATCACCGAAAGTAAAAGAGAATTAAAAGAGCTTAAAAGGGTTGCCTTAGGAAAAAACTAAATAGTAATTTAAGTATAAAAAACGGTAAGGGCAGTTTACTGGTCAAAGACAAAATGTTTGGGGACTAAGCGAAGCGCAGTCCCCAATTTTGTCTGAGACCAGTAAACCCTTAACGTTTGTGATGCTTACAACGTTTTTTGCACGATAGAAACTTTTCCTTAATCATAAAAATGAAAATGTCAAAAATTATGTTTTAATTTTTGTGCAACATAATTTTTTAGATGGCTTTATAAAAATATTTGAAGGTGTTACCATAGTGTTATTTACTAACAAATTGTCTCCGCTTTTTGAAGTAAAAAATTCTAATATTTTGCTGCATAAAAACGAAAAAAAATGAGTGATTTAAAAAGTGTGGACAGTGAAATAGAAGAAGCTTGGAATATTGGTTGCTCCTCTATTGTTCCTGAAAAGTCGAGAATTCGTTATGAGAATGTATACAAAATCTTTAAAAGCTGGTGTGAGGATAAAAATCTACAAATTAACGAAAAAATTTTGCTGGCTTATTTTGTACGACGAAATGAAAAGTTGAAGTCACCTGGAAGTCTTTGGGCTGAATATTCGATGCTCAAAAGTACAATTTTTCTAAATGATGGAATTGATATATCCAAGTTCACAACCTTGATAGCATTCCTTAAAAGGAAAAATGTTGGACACAAGCCAAAAAAATCAGACATTTTCACTAAGGAAGGTATGACGAACTTTTTGAAAGAAGCTCCGGATGATGAATTTTTAACTCTTAAGGTATTTTTACATTTATCTATATTATTGTGATTTATAAGATAAGAATTTTTGTTTTCATTTTTAGGTGGGAATGATATTAGGTATATCAGGCGCGTGTAGGAGAGAAGAATTGTATAATATGTGCGTGCAAGACATAGAAGATCGAGAATCATTTTTGATCGTGAAAATTCCCAACACGAAGACCAACATCCAGCGAACATTTACGGTAATTGACAAAGATAATGATATTAACTACCTGGAAATATGTAGAAAATACTTCAGGCTACGCCCACAAAATGCAAAGAGTCAGCACTTATTTTTGAAATATCATAAGGGGAAGTGTAGCAATCAAGTAATAGGCAAAGGGATTATTGGAAGTTGGCCGTCAAAAATCGCAAATTTTCTAAAATTACAACACTCCAATACTTACACCGGTCATTCCTTTAGGCGCACTTCGGCGACCTTTTTAGCGAATAAAGGAGTAGACGTATTAGGACTGAAGAGGCATGGTGGGTGGAGATCGTCCACCGTAGCAGAGAGTTACGTTGAAGATTCGCTTGAAAACAAAATTGACTTTGCTAAAAAAATTTTAAATACAGAACAAGGTAGCGCCGAGGTGAGACAAACGTTGAATTCAGTAGCAGTTTCTCTAAATCCAAGTGCCGCACAAAGTAGCGTTATTACTTTTAGTAGTTGTAGTAATTGTACGTTCAATTTCAATGTGAAATAGTAGCCGGGACTAGTCTGTTATGTTATCCCATAACAGAAAAATCAGGATTATCGTATTCAGGCCCATCTTTTGGGAATTAGTTATTTGAGAGCCAGTGCTTTGAGCAGCCAATCAGATTTTCGTGTTCGCTAGCACTCAAATAACTTACTCCCAAAAGATGGGCCTGAATATGATCACCCTGATTTTTCTGTTTTTGGTTCGAAGTCTTATTTATTATTATTTAATGTTTTTTGAATTATATCGTTTTTAAATGACTATTTTTTATTTTTTTTTACTTACCGTTCTAGAACGGTAAGTAAATTACTTACTGTTTTGTTTATATGAGTTACCAGTAAAACATACTTACCGATCTGCCAACAAACGCGGTAACTAAGTGATATCGTTCTATCGTGCAAAAAAGAACATTCTCAATGACACGAATTAAATCAGCCTTTGAATATACTCGTGATTTGTAACAAGTATAAATTTTCATTAAACAATGACTCGCAATTGCAAAAAAATTCATATTTAAAATCCCCAAGCTTACCTTCAAATTACGCGAGATTTAAAAAACTGTCGATGCTAATCATTAATGCTCGCGCACGTGTCTAGTATTTAAAGGCCACCAAAATATTTTGTACAAAAAATTTTCGACCCTCAGAAACCCGCTTCTCATTTCCGTTTCATTTGGGCCAATATCTCACGATTTCATATTCATGTCTTGCTTACGGACAGATTTTTTGCTAAAATTTATCTTATAAAGTTTTCAAAAGAATTTTTTTCCGCTTCTTTATAAAGTACAAGAAATTAAATTGATATAATAAAAATTTCTGAAGTAATAAGAACTCTTCACATCTTACATCATACAAAAAAGACAAAATTTAATATCTCGGAAACAAATAAAATGAAACTGCATAATATTACTTTTATTTTTACTTTTAAGGAAACGTATGCTTTTTGCAATTATGTAATGTTTTTTTGAAATCATTAAATATAAATATAAGAAAGATAACAATTTGAAATTGAAAACTTGAAGTTTGCTATTGAAATAAATGTAAGATAAGACAAATATTGATATAATAATCCTATTGGTTGATTAATGTACTAAGAGAAGAGTTTCATCTTAACACGTTGTCAGTAGCGTAACAGTGGGATTACCAATTAAAATTTTGATTATTGAACAATAAATATTTCTAGAAATAACGACAAATATTTGGTCTATGCATTAAAATGCCATTTCTAAATTTTCTCGAATACTTCAACTTTTGATCGCTCTTTTATTTGGTGGATAATCATAACTAACATTTTTATGTTGTATAGAAGAAAGTTGCCAGATTAAGTTCTTGTTAAGAATAGGAGTAAGTACACAAAAGAAAATTTTGATGTATTAGAATTTTTAACAAAAGAAAGCAGAAGCTATGAATCTAATGAAGCTCAAGCTTTTTGACCTCCGACTTATTGATCTTCTTAATTTAAATATATAAACTTTCTTTCAATCTTGATAATAGAAAACAATTTAATGAAAGTTACTTCGTATAATGATGAAGATGATGTATTGAAAGTGAAATCAATGCGTTATCTTAAAAATTAATTTTTGGCCCAAGAATGTAAAGATACGCCCCTGTATTAAACTAAATAATGAGAATATGAATCACAGAGAAGTTGGTAAAACTACTTTACTTAGGAGCATTCATGAATCGTTATTTATATAATTTATCTGCTATCTATTAAATAGATTATAGATGATATTGGATTTATACAATGCACTTATGCAACTGTTTGAATCTTTGAATAAGTCATAAAACAGTTAAAATTATATCGTAAATATTATGGTTACGTAAGAAAATGAAAAGTGTCAAACATAAAAAATATAGTAAATGGTGCGTCAAATTTAAAGAAGAATTAAGGCTGTGCTCTGCTCCTCTAGATAAGCTAAAATTTAATACCCAAACTATCCCACGAAGACTGAGTTATACTTGAACATTTTATATCACTTACTGACTTGGTTTACTCACACAATGTTTTATGGCCTGTACCCTTCCGCACCGAAGGAATTCTCGAAACTATGAGAAGTTAGATGACAGCTTTTGGCATTAGAGAGCTTAAAAATATGTGCTACGTGTCAACAGTCCATGTGGTTACCTATATTAACACTATGACTAAACCAACCTCGCAAGGAAATGTGTATTTTAATACAACTTTGTTCGATTATAATCTGCTTGTGATGCCTTGTATCTTGTAAAGACGCATTTCTTAATTAATAAAATTTAATAATTAGTTTAATAACAAGTTAGATAATGAACTCAAGTGAATTATTATTACTTTACCGCTTTTGATTACAGATCAAACAAAGTCAGTAGGTATAAGTTTTGTAACCATGCTGCAAATTAGAAAGATTTTTGTACAGATTTTTCCACTTTACATTTAATGATGAAAAACCTAACTTTCAAGCATCATAACTTTTCAAGTCGTTTTCTCTGTTTGAATACGATAACTGGATAACTAATTCGAATCTGATTATGATATACAGTACAGTCACGTGCATATCTTTTGGCCACCCCGGCAATACGTTTGCACGAATTGTGGGTGCAACCATCATCACACCAACGCAGTTTGTTGATTTACTACTTGTTGGAAAAATCAAGTTACCCCTCAGTTTAAGTAGGGGGGGGGGGTTATTGATGGTTGAACTCACAATTCGTGCTAGGCGTATAGCTGGAGTGGCCAAAAGATATGCACGAGACTGTATATAGATTCATATTCACTATATCCAATATAATAAAAGGTAAAGGTTACGATTGTATTTGGCTAAAATCGGCCCACTAGAAAAGATCAAATTTGGAGATTGCTGTTTTTTAATAGCGTTTCATCTTCAGCTGCTATGTGCTATATTAGCCCAAGGGGTGTTATGCGTAAGTTTGTTTACTGCTTACTTACGTCAGCGCGGAACAGCACTGTTAGTGAACCACAGTAACTCAACAGTGAATTGTGGCCGTCCATCTCAAATTAGACAAGAAAATTTCAACTTTCGACATTTAAAAATACCTGCCCAAATCAGGAATCTAACTTACGGTTATAACTTACACCGACGCCTTACCTGACTCATCAGCCATCTTTGGGTCATACGTCAAAGTGACGTTTAATGTAATAAACATAGACAGAATAGGTCTGTTTGGTATCCTTCCACTAGTTAGTTGCTCGGAACAGTCAGTTAACCAGTGAGAATAAATAATACAGAATAAAGTCTTTGTTCATTGGTTTCACTGACGGTTCCGAACAACTAGAGCAAGGATGCCAATCAAACATATTCTCAAGACCCACAATTGTAGATTGTGACTGATTCCTAATAATAATAAGCTAACTATAGCGCGGCTTCTATTGAGATAGATGCAGAAAACACGTGCCGCTTTAACAGCATAACGTACTGTACTATAATGTACTGTACTAATATATTACTGTACTATAACGAAACGATTGTCCATAATGCTGTACCGAAAAATCTCGATGTAATCTATTCTTCATATTTGTGGATTTAAAAGTTTAGTAATTTAAAAATTGTTTTATCGGCCTTATGCAAATGTTATTTTGACGAAGGATCCAAGATCGCTGACGAGTCATCTGTCTTTTATATGGCTATAGAAGCGTATTAGGGATTGTAACGAGATAACTAACAGCAAAGCCGTTGAACTGTGTTTAGGCTATCAGTATTTCTCGGTTGAGGACATGGATATATTTAGCTTCTAATACCTAATCATCTATACTAATATATAAAGTAAGATGTTTGTATGTATGTATGTATGTGCGTTACTTAAGATCTCGCGAACCACCGAACCAATTTTAATAATTTTTTCTTTCACGTATAGACCGTACTTTTGGGAGTAACATAGGCTAGGTATGATTACGATATGTCAACTGGGGGCTTAGAAATTGCCAAAAATGTGAAAGAACTCCCAAAAAATAAAATTTAAAACTACGTTATACAGAAATGTACCATGAACTATAAATCAATTTTGAATGCGTTCCTTTATGGTTTCAAGTTAGTTAAATTCTATAATTTATTGACACATAAAAATTAATATTTCAAATTTTACTTTTAAAAATCTACTCTAACAAATTCGCCAAGAAATGTACTGCCTCACATTTGAAATAAAAGCGCGGGTGGTTGTTGGGGGGCCACGGAGGAGGCGGTGTTGGTAATACGGGGGGGCGGTGCTGAAGGGTGCTCTGAGGCGGCAGTTCTGGTGTACTCGGTAGCGGCGATGCTGACGTTAGTGTTGCATGTGCTTCACAATTGAAATTAAAGCGGGTGGTTGTAGGGGTTTTTGGGGCGGCAGTTCTGTTGTTCTCGGTGGCGATAGTGCTGACTTTAGTGATGCACTTGCCTCCCAATTGAAATTTACGCAGGTGGTTGTAAGGGTCCTTGGGGCGGCGTTCTGGTGATATCGGTGGCGGTGGTGCTGGCGTTAGTGGTGTGCACGTATTTCTCAAATGAAATAAAAGCGGGTGGTTGTAGGGTGCCCTGAGGGTATTCTGGTGATTCCGGTGGCAGAAGTGCTGTCGTAGGTGGTGGATGTGCCTCCCAATTAAAATAAAGCGGGTGGTTGTAGGGTGCCCTGAAGCGGGGATTTTGGTGAGCTTGGTGGCGGCAATGTTTATATTAGTGGTGCACGTGCCTCCCAATTTAAATTAAAGCGGGGGGTTATAGAGGTCCCTAAGGCGGCGGTGCTACTTAAAATTAAAGCAGGTGGTTGTAGAGGGTCTCTTGAGGTAACGGTTCTGAGATGGTGGAGGTGCCGTCATTGGTGGTGCACGATAAAAAGCACCTGCTTCCTCCTTTTCCTAATAGACATCATAGCGGCTTTTTTTTGCTTCTACATATTATTATTTATCATACATTCGTATGCCCACAAATTTCACAATATCGATTTATTGTTACATTGTAGAGTATGTTGGGCTCATATATACCTAATTAAGATTTGATAGGTTTTGCCAAGGGTTTTGCAAACTAAGGAGCCGCTAAATGAAAAGGCGTGTGGCGTAGCCCACGGGTCCTGCTAGTAATTCTATAAAGGCGGTACTCTTCTAGACTATGATGCAACAGCTAAAGATTCTTTTATTATTTCTTCAATTAATAAATTGAGCTCTTAACAATAATTTTGGCCTTTGTGAAGAATTTCCATTGGAAACAAAAAAATTATTCCTTTAAAATTTTCTTTAAAAGTCATATGTAATGGATTTTATTTTTTACGTTATAAATCCAAACAGCCTTTTTATTTATTTATGAATTTTTACGCATTCCCATTATACCACCAGGCAATATCCATTACAAGACCCATAACATTCACGGCAATACACCAGCGTTTAGCTGTCAGCAGAGGTCCCGCTATCCATTAGCTGTGGCAGGCGGCTATCACCCCTTGTATTAATTATTAAATTAAAAATTTGTATGTTAATCTTAATGTAAATAGTTTATTATTTTTATTTTGACAAGAATTGATGTTTTTTAACATTGCCGGAAAAATGTTTAATACTTCCCTGTGAACACCCAAGTTTAAATGCTAGAATTTCAAGTGTTATTAGGTTATTACATTATCTTTAACGCCATATTTATTTTTTAATTTACCCTTTTTACTACCCTAATTATCCCAAATAAAAGTTAAAGTTAATTTTAAAATTATGACCTGTTAAACCATATATTTTCCTCATTAACAATCCATATGCCATTTAGGTATCAAAACAAGTAAATTAATTAAAAGTATCCCCGGTTTAAAATATCGATTACCTGCAATAAGCTATTAGTTATCAATAATTTTTTTATATCTTTAATTTGAAATTTGTGATTAAATTTCAAGTACCTGTGCGTAGTTCTACAGCAACAGCATTGATTACTTTTTAGTATTTTTAAATCCTCATCAGAACAAAATGTTTGTTTTGAAGTGCTCCATTATTTTAGTTATTTTATATCTTGCAAATGGAGAAAATGATTTATCTATTATTAACCAGCTGGAAAATAATTTCTTATGGACTCGGTCTCCTAAAATTTTAGGTGAAGAAATAAAATACTCATTAACACAACCAGAATCTCGGTTTATTTCCAAACGATGTTTCGTTGATTTACTTAAATACGCAAATGGTTTAATTCATTTAAAATTATGGGCTATAAAAAGTAAGTTAAATCAAGATTTACTACAATTACGCTAATTAGTTTATGGTTAGTTAACTTTAATGGAAACTTGCTGATCGCATAAAAATTGAACAAACAGAGAAAGCACCCCTTCACGGTTTTAAAAAACATCGTTTGATTCAAGAACAATATTGCCAAAGGTGAAGTAATTATTATCCACTCAGTCCTGCTCTTCATATGTTTCGTGGACGTTAATTTTCTTTTAGAAACCCCTTCCTATCTAATGTCACTTGTTTTTACTTCTGTTCCCCACGTTACGTGGTTGCTTTAAGTTTCTACAAGCCGGCCACAAAGAGAGTGCAGCGGGTGCAAGGCACCCATCAGAAAAAAAAAGATAAATTTAATGAAGTTCGTTGTTTACATCAAGAGATATTTTGTCGTGGGTCAAGAACTTTCCTTTGGTGCTTTACTTTGAAATCTGGGTGCGAGCTAGCTAAGGATAAATTGATTTGGACCTCTCTTTTTTTAGAGCCCAAATTGCTTGCGCTCGAGCGAAAAACTTTGTGCTTTACTGCTTTCGCTTGTTGACTCAGTGGGAGATACAACCACAAGTGTTAATTAATTTGAACCTCTCCAGATTTTTTTAGGGCTCCAAATATTTGCGATCGGACCTCTTTTACGAAGAAGACCGGTTAATTGTTTATGAATTCTTAACGAAAGCACTACAGCCTCACAATTCTAATAGCTGCTAATCGTCTTGAAGAAGGCCGGTCTTGGTAGTTTATTCTCTAATCGTATCATTATTTTATACCATCCAGTCAGCTAATACCCAGTTTTTGCCAGAATACTTCCATTCGAGTGACAAATTTTTTCAGTTTTAGTTGAAATTATTATTTTTCTATTTCGGTACGTTAAGAAGCCTATAAGAACACTGTTTTGACGTCATAATAGTACGCTAATAGAGTCTATAACAGCATTGTTTCTAGGGAATTTTTTTCAATGTCCAGCGCTGCATGTTGACAGATGAATTATATTTGACAGTTATAATAGTATATTAGAGCACTAGTTTCATAAGGCATCTTGTTAACGTATACGAGTCCAAGTTTAGAAAAAGAGCCGCTTGCGGTGAGTTTTCTAAAGGACGAGTACGTTAACAAGCCTTATGAAACGTGTTATCTATACTATTTTTTCTATTTCGGCATTTCCTAAAAATTCAGGTATTAAAATTACGTCAAAATAAATTTTTTGGGTTTTTGATGCGCAAATTAATTTATGTTGGCAGTACTTATTCTGATGTTTGACGTTCGTGTTTGAAAGTTACTCTAATCTGACCAATGAAATTAATTTTATAACTGTCAAATATAATTCCTCTGTCAACATGCAGTGCTGCACATTGAAAAAAATTCCCTAGAAACTGTGCTGTTATAGACTCTATGTATAAGCGTACTATTATGACGTCAAAACAGTGTGCTTATAGGTTTCTTAACGTACCGAAATAGAAAAAATTAATTTCATTGGACAGATTAGACTAACTTTCAAACGCGAACGTCAAACTTTAGAATAAGTACTGCCAACATAAATAAATTTACGCATCAAAATCCCAAAAACTATGTTTTGACGTAATTTTAATACCATTTTTATAAAATAATTCAGCGAAATAGAAAAAATAGTATAAAAAACACGTTTCATTAGGCCCTTAACGTATTCGTCCCATTAGAAGACGCGCGCTGCGCGCTTATCTTCTAAACTTTGGACTCATACGTTAAGAAGGTGCCTAATGATACTTGCTTTTTAATATACTATTATTTTGCAACTGATATGTTTACTTACCTTTTAGTATTTGATGCTACTGGTAAAATACCAGCTGGTTTATTGCGTGGTTACGGATCGAACCTGGGAAGTTTCGACGAATGTATATCAGCCAATAGCAAACAACCAAATCCAATTAATGGTAAATATTGTTTAGGTCATTGGACAGTGGCGAAATTTGAAAATGATTTGGAGGTTAAGAATTAAAATTGTGAAAATTTTAAATAATAATATGAATAAGCTTTTAGATTTTAAATGAAATGAAAACAACGAGACAAATTAATCCAGTTAATGGAACTTTTAGCTTAACGTGGGCTGTATGTGTACCTGATTCTTGTTCAGCCAAAGATTTGAACTTTGTTCATTTTCTATTGAGACTAAAATTTACCGAAGAAACTTGCCAAACACAAGTCGAACAAAATACAGATTACGACACTTTGGATAAAATTGCCATGTAATGTTTACACAAATATAATTTAACGACATTTTCTATTTAAGGAATTTATGACATTTTTAGAGGAATTTTCGTAGCTTTTACCATAATAATTCTGGCTTTTACAACTTACCACGTAATTCATTCTTTTGTGCAAAAAGGTAAAGCGGTATTTTATTTTATTTACATATCCTTCGGATCTATTAATTAATTAATTAAGCTTGAAATTTATCAAGTAATATCGTTTTTGAAAACGAATTATTCTTCGTTATTGAGTTTAATAAACGAGGCTATTTTTATGGAAATGCCGATATGAATTTTAAACTGATCACAGTTTTTTTAAAAGGTCACTCACACACACATCCGTGCTGTATCCGGCCAGTCAGTATTTGAGCTTAAAAAATAATTGGTACGGTTCCTTTTTATCTTTTTAGTTCAAAAAAATCGAGAATATTCCAATAACGTTATTTGTTATTTCACGTTCAGTTTAGCTTAACAAGTGTTTTTAGTCAAATCGAAAAAGGGTCGTAGAAAATTAGTTGAATATTGTAATTTCTATAATGAAATTGGTACTGAAATAGAACAAACAGTACCGAGTGGTAATACTAAATGAATCTTAAATGAGTGCATTAATATTAAGTAACCATATCCTTAAGCTCTAATACAACACGAATAGGGCACAGTGATATTGTCGATAAACTTCTGATGTGACGTATAAGCTGCTTAAATATCTTATCATTAGTGTAATGGTGTAATAGACCTGCTGACATAATTTAAAATATTGACGCACACTTAAATTAAAATTATTAGAAGGTATGAATGAGTGAGAGAGAGAATGCCGAAAATCATAAAATTGCATAAACTTGGATTTTTTTCACTTTACCGACACGTGACTTTTAAAATACTCAATAAACAATTAAATTAATTATAAATTTCCTAAATAAATATTTAATAATAATTAACAAGAAGTGTATCAACAAAATTAAATAACTAAACTCACGAAATTAACTTGTTTTCATCTTTATTTATGCATTTTAAGATAGACACGCGTGTCGGTAAACTTACAAAAACTAAACTGTAAGTTTTTTTAAAGGTAACCCATCTCTGCCATCTAAAATAATTAATTCATTTTCGCTGTTAACTAATATCAGCGAAATAGTAACAAACGAAGATGAAGCACATATGGTATCTTGCTTACATGGAATACGAGTTATTAGTTTAGTTTTTATAATGGGTGGTTTGCGATTTGTAATTACTGTACTTGGACCTATATTAAATTGGATAGATGTCCTTGACGTAATCTTTTTATATTTTTAAAATTCAAAATTAAAAGTTCAATTTTAGTGGATTCTCAATAAAGATTTAAGTGCAGTCATAGATGCTATAATATTTGGAGATACATTTATTGTCGTTTCGGGATTTTTGGTCGCTTATAATTATTTAACATTAAAAGCCGAAGGAGGAAAATTTAATTTGATTGTTTATTATTTAAAAAGAATAATAAGGTAAGGTGATTTTGCCGCGCTTTAATTAATTTAATGTTTCCGTATAGAGGTTGAAACTTTAGGTTTGTTACAGAATACTTCCTGCTTTAACAATAATCATTCTTTTACATACATCTTTAATGAGACACTTGGGTTCCGGCCCTGTTTGGCCTGAATGCAGAGATACTTATTTAGTAACTAAATGTCGAGAATATTGGTGGTCCTCTTTATTATTTATACAAAACTATGTGAATCCTGGTTTTACTGTAAGTTGACTAATTTAAATGTTGTTTGTCTTCCATTTTCTTATATAAAATTCCTTAAGATGTGAAGTTATCTATCATTTTGTGTCTTTGATCCCAGCTTTAAATGCTTAGAGCTTCGGTCCTCACCAAATTAACTTATAAGATTTCTTCCCAACACTACGTCAGCCTCATGCAGATTTACATAAGAAATACAAACCACAAAAATTTCAGCAGATTTTGAACTGCAAATTGCATTAATATTTAATATCCAAATCGTTCTCATAAATTTGAGTATTTGTGTAAACTGTAAAGGGTTCGTTTTCCAAACAAATAAATGGGTTTAATGAAGTTAAATTACATACGTACTTCCTTTCAGTTACACTTTTATGAATAGCTTGCTTAATATCTGGAAAGTTCAATATTTGAAGTATTCAGTAATCCTTTACCTCATGTTTTACCTCATATTTGTTTTAGGACGTATGCATTTTACAAACATGGCAATTATCTCTAGATATGCAACTATTTATTCTTTCTCCGCTGATTTTATTCCCCTTAACCAAACATCCTAAATATACCATATCCTTCGTAATATTTTTAATAATTGCCTCTATAACATCGTCATTTTTAACTGCGTGGGTTTACGAATTAAAAGCAGTATTTAGAAACACGTCGAGGTAAAACAAACCGAAAACTCTAAATCAAAGTAATATTTACAACAATTTCAGTTTAAACGACTTAAACAGCTATTTCACACACTTCTATTTTCCGATACACACGAGAGCATCTCCTTGGTTAATTGGATTTTTAACTGGTTATTTTGGTTTTGCATTTTCGAAAAGGAATTATAGTAAAAGAGTAAGTGTTTTAAATTAAGGATGACATGAAAACCTGCTATAGATTCATTTGTGCTTAAATCACGTTTGGCAATTTAACCACAACAAATGGCGCTATTTGTTATTGCATTTCGATTGTTTTATTATACGGCTAGTTTTGTTTTTCTTTTTCGGTTATCACAAAATAACTTGACTTAACGCGTTATAAATTTTGCATCTAACTCAAAAATTCATATAGCATAAAACATTGATTGACAATTTTGTAGAATATTGAATATTTTGGCGCTGGACTTTTATGGATTTTGTCTGTTTTGGTTTTAATATTTTGTATTATGATTGGACGTTATATGATGGGTCAAAAATACGATTGGGTAACAAACTCTTTTCATATTGCATTGATACGTCCTTTTTGGGCCATCGCGGTGTGTTGGATAATTTTTGCCTGCATGAACGGATATCTAGGTAAGCTGTTCATTTCATTTATAATTTTTTTGTTTCAAAACCTTTCATTAACATATCACAAACAGATTTGACTCGGTATAAAAATATTTAATATAATATGCACATACAAATGAGACTTATAAATTATAATATTCATATTAAAAAATATTTTTTTTTGCTGGGCAAAATTACAATACACTGTATCTTGTTAATTAGGGAAAAAATATTTATTCGAGTTTTAAAAAACTTCAAAATTTAAAATACCTAATTGATTAACTCGAGCAGTACACATCAGACTTTAATTAAAGTTTCTTATACAACTTCCTAATTTTAATTAAGTACTACACATTAAAACTTTTAAGTATAATTAAATTGTATCTATTATATAAATACAAACAAAGAGAATATGTTGAAGAACTTCTCCAAAAATTAGATATCATTAGTAATTCACTTTTCAACAAGTGCTTTATATTGATAAGTACCTACACCTCAGCAAAAATTCAAGTTGTGCGTTTAATGTAGAAGTCGCAATTAGTATATTATGATACTAGCCGGGTACCCGAGCTTCGCCACGGAATCTTTTTATTTTATGTCCATTTACTTTTTATGTACTAATTTAGAATGGTTTATAAGTATGAAATTTGATATTTTTATTTTTTTACAATGAGGGACGTCATACGTCAACATCGAAGATTAAGTTTTTGTAGTAATCGTCCGTAAATATTAGTACCCTGTATAAATAGGTGCGTTACAATTTCACATTCTTACACATTCACGTCATTCAGAATGTAGCAATGGCGCCAAATGAAAATAAGATGCTAATTTCTGTTGTTTAAAAAATATATTACCATTTTGAACATCCTGTATAGTCCTCTAGGAACCTAAGTTACAGAATTCCCTTCTTAGCAGGTGGCTATGTCGTTAATAGAATGTAAAATGCTCACTGTTACAGTGAGTAATTACAAATTACTACTTGATAATGAACACCCTGTATAATTGTTTAGCATTTGAATTTATGCAAAGTACCTCTGAATGCGTGTTCATTTCATCAAAGGAATGTAAAATGGTAATTATTTGGGTTGCTGACAAAGCACTATTAACATTGTGAACACCCTGTATAGCACTTTAGTAGTCGCATTTCGAACAATCCCTTCTTAACGGGTAGTACCTACGTCGTTAAAGGCATGTAGAATGCTAAACTGTGTCTCTTACAAATGACTATTACAATTTTCAACACCCTGTAGAATTGTTTAGCATTTGCATTTATGCAATGTCTCTCTTCATGTGTGTTAATTTCAGCAAAGAAATGTAGGATGCTAATCATTTGTGTTGATTACAAAGCAGTATTAACATTTTGAACACCCTGTATAGCACTTTAGTAGTTCCATTTCGAAAAATCCCTTCTTAGCCGGTGCCTACAACGTTAAAGGAATGTAGAATGCTAAAGTGTGTTTCTTAAAATTACTATTACAATTTTCAACACCCTGTATAATTGTTTAGCATTTGAATTTACGCAATGTCCCTATTAATGTGTGTTCATTCCATCAAATAAATGTAGAGTGCTAATCATTTGTGTTGATTACAAAGCACTATTAACATTTTGAACACCCTGTATATAGCACTTTAGTGATTGCATTTCAAACAATCCCTTCTTAGCGGGTACCAACGTCGTTAAAGGAATGTAGAATGCTAAGCTGTATCTTTTACAAATGACTATTAAAATTATGAACACCCTGTATCTTTCTATAGCTTTTCCATGTACTTATACAATATTCCTCTTAATGTTTGTTTATTTCATAAAAGGAATGTGGAATGCTAATCATTTGTGTTGCTTACAGAGCTCTACAACACTATTAACATTGCGAACGCGTATAGCACTTTAGAAGTCGATTTTCGAACCATCCCTTCTTAGCGGGTGCCTATACGTCGTTCGACGACGGTGTTCGCTTATTTCGTCAGAGGAATACAGTTCCAAAATTTCGTGTTTCTAGGACCAACGGTTTGGGATTAACAAAAAATACCTTAAAACTTTTCAACACCTTGTATATCTCTTTAGGAGTGGAATGTCAAAAAATCCTTTTATCAAATTGTGACGATAACAAACTGTACTATCCGATTCCGCAAGAAAAAATAAATTATCGTTTAAAAAAAATCCCGGTGACGTCATTGCTCGAAGGGGGTAAGGGGTAGAAAAATTAAAATTATCGGAAAATGTTTGGTTTTGAATAAATCGATTTGACGTATCAAACAGTTTTTTGATATTCCTATCGGGAATGATAATATTCCAATGCTTCCTTACACTGTATAGATAAACACCTTGTATATACCTTCAGGAGTCAAATATCAAAAAATCCTTGAATACGTGTCTGCTTATATCGTCAAATGAATGTATTTCCAAAATTTCGTGTGTCTAGGGCCAGCGGTTTGGTAGTATTAAAAAATAATAAAAAATATTTTAACACCCTGTATATCCCTTCAGGAGTGGAATTTTGAAAAATCCCTTCTTAGTGGGTGCTTACATCGTGAAAGGAACACGCTCTCCAAATTTCGCGATTCTAGGGTCAGCGGTTTGAGCTGGGCGATGATAGGTCAGTCAGTCAGTCATTCAGGACTTTGATTCTTATATATAGAGATTAGCGTATAAGTAAGGCTTTAAAGCACGTACGACGAATTTAAGAGCACGGGGCTCAGCAGGATATTTGCGTTTTCACTGTGTGCTCGTGATCAATATTCATGTGAGTTGTATGTGAACCAGAACCACGTGAGAGATGCACGCACAAACAAATTCGCATTAGCACTATAAATAAAACGAAAAATTTTTTGAAGTCGGCTTAAAAACCGACGAACAATATTCAAATATTTATAAATTTGTGTATTTATTGATACGGAAGCACCTTAATAATAAATCAAATTATAAACTAAACTTGTGAAGTTAAAGTATTGGTGTAAGATAATTAATTAATTAGTCATTTTATTTCTTTTTGAAAACAATATTCCATTATTGTACAACTAGACAATTCGATTCTCAATCTAAAAGCCTAAATTTAATCTATTAATTGGCCCTTGTATCGATAACTTTTCCACATGAACAAAGTAAGTAATGCTTACGTATGATATTTAGTAATTGATTTCCGATATGATATTTTTTATTTCAGTCCTTTCATCTAAAGGAATTAAATATAAAAAAGAACCTTTATAGAAACTCGAGCTAACGTAAGATTCGTCTAAATTCAAAATAAATAAAATAGAATTAAATTTCTTATCTTATAACCCTGATGCTCCTTTCAGATGTAGCCAATATAAAAAATGTAAAATAGTATTTTTTGTAAAATATGTTATGAATACATTATATTATTAAAAGAAGCCCCTAATATTATAGAAGACGAACGTGAATATGAAAATTCGAAATGAAATTGATTATATTATGTCATCGGGTAAGGTGGTTCGAAAGTTTGACACCGGATTTGGACTGTGGTTTTATAAAATTAGGAAGTGGAAATTTTAAAGTCAAAGTACAATTTTATTATGTGCCGAATTTTTTTACCGTTCTCCCTAGTCACTCAATAAATAATTACGCAAAATTGAATTCCCTTGTAAAATGTGATTTGATTATAAATTTTTCTTTTTCAGAGTTTGTAAATAAAGTACTTTCATCTGGGGTATTTAGATCATTATCTAAAATTACTTACAGCACTTATTTAGTTAACTTAAGTCTTATGTTTTTGATGACGTGTCAAACACGACAACCAATTGAGTTTGGCGTATGGTCAGTGGTAAATTACTGTCGTATAGCAATTTATTTTCATTTATTATTAAATCTTCTCTTGTAGATATCTATATTATTTACAGACATAATCGCTTGTTTAAGTTTTGGATTTTTATGGGCAGTGATGTTTGAGTATCCTTTCAGAGGTATTGTAAAAGCGTTACTGGATGGCACTAAATGTAAGTTTATTTTAACAGTTATACTTAAACTCACCTCGATTAAAGAATACCGACTACCGAGTATTCTATTCGATGTGGTATTAAATTAAAATAATGAACGTGTTTTGCTATATCTTATTCAGTATACAAATATTTGTCAAATTGTTGCACTTTCCGGGGACGCACTGTAGTGGATAATTAATTTTTTTTAATTACTGTTATATGTGACACTGAAATTTACTACTTATACATAAAAATAAGCCAAATGCTTACTATGAGTTTGTGTTATAATTATGTTTTAGTTTAATGGGTTACTTAATTCAGATTATAAAAGTGAAAATTGAAATTCAGGTTTAGTTAAAGCACACAGAGCGGGGTTGTTGAAAAAGCTTATGTGGTTGTTAAACTGTTGCATCCTTAATGTTTGATGTCACTTTTTATATTTTAATTAATTTTTGTTTTATATTTTTGTAGATATAATTCCACAAAGGCGTAAGAAAGATCAGGAAGAGCTTTAACACTTATTTACTTCGTTTTCCGTAATTAAATCGTTGTTTTATTCATTTAAAATTAAATTTTAACTTTTGTTCTACGTTTTGTTTGTATATTAATGAAAAGCACATAGGCGTAAATAGCGCAGCGTGCTAAAGATAAATGACTCTAATAAATATTTGAATTATAAACCATCATTTTGTAGTCTCCCTGTTAATATTTGAATTACAAAGCGGAATATAATCGCCATAGTTAAATGAAGAAAGCACCCCAAAGACCAAACGATTCTTATTAAAAATAAATAAATTTATTATTAATATCTATCACACAAAATGAAAATTAATTACTCTTTTAAAGTTACAAAATCTTCACTCCGTTATTTAATCCGAATTAATTAAACATAATTTGATAAAATGTTGGAAATTAATGCGTTAAAATTTAGATTATGTAGGTGTGAAAAAATCAAAGAACTTCCGCATCTGTCAAATTTAATTCCGCTCTCGAAAAATCTTTATCCTCGGATAGAATTTCCCTAACCTATTTTCCAGTGTCTTTAATCGAACAACTATTGCGTGTTTCTGTGGGAAATCCGATTTTTGAGTTTTGTTAAAAATAAATTAATTCCGCATTTAAATTAGGTACGAATTATAGGAAATTCCTTCAAATATACCAAACAAATCCTTTGAATACCTGGAGGTTGTGTATTAATCTCAAAAGGCTTATTAAAGTGTTGTATTGATACATGGTCGATTAAATTTCAGTAAACGCGTTTGTAATTTGGGAATCGTATTACAATTATTTCGAAATTTATATTTCAGGTTTATTTAAGGAATATTCGTGGAATCGATAACCTTATTCAAAAGCCATTATTTATCTAACATTAAATTCGAAAAAAATATATTTTGGTTAAAAGAAAATGTTTTAAAATAGTTTTTACAACAGAAATATGGCACAATCAAGAGGTTTGACAAGGGTTGATGGTTTTTGAAATATTTTTCCAGCACATATTAATCTAGACACGTGAACCTATTGTTGATGAAGGAATAAAGCTCTAAGGTGTAACTAAAACTTGCTGACAAGTGGAAAAAATTGACTATAAACTTATACGATTCAATAAATAAATTAATAAAGTACAAATAAAACTATTTTTCCCTAGTGATTTTTTTTTAAATAAATAAACTTTGTTAAAGTACTCACACCACGCTTTGAGTTATTATTAAAAGTTTCAAAATTACTATTTTGCGAGCGTGCATAAACGTTTCAAAGAGCTTCCGACAATGCATTTTATTTTATTAATTAACCCATAAACTACGTTATTTATACACAGCCTCAAGGAAAACTCTGTAATTAATATCTACAGTTTACCGTAGATTTTCTTATTCAGACGGACAAAAATTCTTAGAAAATCAATTAGGAAAATGATGATAGAATTTTCAAACTGAAATTAAGTTTCTAGACTGTATTCGAAATAATGAGAAACTTTAGTTTAATCAAATTTTGATTCCTCGTCTAATTGGATACATTTCCATTTCAATTTATTTTTATCTACATAAATAGTAGGTAAATAAGTTGTTAATGAAATACAAAAACAACCATTTAATATTAATAAACATAATTATACAAAAGTAGAAAACTCTTTTGTAGTATTAATAATAAAAATCAATATTTGATGTTTAATAATTTGAATTACTAAAGTGAAAACCGATTTTATGCCAGAAAAAATATTTTAATAAGACTTAAATTAAATTTTCAAAGACCAAATTAAATTTTATTTACCGAATCGAAAATTAATAATAATGGCGTTTTATTTTCATTAATTGAACAAAAACCGTTTAATACTTGTTGTTTTGAATCGCTTTACAATTTTATTTTCAGTAAAATTTTAAAACCTGAATACATTATCATATTTTACTAATTTTTTAAATAAAAACAATTCCATTTTAACGATTCAAATTTAAATTCCAAGTTTAAATGTTGGAATAAACTTTCTTACATTAAATTTGGTTAGTATAGTTTTACTAACTTCTATGCATTAGTTAGTGTTGTTTGTAAACAATAATGCACTATTTTGACCTAGATAAAAACAATTTAACAATTTTAGATAATGAAATGATTATTAAAAGGAAATAAATAAGCCATAACGGCTTTAATACCGTATTTTACTTATTAGTTAAGTTTTACGAGATTCCTGAAGGCGAGTGGTAGGGGTGCTCAGATGACTAAGTTTGTATTCAACCCCAACGCAGTTGTAACCATATTTAAGTCATTAAAGAGCCGTGACAATATCGGTGCCACCCCTACCTTTCGACATCAGGAATCTGTTTTGCTACACTAATGACCATTTTCTCTAACGCTGAGCAATGGCTTAGGAGTCGCATAAATATGTTGCTCCCATTTAATTTATTAACAAATCAACAAATTGCCGAATAATAGCCGCAGGGCAGCTGTAAGGCTAGCTGTTGGTGAGTAACGACACCACGGTTACCCCGATGTATCCTAGGGAGGTTAGCTTGCCTTTATCAACTGGTAAGAATGGAGACAGGAGAGTATTATACCACGAGACAGAATTTCTAAAGGCAATAGTGAGAAATAGCGTTTGGTGAATCTTTTACGTCACAGCTTTTAGCACACTACATTATCTACTTGGGGGGGGGGGGACACTCTTGCAACGCGTGACTAATGTTTTCAGCTTCCGCCGCAAGTATTAAGGGCCGATTGTACAAATCGAATTTAAGTCGGGCTCAGCTGAGTTAGTATTCAACTTGTTACTTATGTGTGCACTATAAAGTGATTCTCTTGCTCTCATTCTGTGGAGCAAGCATGAGTAGCAAGTTGAGTTCGGAGTTGTACAACCGATCCTTAGGTTGAGTTTCATAAAGGGTGCTGAGCACTTGCCCGACTTAAGTTCGAGATCGATCAAGCTTTCTCAAACTCGAACAGTTACGTCGCCGCTTTCGGCGGTTATCGGTTGAAAACAAACAAACTCGAAACTTGGGCAACTCGTTCTTTACGTTTGTTTTCAACCGATAACTGCCGAAAGCGGCGACGTAATTGTTCGAGTTTGAGAAAGCTTTATGAAACGGACTTTTTTAGTCCGCGATCTCGAACTTAAGTTGAGCAAGTGCTTAAACCCGCCCTTAATGTATTGATTCCCGTATACTGTACAGTGTAGTTGAATAACAGATAGCACTTTTAGCGAACCTTTAGGTTTAGTTTAAAAGCAAAGTTCTATAATTTAATGCTTTTATATTTTTCTATGTACGTTTGTAGCCTTTTTATTGGAATCGTTCTGCTATCTCCGTAGTAAGCGGCATTTATTTTTCAAAATAAGAGTTTCGTTTTTATCCGTTATTTTATATCGCACGCATTTTCCAAATAGTTACCAATAATTTTCGTTTATTTATAAGAAAATTGATTTATAAGAACAACTGATGTTTATTTATTTCATTATTTCTTTCGAGGCACGTTTGACACCTTGTACTAAAAAAATGAAAGGAAATAAGTTTAAGCTTAACGCAGGGTTCCTTTAAGCCCACTTCTAATGTGAGTGCAAGATCAACGTTACATAACAGTCACGTCCAATATTTCTACCTTGATAGCAACTATTTTTATTTGCACAAAAAAATATATGACAAAAACGAGCCTCTAAACTTGAGAGCTTTAGAGTCTAAAGCCTCTTGTGTAAATCAATGTCAGCATTCACATTAACAGTCACTATCAAAGCAAGCATTTCTATTTCAAATATTTAACGTTACATGTTGTGTGAATAGACTTTTTAGCTTCCATTAGCTAAAAAAATTTTCACTTTCAAACCTTTTTTGTGAATTGTCATAATTCGGGAGAATGTTAAACCTAATGTTTCAGTTTTTCATTTTTTTGTGTACCGCTTTTCTAACGCTTCGGATCATTAGTGAAATGCGTTTGGTTTCTGTTATTTGTTACAAATCTAACAATGAATCGTGTTCTACATGTTACATGAGCCATTGAGCTTGAGTGAACAAACTTACTGTTGTCCTAACGAAAATTTGCTAACTTTAACATATAAATCTCGATAAATTTATCGACTTTTCTTGTTTAATCATACGAATTAATTTTCTAAAATAGTTTTTGGCACCGCTACACTTTATACGAATTGGTATACTTCAATTATACAACAAGTCACTTAATGAAGGAATATTAAGTTCAATAAAGCATTTTAATTATTTGAACGATGCAGGATAATTATAGCAGAAGCAGTAATAATTTCCTTCGAAAAATTCTTTTGTGGCGTGTATTAAAAATCAAAATAGGATTTTCAACTCCAATTATCCTAACACTGAAAAAATATCCTTTACCAATACAAAAGGTTTGGCTTTTATATCGAGTTGATAGAATCGATGCCAAATGTCGTTTATTTGAACACGAAATTATAGAATAGATTTTACGATTTTTGGTTGTTACTTTGTATAAGCGGAATTCGAAACCACATAAAAATATTAATATTAGTACTAAATCTTTTATTACTTTTGATAAAATCGATGATTCTAATAAATGCGCTCATTTAATATTTGATGGTGGAGGAAAACATACATTGTTTGGCATTGTTTTCGTGATACGAATGAAAAGTTCAACTTTTTACTATGTTATATTTTTACTATATAATCTCAATTACCTAACATTATAATGTAAATTGCTTACAATTAAATGCGTCGAAGTTAGTCTTCGTTCCAAGTGTAATCAATATTTCAAATTAAATACAAACAAAGCAAATCTACATCATTTTTGTTCAACTGGAAATGACATCTTTATAAAAGCCACTTCAAGATATGCTGTTTTTTAACATTATCATTTTCCATTTTAATAGGTGTTTTAACCAAGTGTTTACCACTTTTTAAGTTTTTCTTATAATTTAAGTGGAGCACATTGCACACAACAGAAGACAATGCGAGACTTTATTTAATTTTATTAACTTGAAAAAGTTTGATTTATTACACTTGAGCGAACACCGGCTTCTGGCTCATAACAATCCAAATCATATTTTCTATTTCATTAAGCTGAAAAGTAATTTACTTTACTTTAAACTACTAAGTTCGCAAAAAAGTGAAAAATTGCAAAACACGTTGTTTAGTGGAATTTCATTATTCACTAATTTTATTTTCGTACTCAACGGTATAGCACAAAAAGAACTATGTAAGGAGTTGTAAAGTTTTAAACTCAAAGAGTCTTCTGTTAGCACGACTACGCAATTAGCTATAATTGAAAAGGTGATGGAATTTAATTAGCAAGACGTGGAATTATCAAATTGCGTAGATATGTG
Source organism: Malthinus seriepunctatus (assembly GCA_963924605.1). Lineage (NCBI taxonomy): Eukaryota > Metazoa > Arthropoda > Insecta > Coleoptera > Cantharidae > Malthinus > Malthinus seriepunctatus. The sequence goes on from OZ004602.1 coordinate 8,840,523, forward strand.
TAAACGAAGTATTTCAACAACTAGCTCTAGTTAAGCTTCTTTTTTGTCTAATTATTTGACGAAAAACATACGTTTCAATGTCGAGAACGGAAATGCAAACACAGGATAAATTCTAATAACTAAATTTTAGGATGTAGACTCATTAAGATAATTTGTCTAAAACACGCTGTATAATCATAAATTAGTATGCAGAAAGTAATGAATTCTTTACTACAAAATTAAAAATCGGAAGAATAAAAAAAGGATAACGCAACAAAGGATTTTTAAATTAAATATGAGTATAAAGCTTTAATAAAAAAGCAAAAAAATGTACCTTTATATTGTATAAATTAAAAGAAAACTCAAACAAATTCGTTTCATAACAAGTGAAATTCATTAGGAGTAAACCCCTCCTTGTGTACAAAAAATAAATATATTACTTTGGAAGGCTAATGAAAAGAAAAAAAGCTTATGTTAGAATAAAAAAATATGACTGATCACTCTTTTAGACGTTTATAAGGAAACTTGCGTAAAATCTTCAAATACTGATAAATTTAGAATCTAATCTGATTTAGCCTATGTGGCTGAGATTTAAAAAGTGAGATAGAAAAATGTGCGACTAGTATAATTATGTCATCAGTCATCAGTGTACATGATAAAATAATTGATAACGAAAAAGGAATATTTTCACTTCAAGGTAAGTATCTATTAATTTATACTTGTCACCTTATCAAGAAAAGTTTAAAATTTTCGATTATCATCTCTTACTCACTTATGTAACTTTTCTTTTCAAGTATCATTCCTTTCTTATAATTAATAAGTCCACAAATTCTTCCAAGAATAAACAAAATGTTAAAAACATTATATGGAATTAATTTGCTTGTAAGTGCATTAAGAAATTTTTTTAGTTTTAACGAATTTAATAATTTAAATTTTGTTTTAGGATGCATTCGGTTTGAGCATAATTCTACCATTAATTAATTCGCGGATTGTTGCACTTGGAGGTTCGCTCATGTGGGTTGGAATTATTCAGTCAGCTTCTGCCGGTGCTCAGTTATTTGGAAGCCCTGTTGTCGTAAGTACATGTTTTTAAATAAACGACGACATAAATATGTCGTGTGGTAAACGCTTTTCTTTTTGTCATCATTTAAATGGTCTTAGAAAAAATGTATTTAAATTAAGAACATTCTTATGCTTCGATTGCTCCTTTATAATTTATTGTTTCCATTTAATTTAGGGTAAATAAGAAAAACCACGTAATAGGAACAAATATTAAAAAGCTTCCTTCGAAACTCTCATGAAAAGCTTAAGTCAAAATCGTAATTAAAGTTATATACAGGATGCTCTGTAATAACATGGCCATATGACTTGCCATCAATTGCAAATTTTCTTTCTTGACTTGACTCTTGGCCGGATTATTTCTTAAACCTGGTCTACAAGATGGTAGTAAAACGCGACAGTTGAGATCAGGAACGCTACTGTCACGATAGTGATATATCGCACTGTTTACACGATGACATTCTCATGATAGTAGCTTTAATGCCAGCAGCTATTGGGTTTTACTATCATCATGTAGGTCAAAATTTAGTCTCGGTTGCGCCTCGACAATTATATACCAGTCCCAGCAAACAATCTGCTACATTTTGGCCTACTATTTTCCATAATTTATTATTTTTTTAATAATTATTCGGCCAAGCAAAATTAACATTATACAATAGTCCTGTTTACGTGTTTAATGGTACAAATAGACAATACAAGTATTCAAATTAAGATTAACTTTGTAATAAAGCATACCAACAACGGTAGAATACTACACAATAAGAATGTATTTAGTGTTTATCGATTATCGAATAACTTTCTCTTATATTGAAACAATTTGCTCTTTATACATTAAAACCAATACGTATAATCGACTCGAAATAAAATTTATTTATTTAAACTCAAAAATTTCCCTGTAGGTTTAAGTCTTTTGGGTATATACATTAAATATTTATGTTACAAAAGTTAAATCTTTTTAGGGAAGCTGGAGCGATACACGTGGAAGAAAAACTTTGTTGATATATACTTTAGTAGTAACTTTACTTAGCAATGTTTTAGTTGGAGTACCATCTTTAGCAGTGTTTTTCTTATCGCGTATTTTATTCGGTTAGAAAAATAAATTTTTGTTTTAACTTTACTTAAAAATTATGTTTTAAGGTCTTTCGCATCACACCGATGTACTCGTGAGAACTATGATAGCAGATAAGCTGCCACCTAATGAAGTTTCAAAATCGTCAAGTCAAATGGGAGCGATCGGAGCTTTAGCATTTATGACTGGGCCTATACTTGGAGGTGCACTTTATGAGAAATTTCAAAATTACTACGTTATTAGTATATTACTATCCTCGTTAACTGTTCTTTTGATTGTTGTATCGTATATAACTGTGGAAGAAACTGTAAAATTAGAAAAAGTTACAGAAGCTACACAAAAAACAATTTCAGAAAGAGTTTTGGAAGATCTCGGAAATGTATTTAAAGGATTAAAAACCATCGATTTGGAAAAATATGGTGATTTATTATTGACGAAATTGTTAGCGGAAGCTGTTTTTAGTACCATTTTTATGAATATTAATATGATTTTAATGACAAATTTTGGATTTAAACATATCGATATTGGTTTCGTAATTGCGTTTTTTAGTATGTCTATGATACCGACCAGTTTAAGTATGAGTTATATATTTAAAACATTTTATAAGCTCGATAAGACTGGTTTGCAACGTGCCTTTCACGGCTTCGCTACTTTAGTTACTGTAATTTGCTTATTACCTTTTGCTACAACATCTGCATTATACATTACTCTTATAACAATAGCGATTGCTGTCAAAATAATGTTGGATGCCTTACTTATGGAAATTTTATCTGCCAGAACAACGGAAACAGACAAAGGTGTTATAATGGGAGCAAACACCAGTATGATATCTTTGTCAGGATTAGTATGCCCTTTAATTAGCGGAGCTGTGGGAAGCTTTTTAGGACCACTTCCTCTCATTTTGTTACCTATTATTCCATCATTAGCAGGAATTATTTTAGTTAGTTATTTAAAACAAACCGCCGTCGTTGACAAAGATAAAAAATCGTAATGTTATTTCACTTTCCCTTATTTACAAACAAATAGGAAGATATTTTATTCATAGGTAAATGATTACACTTCAAACGATATTCATTTCATTTACACTCTGTTAAGCTATAGATTTGCATGTAAAATGTAATTGTTAAAGTCACAACAAATTTGTGTTAATGTGTTTATGATGAAGTGAACCACTAAATGTAAATTAAATTCGGTGTAAACAAAAACTGATCACTAAATTTTAAATTAAATAAAACCAAATTAAAAAATTGACACACTTTTGTTTGTTAAAGTATTTTAATTAATTGTGTTGGGTTAATTGTGTTTATCAAAACGTTAATAAATTATACCTATTTATATCGGAGTTGAATAATTATGTTACTAATGTAAACATTTATCTTAAAATGAAACACAAATAGTCTGGTCCTTATTGTCATCGTGACTTTGTCCGCATCTATTTTCATTTTCTATTGTTTTATTATTAATGTACAACCTATTTGTATTGCCTGTAGTGAGGTTTAATTTAATGAATATTGTAACTACTTTGTTAAAGTTGAAATATTTACCTTAGTAGGTAATTTAAGCTCACCTTTGAAGCACAGGATTAGTACAGCAAGGACATTTGTATTTCAATAAGCGAACCGCTTCGAGCAAATTTAAATAATGGGAGGTACTATAAAATACTGTTCAAACATCTATCACAAACTTTAAAGGTGAGCAGAAGATGCTGATAAGCTAATATGATATACAATATGATGTATAGTTTTAAAATTGCCATAAAACATAAAAAACCTTGACTGCCTACGTTATAAAAAGGTTTACTAGAACAAAATTTAATGCCCCTTTCATAAATAATCATTCACTCTAATCTGACTAAAAAAGCTCAACGTATAAGCAAAGAATATCCACAATAGTGTCTAGAAAACTGTTTTAATCTATGCCACGCAGAAGATCTACATACTAATTGACGACTATAGTTCTAACCACCTTTAACCACCCTAACCACCACGCTTTTGGGTGGGAATTTTGTTATAAATCAAAAATTGAAGTAGTCCGATATATTTATTTCAGTTTAATAGTGGCCTCTGAAAGAAGATATCATGCTCTAACAAACGTCAGCTGTAAAATTTAAATATAATTACAATGACGCATACCTGACGTTTATGGCGCAACTCCAACTAAAAGCTAGTTTGGTTATGACTATAGAAACAAAGTCTGACACATATTTGAGGTTGTTCAAAATTCAGGCAACTTTCTTATTTTAAGAGATAAACGTTAAATTAATCAATTTGATTACCCATTTAGCATAAGCTAAGCAAAGAAAAGATAATCTTGGAATTTGGATTCCAAAGGATTCCTTGAGATAAGGAATAATGTCAGTGTCACAACATAACTTTATTAGACATAGATCATAGACAAAAATATATTTCTTGTAGGTCACCAGCATTTAAAAAAATTCTGGATTAATTGGGATTTAATAAATATACAGGTATAACTTTTTAAAGTGAGGAGCGGTAGGGATAAGTTCGCGCAGGTTTGGCCACGCCCCTTTAATAATTTAAATACGTTGACTACGGCGTTGGGAGGGAAATACCAATTTAGGTAACTGCTCATCTCCTCCGCTCGTCATCTTAAAAAATTATACGTGTACAGCAATCATTTTTTATGCTGTCCAGCGGTGGGAATGCGCAGATACCAAAATTGGTTATTATCTCCACCAATGCAGTAGTCAACATATTTAAATTATTAACAGGGCGTAGCCAAATCTGCGTGAACTTATCCTCACCGCTCCTCAAGTTAATTTAATTTAGCAATAATTGTGTTGTTTCTTATTCGTTAGGGTACTTTTTCTTTGCTATAAGGGACTTCAATACTAAAAACAAAAATTTCAATTATTTTGGGCTCGTCAAAAAGGTTTAAGTCAAAATTTCGCTTTTCCCTTGCTATTAAAGTTATTAAGGACATCTAATTCATTATAAGGTAAAAAGATTTTTTAGGCAAATAACTATTGATTGGCTAAACATAAATGAAATTTATTTGGTTAGTTTTAAAGTTCAATATACTACTCAATTTTGCTCTTGCTTAATCTTTGCTGTAATAATCTCTTCAAATAAAGAACCAAATCTAAATTAAATATTGAGGTAATAAAAAAATTTTTTTATGTATGAAAATATATTGCTTTAAAAATAGTTTTTGAAAAAGTTCCAATACAGAAGATTTCATTGCCCTACAAATGTAAAACACGCACTTAGTGAAAATTCATGAAATGCAACAGGTGCATTTTTTATAATGTATCGAATCTTTTAGCATAAATTTGTGAAAGCTTAAAAAGTCTGTTTAATATTTCGTCTTCCTTAAGAATATAAATAAAAAAAATAACCCGAAGTGTTTATAATGATTAAAAATTTATTTCTAAGGATGTACAGAGAGTTCTAAAGTCTCGAGCATGTTTTTATTATAAATTTATTCCAAGAATAAGAAAAAAGAAAATTTAAATATGTAGATGTGAGTGGTCGTGAGTGTTAACAGGGGTTATAATAGCCTCGAGCCGAAACAATTAAAAGGATCCACTCTGGGCTCAATGGTGAAAAATTGAAAATCGATTTTGGCTATTATTTAAAAAATATGAACATCGTAAGATGTTTTTTGTGAATCCAAAAACTCTATTTTAAAATTTCTGAGTTACTATACCTAAGTTTATATTTTCGTAAAAATCGGAAGCGACCCAAAAATTTAATTAAACCCGGGCCTCGTATAGGTATACTAAAACTATCCAAATTCAAACTAATAATTCTACGAATATTATAGAAAATTCGATAAAGAAAATTTCATTAATTTTAAGTTAAAATGTTCAATATCGCTTTGTTAAAAAGATAAGGTGTTTATTTGATGCACACTTGGTCGTGTCTTCGAATGGGATATGACGATAAGTGATAAATAGTTGAAAAAATGTACGAAAATTAAATTAAAACTTGAAAATATTTTTAGTACATTTTAATTTTCGTGTGCTTAAATACGCGTAATTTTATGGTCGGGTGTGTGCCTTTTTCGGATTTTCATTTAGCTGAGGAGTTTCCACGGTCAACATAAAAACACCAGTAAACTAAAGGTGAGATTTTTACGTTGAATTTGTAAAAAATTGCATTTCTTCATGCGTTGTTTAACGCTAAATTAGCCATCATGATTTATTATTGTTGTAATCGAAATAACCTCAAAAATTTACCTATAGTCTTATGTCTCGTACATTCTATAGGTATCCGCTCACATTCACCATGATGCATGTAGCCCACGATGTAGCTCATTCAGTGGGTTGATTAGATATACCTTTAACAATAATAATTACTATTGAAAAAACACCTCTGTACTATTGTAGTTCAGAACTAAAATGACGAAAATTTTTAAAAGTCGTATTAATTAGATTAGTCATCCCTATAAAATTTCATTTTATTAGGTCAATGAGTTTTGAAGTTATCGAGGCTGTTTCAGACTTTTAGAGTTCCTCTGTGTTTCTAATAAAATCTTTTGGAAGTAAATTTTCGTAACTTCTTGCTGCAGCTACTAACTTTACTTAATTATTCAAATATGTAATTACGCGTAGGATACTATTAACATATTTCTCAAATACAAAACTTGACGAAGTGAAAACTGTAACATAATAATTATTAAAATGTAGACATGAAATTCTAAAACACAAAATATACCTATTTTAAGATATTAAATTATTAAAGGTTTACATATTTGGTTACTTATTGAAATTAAATTCAAAATTTATTACATAAAGTGCAGAAGATTTTAAAACGTTATTTAAATTAGGCTCTTTAGTATGCTCAGTTAAAAAGCTTTTCAAGTAAACAATACGTAGGTATTATAGAGGGCGAACGAAAATAATAAATATGAAAATGTCGAATTTTTATAAAACCCGGTTACAATCTTATTCTTACAAAAATCGTCATTGATGTTTTCTATTATTTCTACTTTTTATTGTTAAAAAATATCTCTTGTTTTGTTGTTTTCAAAGATAAATTAAATATTTCCCTAATATTGTATAAATCGCTCTAATTATTGAAAAAATAAGAGTTTGTGCCTTCAAAACACTTAAGCAAATTAATTAAAGGCATCGCTTGGCTCATTGATTATTTAATTTCATTAACTCCAAGGATTTTACCATCCTATCAAGTAAAGACAATGGGAGAAAGAAGTTGTACGAAAGACTTTTAAAATAATAAATCTTGACATCACCTAGCTTTCGATATTATTTAATATAAAACGCAACAAAGTAAGCTTTACGACCCTAAATGGCATTTCTTTTACATTTATAGAGATATAAAACTGGCGCTAAAGGCAAAGAATGAAAAGTAACAGGTCAATACGTTTATAAAGGAGATTAATTTTTCACTTAAACATTCAATAATAAATAATCTGTGGGATATTTCTTAAATTATGTTCTTCTAAGCAATAATTTAAGCTTCGCCGAGGTTATGAAAAAAATATAACATTTAGATTTATTACGATAAAAAATACTTACGTTTTTCTTAACTTTTTTACTACAAAGCACGAGAACATAAGAAAATTCAAAAAAATAAAACTTTATACAAAATTTGTTCAACTTGAGAGAAACATTTATTTTTTTTTGGATGAAACTTGAGTTCAAAAAAACTTACATATTCTTACAATGAGTTTCAATTCATTCGGTTTCACAAGTGTCCTTTGCTTTCTTCGTCGCTAGTAAAAAGACGAATTTTATTTTGTAAATTTTATTTTTTGTCCAATTATTTATGCGCTTTTGTGTCAGTAGTTGGTTGAGGAACTATTGGGCGAGTATGATTTCTTTTGATGTTGATTTCAAAAGCCTGGAGAAATACGTGTGCAAAATTTCAATATACTTTCTAATTTATATCTTCCAAAATGTATAATTCGCTTAAAAGTTCTCCACTTTGATCAAAAATTTTACTTGACTTTTATTATTCAATTAAAGCCTTTATAATATCGTTACGATTAACTAATTAAGTTAAACGGTAGCATGTTTTAGAATAAATAAAAATACTTTTCCAACTACATTTTCTTTAGAGGAGATGCGGTTAGCGGAAACGTTTTACTAAATTTTTCTATTTAATACCAACTAATATAAATCATTGTACAAACTTTGTTTTTTGTGAAAAAAGTAGGTCAAAATCAATGTTTCCTGTAATATATTAATACGATGAAGGGGTGATAGTTGAAATAAATGAGCAATGTTTGCCAAAAATGTCAAGAATTTTTTTATTTGCCATAATAAAATTATATTGCAGTATATTACAGCACGAACGTATAAGTAAATTAGTTTACAATATTTTAAAATGAATTGCAAGAACTGACTACTAATCAGAAATATGGTTTTCATTTGATGTACAACCTACTAATAACAAAGTAGTACCAGTGGAGGCATAGTCGCATTCTTGTACGAATTTTAATTTACATCTCAAAAAGTTACTCCTAATATTCCCTTTAGTTTCCCCACGTTTTTCTTACAGTTTCTGACGCACTAAAAACAAATATTTTGAAAGTATTGGAAATAGTCAATTAATTTTTTTGTGAAAAGCAAAATTTTTTTCTAAATCCAATTTCACTAAAAACAACGAACTTGTTATGAAAAATGGCTTCCAATATTTAATGGAGTTACATAATCGCTCTCTTCGATGTTTAGCGATTTTGTTAATTAACGATATCGCTTAGCCGAAGTGAGTTATAGTGAACCTAGTCTGCTGACATTTTAGGATTAAGTACATATTCAGTTTATGAGGTGCTCCCACAAAATTTATTATTTATCAAATATCCAAAACTGTTTGATTCCATTGAGAAATTATTCAAAGATATAGACGAGAAAACCTTCAACATGGTTGGTCATCAAGTTATTTGTGAAACGAGCGAATTATGAGCTTTTTGGGAACATTTTTAGTTATACACTTATTAATGTATGCACTAATCCAGTAATAATGAAACTTTCCGACTGAAAAAATATCATCAAATCATAATTGAAGTAAACAGTAATCAATATGAATTAAGCCTGAGGCTGAAACGATTTTTTCCAATAATAACAAATACGCTCATACTTTAGTCATACGCCGTTTTAAAGTTATGTTTTTCTTTCCAGTTTCACTGTTTCAGCTTCAGGTTAAAATATTTTTTTTCTACTCCCATATGTGAAACTAAGCATTTCGTCATCACTTACTCGTTACGAAAATAGCATTTTCGTCTCTAGTGAGAAAAAGTGTTATTACAAGCAGATGTTATTTACAACATGAGGTGAAACCAGTTTTTTTGTGGTCGGTTCACATTTTAGTAAAAAGAATTATTTTTTTAAAATGTACTAATTATCGTCGTAGAAAAAATAGCATTTACGACTCGAGATGAAATCCGTTTTTTTCGTTCGAAAGATTAATTCACTCGCCCCTACGGGGCTTGTGAATTAAATTCTATCTCACGAAAAAAACGTATGTTTCATCTCATGTTGTAAAAAATACTATTTTTAAACTCAGAACATTATTTCTTCATATAATTCAACAAGTTTTTCTTTTACTGTAACATGAATATTTTCAATATTTTATACAAACGCTTTCTTTTAAATTACATTCATTTTTATAGTAAGCCATAAAAATGCATTTTGATTTGATGGTCTGAAGTTCTTTCAATTTTACTTATAATTTGTAATTAGTTTTTTGTACGTCCAATAGCACTGACATAATGCTATGCTCTGTTTCATTTATAATTAGTCAAATTGATGGTTTATTAATATGTGGCTTTATTGAGGTTAATTAATTGTGAAGCAATAAATTTATATGCATGTAGATAAAAAATTGTAGTAGAGCAATTTATCACGCATATTTTGTATAAATTGTATAAGTTACGAGTATTTTTATCAGTATAATACATTGCAGGTCTAGAGACAGCACTGGTGTGACTCCTGTAGCACCTTTTCAAATTAAATTTTTACTTAAAGAGTAAATTTAATAACTTTCACATAATAAAAGAACGAATGGTGTGTTGCAATTGCAATTTACATTTTACAAAACTGAAAAATTATTTATAAAAATGTACGTACTTTTACACAAGGCACACAAATGTCTGAGAGCAGTTTTCTTCCTTTTTATCTCATGTTCATATCCTCGATAGAGAAGCTTATTCCAGGATTATCTCTCTAGTGTCGTATAGGAAAAACTTTTATGTATTAAATTCCTTGTGTGCTTCACTAGCTAGAAAACCTTGTTTTATATTTTCATCAAGCATTATAATAATTACTTGCAGGCAATAGCCCATCAGTTGTAGTCTGTGGATATTAAAATGAAACGACACAATTAAAAAAATAGTAATTTGATAACTTAAGTAAAATCGATTAACAAAATATTAATTGTTTTTATGGCTTCAATAAACAAATTTATTTCAAAACAATACCAAAAATTATAATCATTCTACAGAAGGTGAATATACAATTTGATCGAGTAATCTTTTGAAAACAAGATAATTTTGTCACAGGCGTCGGTAGAGCAGTGATTGTAGTATAGGTAAATTCTGGACTCATATGGTCCAAAGATTATTCGATTTCTGAATTGGGGGAATTTTTCAATTGTCGATCATCGGAATTCTCTTGTCTAACTTTAAATAGCCGTCCACTATTCACTGCTGGGTCGATCGCAATACTTTTTTTACCTATCGATAAGAGAAAACAAAAGTCTGATTTTAGCTGTTTTAAGGGGAAGCACTAAAATGGGATGGGAGGAAATGGTTAAAATTTCTTCTCTGATTTAGAGGCCATTTTATTCGATTTAAGCAACTTTGTCAAGATTTTTAACAATAGCTTTCATATTTTTTCATCACCTGATTCTTCTGCAGTTCGTTATTTCTCTGATTAATTAAAATAGATACAGTCAGCCTCACAATTAATGACCACCCTGGCTATACGTTTAGCACGAATTGTGGATGTAACCATCTTAACACTCCATACTTAAATTGAGGGGTAACTTTATTTTGCCAACAAGTAGTAAATCAAAAACCTCCCCTTCTGTCCTTGTTGGCTAATAACCACCCTAGCGTATAGCCAGGGTGGCCAATAATTGTGAGGCTGACTGTACTTGCCTTGCTTTCTAATCCCTTATTCGGGAATCTTTCAGTATGTAATAATTTAAATGCTACATAAACTTTGCGTATAAAGTGTTTATAGTTTTATAATTACATGTCGAGAACACAAACATTCGTGTTATTTTCAAGTCATTAAAGAAACGTTTTATGTTGGCAACAAAAATTTGTTAAAAAAAGTGCTTCATACGTAACTTATCGATAGACGACTTCGTAAAGTAAATCCTTATAAACATAAACCATCACTATTGTTTTATTATCCTTCAACTGTAGTTTTAAATCATTTTTATACCCGAACAAAGTAAAATGGAAGAGTTTTTATAACAAATGCTCAATAAAAAGACATTTGAAAGCAACACACGACTTGTTACATTGTGTCCAGTTGTTGAGAGTAAACAAAATCAATTAAATATTAATACCATAAACGCATCATTAAATATAGAATATTAATTAAAATTTTGCAATGTTGATGAGAATTCCACTCATTACCATGAAAATCAAATTTTATCGTAACCAGGACCTACCCATGATTGGCATGCAATTCAATCGCAGTCGAGCGTACCATTTTCCTTCACTTTCCAGTTAACTGGAAATGTGGAAATATAGACATCCACTTTCATAGAACAAACGTTTTATTTCAAATAGGCCACCCTGTATATTTTTGCGTAATTAAAAAGCTTGTTCTTTCACCTTCCTAAAAACCTACTATTGTTACTTCCTTCTGTAAAAATGCCTTCGAATCGACTGCTTTATTTCATAAAAAATACTCATTAAAAATTTAAATCGCTTATGAAAATGAATAAAAAATACAATTTCATCAAATAAAATTTTTTATTTTAACAAGAATAATGATTAATGAAACAAAAATTTAATTATGGAAAACCGCATCTAAGGTTTTAAAATGTCTCATTCATTTCCATACGAAACTTCGAGACGAAAAATTTATTGGGATGTTTTGGATAACATTTTGTATCTATGTTATGCTTCACTTCATCTAAAGTTTGGGGCAATTCTCCATAACAGCGGTTTTTCACCTGGCTAATATTGTACTTGTGATTCATCTATTGGAAACTTTAATTTCGTGTTTTTTTTTACGAAATGCAGCAATACAGTGACGTATTTATGGGGAGATACAGAGGGTCCAAGTTCGCTCTATCGACTCTAAGAGTCTAAGGGCTATTTGACATGAACTAAGTATCTTACTAACTGTTAATAACTGAATCAACTCAAGGAGCAAAAGCACGGAAATCTAAGCTTTAACGTCGTCCACGGTCATGCGTCAAAATTTCTAACGACGACGTTAAAGATTAGATTCCTGTGCTTTTGCTCCACGAGTTGATTCAGTTACTAACAGTTAGTAAGATACTTAGTTCATGTCAAACAGCCCTAAAGGCTCGTACAGACACGGCCAGTAATAGTCGCCTACAGCGACTAGTTTAGTAACTTACCATATTCATTAATATTTATAAAATTAAAATTTAGTCGAGTAGTTTAGTAAAACCATTTACCTCGACTAAATTACTCGCTACTCGACTAAATTAGTGGCCGTGTCTGTAGGAGCCTTTAATAACAACAGCCGCAGGGCAGCTATATGACTAGCTGTTGGTGAGTAGCGACACCACGGATACCCGAAGGTTTCTTGGGAACCTGGTTCTTGGTTACATGCCTTCTCGTTTGCCTTAACTAGCTGAACACCTTTTGGACCTTTTGGTACCTATGATTAATTAGCGGTTGTTACCTGTAATTTCCTAAAAGAGAAAAATCCTTCGCATCTACGACGATGATTCCCTCCCTGACGAAACCTAAATTTTCTAAAGCATCAAATCGAAAGTTGTAGCGTTTAGTGAAACTGCAGAACATCACTCAAAGGTGTTTAATCATTACCACTAGGGTTTTTCATTTGCTTTCAGAGGGTTTATGTTAGACTTTAGGTAGTTCCCAGCCGAAATTGTTTATTATTGCTTTGTAGTCAGGGACAAAAACCCCTTTATAGTCCAACAGAATTAGTAAAAATTCGATGGTATACAATACAAAATTAGGTCCGTATTAAGACCTTTCTTAATATGTTAATTTGTATCTATACTTGAAGAATCCGATGAGTCCCGAGCTGGTTGACAGGCGCGCGCGTTAATAAATGGACTTGAAGAGGAAAAAATAGTATATTATCCAACGAGCGGGTAATGAAGCTTAATTAATGAGCATTACCCGCGAGTAGGATACTATACTTTATCCACGACTGCAAATATTATAAACCAAATATACTCAGAATACGCGAGTATTTAAAAAAAAAAAATTTTATTAAATTTTTATGGAAATGTATTCAAAATTTAATGTAGAATTCAAAAATGTAAAAATATATATTAATGGAGTCATATTAGACTGAAAAGAGCATAAACTGCGAAGTACCCACGCCTTGAACGAATTTTGATGAAATTTTTTTTATTGATTTCTAAATACCCTAAAAATCAAAGTTTATATTGTTAAAAAGTGTGCATTTGCCTCATCATCTTTTTAAACCACTTCTTGTGAACTGAATTTTCAAAATCATGAAAAAAAATTTTTATTTCAAAATTTTGGGTGCAAATGCTTAAGCGTTTGATAATTAGTAACTAAGCAACAAGTTTACGGAAAAAAAATTATAAAAACGCATGATGAAATTCTTATTAACATTTACTTAATAGTAACTAATGAAGCACTTCTAGGCATCTCAGAAATTTCAAATTTGGCACCAATGTATATGATGTCCTCAAGATTAATAAAAAAAAGTCTTCAAGTTCTGAAAACCCTCTGGGGCCGATTGAAAGGGGGGGGACAACACCCCCGTTTTTTATTAGAAAAAATTAGACTTATCTAGAGATCTTTAGAGTGTGTTCTACAACGACACCAAATTACAAGTTCCTAGGATGCTTAAAAGTGCTTGTAACTCCAAGTAACGTCATCTTACGAATTTGCTGAAAAATAATAACACTGAGAAGAACCAACTCCTTGATCGAATTTTAATGAAATCTTTTTTATTAAATTCTAAATACCCTAATGATCAAAGTTTATACTGTGAAAAAGTGTGCATTTGCCTCATCGTCTTTTTAACCAATTCTTGTGATTTTGTTACTTTGAGTCACAATCACTTTTAAGCATCTTAAGAACTTGAAATTTGGTGTCATTGTACATTACACTCTAGAGAGATCCCTAAAAAGGTCCGATTTCCTCTAAAAAGTACGGGGGCGTCCCCCTCCCCCTTCAATTGACTCCCAGAGGGTTTTCAGGACCTGAAGACTTTTTTTATTAATCTTGAGGACATTATATACATTGGTGCCAAATTTGAAGTTTCTGAGATGCCTAGAAGTGCTTCACTGGCTCTTGTTTATTAAATGTTAATAAGAATTTCATCATACATTTTTAAAATTTTTTTTTCCGTAAAATTGTTGCTTAGTTACTAATTATCAAACCCGTAAGCATTTGCACCCAAAATTATGAAATAAAAATTCTTTTTCAGCTAATTTTTATGATTTTCAAAATTGAATTCACAAGAAGTGGTTTAAAAAGATGATGAGGCAAATGCACACTTTTTAACAATATAAACTTTGATCTTTAGGGTATTTAGAACTCAATAAAAAAAATTTCATCAAAATTCGTTCAAGGCGTGGGTTCTTAGCAGTAAAACCCTCGTTTACTACACTATATGGTGTTGCATTTAAAAATCTAAAGTTTACCTCATTTCTGGAGAAATCGGAAGTGGAAGAATTTTCAAAAGTAGTTAAACAAATTGCAATTTATATGACTAACTCATAGTAAATTTCATTTTGATACGTTGACAAATAAAGGAGCTATAAAAGTTTTCCAATCCCCTGTATCGCCCGGTAAACCATTGAGTAATGTAATAGTCATTGAGTAATATGTATATTATTCAATGATTTGCAACTAGTGAGTAATGACACACATGACTGGTCAAAACTCATAGAGTAATGACTAATGAACGTATTATTGGACGGTCGTGGATAAATGTATATACAGGGTGTCCCACTTAGCATGCTCACCATGGGGATCTCGTAAACTGTAAGAGATACGAAGTCGGTTAAATGTTAAATGAAATGTAGCCTCTTTCTTGGCCAACTCGACCCCACTTTTGTTTTTTGAAAAATATTATTAGCACTATAGATATTTAGAAAAAACTAAAAATGTTGATTTTCTTTAAATGTCTATAACTTTTTTATGAATCAAAATAATTTCAATTTTCAAAAAAGGGATAATAGGCACTACTAAAACCAATAAATTAAATAAACAAAAGAATTTTTTTATAAGGCCGTTTTGGAGATATAATGCAAAGTTACATTTTTTTAAATGCAAACCTAACCTCAATCTAACCTAATTTTTTTATAAATTTTTTTTACACTTTTTTTGATATTCTTTTATTTAACTTCAATTGTTTTTTTTTATTCGATTGTTTCAAGGAATATTTGAATAAAAGAATTTTTTTTAACATTAAATAACAAATTTATTATATTTAATTTTATGTTACCAAACAAGAATTTGAAAAATTAATCAACCCTTATATTTTTGAAAAGAGAAAAGAATTAGATATGCAATAACATAATATTACTACTAGGTTTGCATTTCAAAAAATATAACTTTGCATCATATCTCCAAAACGGCCTAATAAAAAAATTCTTTTGTATATTAAATTTATAGGTTTTAGTAGTGCCTATTATCCTTTTTTTAAAAATTAAAATTATCTTGATTAATAAAAAAGTTATAGGCATTTAAAGAAAATCAACTTTTTCAGTTTTTTCTAAATATCTAAAGTGCTAATAATATTTTTCAAAAAACAAAAGTACGATCGAATTGGCTATGAAAGAGGCAACATTTGGTGTCATTTAACCGACTTCGTATCTCTTACAGTTTAAGAGATCCCCATGGTGAGCATGCTAAGTGGGACACCCGGTATAGAAGGTAAATCCATAGGTTTGCATAGTGGGTTTCTGTCTCTGTACGTGACTTTAAAGCACTAAAGTGCATAAGGATAGTGGTTTCGCCACACCTGAAGATGAGCATGTATACTTTTAGAATCCACTGAGGGAAAAAGTAATTTTTGTAAAACTTAAAAAATATGAAATTTTCTAGTAAAAATCGTAACTGCATTTCTTAAACGGTTTTTAAGTATGCATTCCGTGCATATGAGGTAAAATTAATATTGTAACATCATCATAATTAATATTTGGTTCAAGTTGGGGTTGAAAAAAGTAAAAATTATAATTTTATGGAACTCAAAGTTTTCTTTGAACAAGCAATTAAAGTATAAATAAATAATATGTCTGTAAATGTAAACAACGAAGGTTAAAAATGTTGGGAAAAAACAAGGATTGAAAATTTTTATTAAAGCATTTCCTTGGGAAACCATAACGTTGTTTTTCTTGTATAAAAATTACAAAGTAAATTCATTTTTGTAAAAAATGGCATTGGTGATTCTTATTGTTCCAAGGTGCAGACATAATTATTGCAAAATCAAGTTATTTTACCTAGTATTGACATAATCGTAAATAATTATAATTGTTAACTTCATGTTATTAGATAATCTGCTTTTTACTTAAACTATAATTTTTTTTTATACAGTGTGTCCCCGGATGGGGTTGCCAATAGGCGAAAATTGTTTTATTTTTCATTTTAGGTAAAAGAAGTATTCTTTATAAAAAGTGTTGCTTCTCTTCAAACTCCTAAATATGCAATAATATTAAAAAGAAGTTTTCAAGTAAAAAAGTTATTGAGTTTTTTCCTTTAAATTTTTGCAGTTTTTTTTCCTAAGTTCGAATATTTTGAAAAATTTCTAGAAAAAGCTAATTTTAGGTATAAAAATATTCTTTATAAAAAGTTTTGCTTCTTGAGAAACAGCAGACTGAATTCTTAAGTTTGAGTTTGAACCTACTCAGCGTTGAAAAAACTCAATAGTTTATTGAACAATAATGGAAAAAAATAAAACATTTAAACTAAATTAATACCGGGTGTAAAATAGCTTAAGGGTGCCATATTTAACAAATGGGCGGGGAAGGTGATATTTAGACATTCCGCTCTTAAGCTTCAGCGACTTTAATACTCGGTTGATATCACTAATATTTACAATTCATGATAGGGTAAAGTTCAAAGAAGGCACTAAAGTATTTGTATATAAAAAGTAAGAGCCTAATTAGTGAGAAAAATGCAGTTGAACTTGGTGAAATTAAAAAAAAGACAGGATGTTGTTTCTACCCAACATCCGTTGTTTTTTTTGAATTTCACCAAGTTCAACTGCATTTTTCTCACTAATTAGGCTCTTATTTTTTATATACAAATACTTTAGTGCCTTCTTTGAACTTTACCCTATCAGGAATTGTAAATATTAGTGATATCAACCGGGTATTAAAGGCGCTGAAGCTTAAGAGCGGAATGTCTAAATATCACCTTCCCCGCCCATTTGTTAAATATGGCACCCTTAAGGGAGGTATTGGAATTTAACATGTCAAATCACACTAATGCAAACTCCTGCTTCCCTAATTAGTTCACACCAAAATACTGCAAGATATAATTTTTTTTCACAACTGAAAATGTACATGAAGACTTCATAAAGACACCCACGATGGCTTTATAATTTTGGTAATTTATTGTCTGGGGGTGAATATCGAATAAGCCATTATGTACAGTTTTGAATTTTGAAAAACTTTCATGGCTTGCATTTTTGGCCTGCCTACAGCAGTGTAATCAGGGTGTTAAATCCCTTAATCCTTATAAACTAACCATGTAGGCTAGGCCTTTCTACATCCTGTATAGTTACTAGATAATAATAAATTGTTTATTACTAACAGGTTTTTTCTACACCTACCTTTAATTAAATCTCTTATTCATATCAAAGCAAAAACCTCTCACTCGTTTATTTTTATTTGAAGAAGACGGTTAGTACGGTAGTAGTGTTTATGTATTAAGTAACGTTAACAATATGGAATAACAATCAAGTTGTATCTATTGTTTATAAAGGTAAATGAAATTTAAAGTGTAATTAAAAGAATTTAAATAATTAAAAAGATTCAAACTTTAAAATGTCTTCGTTATAATTTAAACATAAAAAATTTAATTAAAATTATACGTTAAAAAAGCCTTGACTTCTTTTTTACATTCACTTTCCTATAGAAATAACATTTCTTAAGAATTTATTTATATAAATTGTAAACCTCAATTTTTCTTTATTTTAGTAAACATTTTCGGTGAGAACTAATAATATAAAATATGAACGAGTCCAATAACAAAATAAAGACTGATATTATAAATGACGAAATATACGAACCGCAAGAGCAATGGAGAATATGGAAAAATATATTAGTATTAGGATTTGCGTTTATGATTCAATTTACAGCATTTTGGGGAGCTTCCAACTTGCAAAGTTCCGTCAATGCAGATGAATCTTTAGGAACCTTTACGTTGGCATCAATTTATGGATCTCTTCTTGTATCAAATATTTTTTTGCCAACTATTGTAATCAAGTAAGATAAAATTTATATTTTTGTTTGTGTTTTCCTAAAATTAATTTTGTTATTTACATAAAAAGACATTTTTACCTCTAATATTCTTCCCGAGTCGAATAATTAAACATTTACATAAATAAGCAATAATAAATTTACATTTTCGATCTCTGACTTAGTTTTCGTCGCTTATACACTTTCGTGATTAGAAATATAAACAATTCAAAAAATAATGTTTCTTTTATTTTCAGATGGTTTGGTTGCAAGTGGACAATAGCACTATCTTTTTTAACGTATATGCCTTTTATAGCGGCCCAATTTTTTCCACGTTTTTACACAATGATTCCCGCAGGTCTCTTTGTGGGGCTTGGAGGAGGTCCTTTATGGTGCGCAAAGTGTACATTTCTTTCGATTGCATCTGAAGCTTACTCCCAAATTACAGGTTTATCCGCCGAAATGATTGTTACTCGCTTTTTTGGTGTTTTCTTTATGTTTTATCAATTTTCACAAGTTTGGGGTAATCTTATAAGTTCGGCAGGTAAAAATTAATTCTTAATAAATATTTACAATTTTAATAAATTTTCCTACTTAGTGCTTTCGTCGGGTGAAACTGTTACGAGCTCAAACGAGACTACGCTAACCTTAAATGATTCTTTTTTTCAAAACATAAGAGACACGTGTGGGGCTAATTTTTGTCCCTCAACGGCAGTTCATTCTAATCCAAATTTAGAGGCACCGCCGGCACATAAAATAAATCTAATCGCAGGAATTTATTTAGCTTGTATGGCTGTAGCGTGTCTTGCAGTTATTTTTGGTGTGGACTCGTTAAAGAGGTATTTTGTGTTTTGATATGAAGAAATATAATTGTTAATAAATGTTGCAGATATACAGGAAAGCGTACAGGAAGTGCAGACGGATTATCCGGATTTAAGTTACTCATTGTTACGTTGAGACAGCTACGTAATCCATATCAAATATTAATTCTGCCAATCACTATGTTTATTGGAGCAGAACAAGCCTTCATTGCCGCCGACTTTAACGCCGTAATTACATATACGCTTCTTTTTTATTAAAACTGAACTCAACGAATTTTAGGCATTTATTTCTTGCGGTTGGGGAATTAGAAACATCGGATTTGTCATGATCTGTTTTGGTGTCAGCAACGCTTTTGCTTCAATTTTCATAGGTGGACTGGTTAAGAAAATTGGAAGACCACCGATGATAGCTTTTGCTTTAGTTTTACATCTGTCTCTTTTACTAGCACTCTTGTTATGGAAACCAGATCCTAGATATAAAGTTGTATTTTTTGTACTAGCGGGTCTTTGGGGTGCTGCAGATGCAATTTGGCTAATACAAATAAATGGTGAGTTAATTTACCTATTTTCAATTTTAAAATTATTATTTTGTAGCACTTAGTGGATTACTGTTTCCTGGTAAGGAAGAAGCGGCTTATAGTAATTTTCGTTTATGGGAATCCACAGGATCTGTAATAACGTACGCTTATAATCCTCATCTTTGTGTTAATTCAAAAATTTATCTTTTAATGGGGCTATTAGTTGTCGGTGTAAGTGGTTATACGACCATTGAAGTTTTAGAACGTAAAAGTAAGAAAATTAATAATGTAAAAGGTAACTTTGAATTAGTTCAACATGATGTTCAGCAAACTTAACTTTGGACACGTATAATTAAAAATTTATATATAAACATTTCATTTCGTCCATTAATATAATAACTCCATAAAGTTATGGTGTAAAGCCTCTCGAGCATAAAAATAACATAAGTTACAACAATAAAACGTGAGACTTTCCTGAAGGGATGTTAAAAACTTTTTCAAGAAAGTTGAGAATTAAACTTTTATAACGTTTCCAAAAAGTTTAGATGTTTATTTAAATTTACGTAATAAATACCGGCAGGTATTATAGTTACGAAATATTAATAAATGATTTATTAATTAATTAGCACAATGATTGTTTACTCGTATTACAACTACATCACAAACATATATTACGAATTTTCATTCACCCTACTATTTATTTTTTTATCATTTAACTACGTATATTTATTATACTATAATCTATCTGACACAGACTTGAATGTAGATGTTTTCTTAAATAATTCTTATAAACTATTATTTACAACATTTACTTACAAACTAATAGGAACTTTGGTTTCATTCGAGGATCGAAATCCTCTACTTACTAGTAATTTTATTACAAAAATAATATAAATAAGTATTCGCGCCTTTAAAATAATAAATTAGAACATATTGTCGTTATTAAAAATAAATAAATTGTAACAGAACACTAAACTTGGTGAAAATTTTTTAAATACTCAAACGTAATTTATTTATAGCACTAAATAGTATAGAAAATGCATTCAACCTTTCTGAAGTGAATTAGAAAATTGAAGAAGCTTAGTCGAATAAGTATATCAAGAGTTATTGTATTTTTACTTATTAAGGAAATTATAAGTTCCTCCAATAAGGAAAAAATTGGAACTAAATGTTAGCATTAATGCTAAGGTAATAAAGTTGACATTGTCTACTACTTTCAGAAACAAAAAACTTCTTAAATTTTTTCAAAATATTAGCATTAATGCTAAGGTAAAAAAGTTGTCTACTGCTTTCAGAAACCAAAAGCTTTTTAATTTTTTTCAAAATATTAGCATTAATGCTAAGGTAAAAAAGTTGACATTGTCTACTACTTTCAGAAACAAGAAGCTTCTTAATTTTTTTCAAAATATTAGCATTAATGCTAAGGTAATAAAGTTGACATTGTCTACTACTTTCAGAAACAAGAAGCTTCTTAAATTTTTTCAAAATATTAGCATTAATGCTAAGCTACTAAAGTTGACATTGTCTACTAACTACTTTCAGAAGCAAAAAGCTTCTTCAATTTTTTCTATACACAAATTCAACAAGAAACTGCTTTTATTATTAACAAGTCATAAATATGGCACACTTAGTTTCAAAAAATGGTGTTGAAGTCACAGACTGAGTTACTAGTTTTGAGTTAAAGAAGGCAGTTTCTTACATTTTGGAAGCTTAACATAATTAAAATGTCACTCAATCACAAAAGATTCCCTTACATGTGCATATATCAGAGTGTGAGCTCTTCTCCGATTGAATGAACTTCAAAAAGGTTCGACTAATTTTGAATTATTCTGTAATCACAAGCGAGATCAAAAATTAGGTCCAATATCAAACACTAACATAAGTATAATAATAAATAATTGTATTAATTTACAAGGTAATTTTACAAGATGAATCCATTTCATCGCTTCACATAGAAAACTGAGACTACTTCTTTTCTATATAAATTGAAAATTTAACGTTTTTGAAGTGCCGGATTGCTCTTTATTTACTAATTAAATGTATCAAATTAAACTATTTATTTAATTTTAACAATTCATTTCGAGTATATTAGTACCTTCTTAAATTTTGTAATTTTTAATAGTTCTAAACAAGGACCCATCAACTATGGTTTCAATCCGACACTAAATTTTAGACCAAATTGAAAAAATATGTTATAAATCTTTTTGAAAATGTACAATTTACAATTATTTCTATATTAAAATATAATTGTTGGTATTATACATCACACAATTTGGTCATTTTTTATTGAATTCTTAATTTTGTATCTTAACGATACAACATTTTTTTAAAAACGTATACATTAACTCTTTATTTTCGATTCTTAATTATTTTTGTATAACTATAATAAATTAACTGTTGGACGAGATAATATATAAATACTTTTTCTTAAGAGTTCAGTTAGTAATTGTCCATTTTGTTTTAAACCATACCTTTCGACATCATACGAACTGTATTTTTTAAAGCCTGTCTTTTATTACAAAACCATATTCTTATAACTTCTCTTTCGTAACCTAATTGATGAGCAAGTCCAGTAATTTCAGTTCCTAAAAATAATTAAATAAAATTTATTTTTTAATTAAAAATCCAATAGAGTACCTGAAGGATGTGTATTTCTTTCAAAATGAGCGTTAAGTAACTCTAGAGCTTGTGGCGTAAATGATGTCCTTCTTTTTCTCTTTTTAGATGGCTCGACTCCAATAAAATCTGTCAGATGATTTTGTCCACTCTTGTATCTAGAATAAAAGCTGGTATGTTATTTATTAATCCCGTTCTGATATGTACAACTTGTCTTTATAACATAAATTTTTATTACCAAATAATTAATTGCATAAATTTTTTTACTTAAAAGTCTTAAAGGGGTTTAATTTAAATAATTCTGATATTTAAATCTTTAAATAACAATATTAAAATAAAAAATCTTTTTAGTAACTTTATTCATTCGATTTATAATCAACCGACAGGGCTTTTGCTCTTTTATAGATCGACTTGAACCGACGGCTTAAGGTGCCTTTTGAAGCACAACCCCTGTTAGTTGTAATGATAATTGTTTAGATGGTCGTAGCTTAGATGAGGTGATAGACTTAAAAATGATACTAACCTTTCTTCTGCTTCTTTCATCCATCTTTCTAATACTGGTTTAATTTTTTGTGCACTTTTAGGAGTAATATCTAATTTTTCAAACCTGCGTAAAAATAATAAATTAATTTTCACAATCTCAAAATAGTAATCTAAAAAAGCACAGGACACTGACATAAAAAATTATAAATTTAAAATTGAATCAAACATAAAACAATAAGAATAAATATGCCAGTGCCCTGGCTATTATGCATAGCCAACAATAATTTATGGCTTATGAAATTTTGTATAATAATAAAAATTTGTTAGTAGATATTAAGATTAATTATAGTAATTAAAACGTACATTGCTTGCTGCTGGGAGGATAGCTGCGCGGCGGCTAACATCTGAGAGGCCAGGGCACTGGGAACAAACCAAAAATGGTTACTTACGTGAATTAAATTTATCTTTTAAATTAAAAAAATATAATTTTTTATTATGTTCAATGTTCTGGCGAAATTAGTTCTTCCTTATTTCAATTTTTCTCATCGAATTTACGTACGATACGATACATTTTTTTTAATAAGTACAAGCGATAGGAGATTATTTTGAGGAGTATTAAGCTTCTAACATGCAAAATAATGAAACTTTCCATTTATGGGCTTATGGCAAAAATGCTTACTTGATTACAAATTCAATTATAGCTAATAAAAACAGAATATTAAATATTATTAACCCATAACACTAAGAAAGCTTGGGTCTCTTATAAATTGTAGAGAAACTATTTAATTCCAAGAGATGAAAAATGAACACAGATAAAAGAGTAGAAGAAACTGTCGAACTAACAGTGAAAAGTGGATAGATAAATATAGAACATGTCCAGCTTTTTCGATTGACTTCTTAATTTTTCTTTTAATCTACCCGCTGCAGATTCCTATCTGCAATAATCTGTTAAATGAAGAGGATTTCCTTATACCTAGAACCTCTTCATTTTATTTTAACTAATGGTCTCTTCAAGTGCTCTTAATTGCAAGTTCATTTACATTGCCAGGTCTGCAGAAGAAAGCCAAGAAGAGACACTCAAGATGATTCAAGATTACCGAAGAAATGAAATCTTCAGAGAGTTCGATTTACTAGAAAACATTGAAGAATCTCGAAGAGTCAATGGTTGATCACACTGAAGCGATCGTCTACCAGCAGCTACCACTAGTAACAATCATTCTATGATTAAGGGTTTAAATTTTAGTCGTGGTAATTGGTGACAGACGATGGTTTCAGTGTACCAACCACTGACTGATATTCAAAACATTAAAATTCTTGGGCGGTTCTTTGTGTGATGGAAGGAAAGCTACTAAGACATTATACCAAAAATATCTGAGCAGTGTAAGGGTGAAAATAAAAAATTCCATAGATGTAAATGTACCGTATTTACTTATAAAATAAATATAGGTAGAATTAATAATTAAAATATAGGGTGGTGAAAAAGTAAAGCAACAAGGCTTTTTTATTATTGATTTTTCGAAGAAATGTTTTAAACAGAAGTTATTAGGCTAAAAATGCTTAACTAGTTCGTGCTCATGCGTAATCGTACGTGGGTACAGAAGCACGTTACTCTGATTTTTTAAATGGCAACCTATGATTCTTTTTACATTTTTAGAATCGTCACATGGTTCTGCTTTTGCCACATAAAACTTTCGGCACCCTATATCTTTGCTCCTATTTCGTACTTTTCTGTAGAAGCCAGCTCCCAAAAGGGGCATCAAAGGAGGTCGGACCATAGATGTAAAGTTGTAGATCTCGAAAAACGACGTCTAATAAGTCGTTTATTTTATTTTATCCTAGCTTTAAATTTAAGGAGAGGAAGGAAGTTGGAGGAAGTTGAGCGACAAAAGTAAAGTTGTAAGCTCCTATTTAGATTAATTTGCCAAATAGCCAAATCAAATTCTTTTTTCATAAAACAGTTCTAATCGTAATTAGAGTCAAAAACTTAATGTCGATTTTTTCTTAAAAAAATCTTTTGTGTAACCTACAGAAACTTTTATGCTACCAGAAACAGAAACATGTGGCGCTTCCAAAAATGTAATAAAAATCATACCATTTAAAAAATTAGAGTTACGTGCTCTGTGCCACGTGCGAGTTAAACGTCACGAAGCACTTTTAGCCTAGTAACTTTTATTAAAACCGTTTTTTTTTAAATCAATAATAAAAGAGTTATAGATTTGTTGCGTTACTTCTTCCCCACTCTGTATTAATAACATAAATTATTAACTTTAAATAGTATTAATTAATTCTTAATTAATTATTTACCTGCAAATGGCACTTTGACTATAAGCTGGACCTTCTGTAACACTCAAAGCTTGACCAACTTGCGTTTGCGTTAATCCTAATGATAATCTGCGCAATTTAAATGCTTTTGCAAATTCCTTAATTTCGTCTAAATTTATGCCATCTACGACATTACTACTTGCTTGATTAATGGTGGGTTGATCTGAAAGCAATCCAAAAAAATTAATGTGCTGAAAGAGTACTGTTTAAATTATCTCAGTATTAAATTTACTTATGCTTTCTAAACCCTAATTTTTAATTTGAAGATCAATTTTTATAATTTAGTTTGATACCGCAGTTATTACAACTTTTGGATGTTATGTGCATGCTACTGGTATTATACCTACACAAACATATTTACTTCAAGTTAACTAGATAAATGTCCTATAACTACAGTAATAGATTAATTTATATAAATACAATATCAAACCATTTTTAGTTAAATGATAATAGTTTATTTTCATTACTCTTTTATTATGGTAATAACAACTTTATCGTCTTGATTGGCTTAATTAATAATACAACTGCAGATGCTAAAATGATTAATTGTGTGATATTGCAGTATCACAAACAAAATTACTATTTAATTATTATTGATGCTTTTTATGTAATTTAATTAATAATTGTCTATTAAGTAAATTACCTTTAATTTTTGTTGTTATTATTGGCAATTACTATTTCAATTAATAGCAAAAATTACATTAATAGAGTTAAACCACTTGAAAGTTAAATGCAATTAAATTATTAAACAAAAATTAATTTCACAAATTAAAAAATTTAACAACTCGGATCTTGTAAAACTACTTAAATTAAATAATTAAAAGAGGTTTGGAATCACTGTTTTGTTAACTTCCATTAAAATTAAACGCAATTAGTTCATCCTACAAAAAATTCGTATTTAAGTTTAGACTGCGCGAATATTAAAAAAATCCCTCACAGGGGCGTATTAACAAATAGATTAGTTAAATCGTCCCCACAATGGTAAACTCGCAAATCTGCAAATTTGGCGAAATTGAGTTAGATAGATAGACAGCAATGCACATAATAGTAAAGTTTCGGATTTGTATCTCATTCTGTTACTTATATATAGCCATTTTAAACTCGAAAAACTGCATTAATCTTGGTTTTTACTGCAATAAACTCGCGAATTTCATGCGCTAAATCTTTCAAAAAACTTTTTTTTTCTCAGTTATTAAATAACGCATAGAGCTGATCTTTTTTTTATTTGATAGACTAATTATTCAGGAATAGAAAGATATTTGTAAATTCAAAAAAAGATCTTCAATTATGGCACAAATAATTCTTTTTATACATACGAATCTACAAAAAAAAGTACAAAAAGTTCCCACTTCCTCCAACACCCTTAACTTTTTTATACGATATGGATTTTGGATTTTTGTGCACAGTTAGGTAAATTGATGCCTTTAGGATATTTGGTATCGTACAACACGTAGGCGTGTTCCAAAAATAAAGTTTTTAGGAGCATTTATATGGAACCATGCAATTTTATAGTTCATTACAGAAAATTAGCAAATCTGAATTTTAAGCCGTTAAAACTGAAAATTTTCAAATTTCTTATTATGGCCTTAAAATTATCTTAAAGTAGCACATCATTTTCAAAAATATCATAGAAACGACATAAAATGAATTTTACAGAGACCAATGAATTTTTTTTTAGGATTTTACTCTCCTGTAAAATCGTGAGTTTACAAGAGTGGGGACGAAATATTTAGCATAAAACATTGAAGTTTAAATATTTACATTTTCACCCTCAATTAAAAATAATACAAAACTACAAAGGGTTTGAGATACAAAATTGAATTAAACTCTTGAAACCACTCGGGTTTTGAGCACTCGATCGGATGATCGATAAGCGTGTATATTTGGGCTGAAAAATCCATTTAAAATTGAAATACACTTACTTGGTGAATCTATCATTAAATCGGCAGTGGAATTTTCATTACCATTCGATGATAAACTTAAAGATGAGGGTGGCCTTTTTAACGTGTGACTAGAATTATTATTACCATGGGATGTAATGGAAAGATCACCATTGCTGGTTGGTATACGATTCGTACAAGTACTGGTAGGCGAAGAATTACTTCTTGGTGTATTTTGTTGTTGTAACTTATTTTCTATAAGTTGATTTTGATTCATTTGATTTATGTGTTGGTTCCTATGAAGGGAAGATGTCGACGATTGCGTGGATTGTGTCGTTAATAGTGTGGAAGGTGTTGATAACATCGATACAGGTTGATTTAACGAATTTAATAAAGATGGTTGCGTTGTCGAATGGTTACTTAAAATTTGAGGTAGAGTTTGTAATAAATGATTTGAACCGTTTGAGAATAAATTTGATAATGTAGATGAGTTAATTAAATTTGGAGTTATGCTTCCATTTGTTGTAGGTCCTACAAAAATAACAATTAATCACATTTTTTTAGAATTTCAAATAAAACGCACCTGTACTATTTTGTTGAGTTAAAATATTTGTTTGGGCCAACGTTTGTAAATTTGCAAGAGATGTCGTTACAACTTGTCCATTACTTAACGCTAAATTCACCATTTGATCTGTACTATTTACGTGATTAACCGGAATTGTTAAAATTGTTTGTGCCGCTAAACCTAAAAAATATAAAAATAACTCAAATTCCCCAAAGGTGGTGGTAATTCCTTCTAACGTCCTTTCGTTTTTAATAATAAAAAAATCAATATGTTGTAGAAGAGACTTCGACGCAAGGATAAGAAAGTATAAAGAAAAATTATCTATAAACAACCCTTACCTTGTGAAGTAGGAATAAGTAATTGCGCCCCTTGAATTCCTTGTACTAGTTGGCCCGATGCTAAAATAAATTGCGGCATCGGAGCAGGTTGTTGTGAAGCTAGTAATTGTGGTAATGCCGCACTATTTAAGGGTTGCGAATTTAAATTATTGGACATATTGGTTGTTTCATTATTCACCATCATTTGAGGCTTACAATTACCTACAAAAACAAATTCAAAATGGAAACGTTTAATTAAAATTAAAATCTTACTCGAAGAATTAACACTAAGGTTGAGTGGAGCGTTCGCTATCGGACTCGGTGTCGATATACCGGCAGTCATATTTTGTAAACTGGCAGCTAATGACGTCGCTTGTGGAAGATTGTGTTGAAAGGAAGCTAAATTTTGAAGATTTTGAAAGGCGACCAAACCTGTCACTAAAGAAAAAAAGAGTTAAGACTTTGGTAATATAATTTAAGTCGAATCTTTCACACAAAGTTGGATTTACACCCTTAAATACCCTTTTAACTGCATCAGGTGCCGAATACTCTGTTAACTTATTAAATCATACTAAGTTTGGCTTAAATCTCTTAAACCACAACGATTAAGGCGATATTTGGCTAAGAAGGGATATAGTAAAAAGTTTTGCTTTGAGTTTCAATTTTAAGCTCTATCCTTTACATATACTTAAGTATATGGACATTTACATATTTTATGTAATGACAAAGTTTTTATTTCGTGAAAGAATCGTTGGTATTACATTAAGTTAAAAAGTTCTAATGAATGCTAGAAAAACTTACTGTTTCCATTAAGGTGGGTGACATTAGATAGTGTTGGTGATAGTCGATGTTCTTTAGGACTAGTCGGTATTATCGAATTATTATGAACCAACTTTTGAGGTATATATAAGTCCGTATTACCATCTGCGCCCAATATCGAAGCTGGTTCTGGAGAGTTAATACTGCTTTCTCTGTCACTATCCTGTAAATAATGTTTTCTATTATTAATTAAGCCATATTATTTCTTATTATGTGAACAATTAATTATGATCACTTAAAGCTCTAAGTTATTGTTAATTTCATAAATTATTAGGAATTAAGGGGCGCATTACGAAAATGGGTTCTTTTAAGTTGTGTTTATATTTAATTTAGGTGATGTTTAATAATTAAAAAATGTATAAGTTTCGTGAGTTTATTTAAAGTTCAAAGTGGAACTCCTTTAACTATCCTTAGAGGTAATGATATATTTACAGTCCTACACAAATGTTGGTTAAATCAAATGTAAATATTTACAACTAAAACTACCTGTGACTTGAAAAAATAAGTCCATTTATATTATTAAAATATTTAGAAGCGCATCAAAAGAGTTAAAAATGACAACTTACTTAAAGTTCTCCTTTTTAAACAATTGTTTGCTTAAGCAAATGGAGTCTTATTAAAGAGTTTTAATTAATTTTGGATCATGATCAAATTAAACCTTATATTTATTTTTTTACCTATTTATTTAAGTTATAGCTTAGAAAACAGGCATACGGCCAAACGTTGTAACCTAAATCAACGGATTAACGTGCCCTCCGAAGCACGGCGGACTGAACGATAGTAATACTTAGACGGTCGCCTATCCAGTGCTCAGTGCTAACCAAAAAAAACGCAAAAGCGTTGGTTTAGCAATATACGCTTGTACTATGCAGTCGACATTCTTTTAATGGTTACCTAATTATGTTATGACAATTTTTAACGTCTCGTATATGTACAAGGATTAGTGATAAAAGGTCAAAAACATTTTGCTAAACATTTCGTCAGTGGCGTAACTAAGAACTTGGGGGCCTTCCCGCAAGGTTCAGAGTGGGGCCCAACTCCCCACCCCACAATTTTTTCACATTAACAACATTATTTGAAAATTTTAGAGCATTTCAACTTGAAATAATAACAAAATTAATTAACGGAAAAAACAGCCAAAAGTACACATAGATTAGAAAGTTGTTTGCCTTTTATCAAATAGTAGGTACGTTCAAAGACACAAGACAGGTTTAAACTCTTATAAGAGTTCTGATTGCCTATATGCACTTTTTAACCGTTCGGTTCAAGGGCGGTTTTACGGGGGGGTTAATGGGGGTAACTACCCCTCCCAGAAGTCTAAATTATCTTAAAAGAATATAACATTTTTAAAGGAATGAGCTTTAAAATCTCTATACAATTTTAAATCCAAAAAAAAATTCTTTTTTATTATTATTCTGAAGGGTAATAATGAAGTCCCAAATAATAAACCTTTTAAAAGATGACCGAAATTCCGAAATAAGCAATATTTCTATTCCTGTAACTGAAAAAAGTACCGTTCATTTATAACCTATTGTATCTTCTTCTTTGTTTATTCATTTTGTATTCATCACTTTTACATATTCAAAAAATTGCTTTGGTTTAGGATGTAAGAGAAGTACATCTAATGGTAGCTACATTAAAAATTTGCCAAAAACTATTTTCGGAATTCTTTTTTTGAGACCAGAATGCTTTAAATAGAATATCCGAAGTACAAAAAACAAATATTTGTTCAATTTTAATTTAGCCCATGCTAGAGATTTCAAACATTTAGGTAGAACTATAATATTACCCCCCCCCTCGTAATTATTTTTTACGCCCCCCCTCCATTATTACAAATAGTCACACTTCTCCCCGTTGAACCCCCCTCCCCTAGACTTTTTGTTTAGAACACTCCCTTGGTTCGGTTGCACCTGAGAATCTTAAAAATGGCAAGTCTATTCTACCTATCAATTACTATCTTTTCCTTGAACAAAAAAGTTTTTTATTACCTTTTCGCATAAATACAATAAATATATTAATTTTTGATCAGTCTTTGGTGCTTTAGAATTTTTTCAACAAATCTACTAAACCTAAAGGTATGTCATTTGGTCTAGAATTAATCGTAGATTTCGAATAACTGCATATTTTTTTATTAAGATCGGATGTTTTAAACTTGCGAAATTAAATAAAACATAAACGAAAACGAAAAATTCCTTCCGAAAAATGGATTAGTGCAGTACTACTACCAATCCATTTTTTGGAAGGAAGCAGCCGCATGGCACGAGTTAGAAGTCCAAAATTCGTAAGATTCTTCCTGCCATTTACTTTAATTTATTTAATTTAAGGTCCAACCTTGTGACTATTTCTAAAACTTTTACAACAGACCTCTTTACTTAATTGCAGTTTGCCGATAATGCCGACGGTTTATAGTTGCTTAATATCGATAATCATCTTTTTTTCAATTAAAAAAGAGTTTTTATTTCTCCAATACTATAAAACAGACATTTTTGTGCCTCTTTATGGTACTACAAATTACGAAATTTTTAGGGGGCCCCATTTATTCGGGGACCTTCCCCTACATTTCGAACATAAGGAGCTAGGCTCTTGGCTCACTTCAGAAAAACCTATGCACGACCAGTTCGGTTTAAAAATTCTTAAAGTATCAATTCCCATACAATAAGGTAAATGTCAATTTCAATTGGTAAAGTCTGAGATTCTGAAAACCTTAGTTTTTCTATTCCACCAAAGGGGAAAGCAATAAACAAATGATAATAAATGTGGAAAATTAAGGTTAATGGAAAAGAAAAGGCAATGACGATAATAATTGTATTTTTTCTACACGCGTCTTAATTCTAAAGCAGTTAAATAATAATAAAACTGTAGCTGGTATTCCCATAACTCATTTAAGAGAAAATTGAAAATTAAAAATTTTTTCAAAAATAATTTTTTTTTTAAAGTCTTAAATAATAAGGAATATTTTGTGTACGGTTGCCACTTTAGAAATATAAATTAAAGCGAACAATACAGCAAAAGAGAATATACACATATATGTTGAGTATAATCTATTCCGGTATAATGATAATCAAGCAAGCGGGGAATAGGGTATAGAGCATAATAAGAGCGCAAGGGTAAGGGGAGGCCGGACAGCGGCCAGGCGAGAGCTCTTTGTGTAGTTAGTGTAATTAGTACCCTCCCTCCCCACTACTCCCTTCCGCAGTACCTTATTTAAATGCAAATGAGCTTCATTTCGCAATATTAATGTGCCTCACCCTCTTCGCTGCTGCGAACGCCTACTACCACCCTTCGGGTCTGAAGGGTTGAACACATTCGGACGCGTGCGGGCTCAATCATTTAATATAGGGTAAAAAGGGCAGTTATATTTTCCACCACAATTTTTAACATTAACTAAAACATTCGATTTAAAAATAATCGGAGTAAGTTTAATAAAATTTTTTTACGAATGCAGAATGTACACTTTACAAAGAGAAAATGGAAATGTGTTGTGATGTGATATCTGTTCATTTCCCATAATTATTTTTCTACATTAATGAAAAGAAAATATGTCGCATCGATATATCCACAAAGATCATTTGTCTGGGAGGAAAGCAAAATATTAATTACGGAGTAACATCTGATCAAAAACGTTTTAAAATTTTCAATATACGAAGCGATGTTGTTTTTTACCTTGTTTTCGGTTTTAAAAATATTTTTTTTAAATCAATTACATTCAAATAAGTAATACAAATGTTACTCAGATTAAAGTTCAATTTATTTGTAGCCAGAAGGGCAAGCACCCTTACCACCCTTTATTTAACTAAACTGTGGTAGCAGTTGGAAAATTAACAAAAACTAATTTTCTAATTTTATTATTAGCGAGGAAATTAAAAATTAATCATTTCTAATTAAAATAATTTTTTTTCCTCGCAGCTCCCAAGTTATAAATTTTATTGTAAAAGTTTAATAATAATGTACACTTTTTTATAAAGACGCCAGAAGACCGAAATTGTTCATTTCATTATTTTCGGGTCAAATATTGATTTTAAAATTTTAATTTGTCTTTAAACTGTGTGGTTAAGATTATAACTTAATTAATTTATTAACATAAAATAAATAATCAAATTTTAACGGTTTTTAAAAATTCTTAAATGCAATTATTAAATTTTGTCACCTTTGGTGGAAATTTCCGTGTACCTAAACCTGAATAAAAATAATTGAAATTAAAGATTTGCTTTCTGTTATTTTTAAAATGTAAATGCGCTTTATACAATTGTAGAATAAAATTTTGTATAGAAGCTAATTTATCATAAAAAATTTTTTAAGTTAACTCAAAGTAATTATACACAAATAAAGTAGCAGAAAATTCTAACTTGAGTAGGGTCGATGTGCATAATACCAATAAAGATGAAAATGCACATCACGTATCTACCTCCTCCTCTTTTCAACCCAACACCCAAACTCGAACTAAAACTTAATTATAATTAATTAATGCGACTGCTCCTAAGTCTATAGGCTATGTGCTATGTAATTAGAAACCTTTATATAAAATGAATACTGTTAATTAACGAACTAAAAGACATTATGTACTGGCAGATTGCAGAAATAACTTAAGTACGAATATAATTATGGAAATTTAACATTCAACTGATTCTAAAGGGCATTTTGTTAAAAATACGCATTACATCTAATCCCTTAAAATTTTTATAATTTAAATTCAATTTTCAATTAAGAAAAAATTACTTAATAATCATTAAGTCTTTATTTGTCCTAAAGATGACAAAAAAATATGTGAAAAGTGAAAGTGAAAAATAAAGAATTGGAAAAACAAAAAAACAAGGTAAAATAGAATCACGATTGGTTTTCATAATTGAAAAAAAACGTATTATTCAGAGTTTGGCAAAAAATGTCAACAAAATTGCAATTTTTGTAAATTAGGCTCTAAAGTTCTTTAAAAAAAGGTTCCACAGAAATCGAACAAACAAAGTCGAGAAAGATAAACAGATAAAAAAGAAAAAGAAACAGAAGAGCCGACCAACAAGAAGAAACACTAGTTTCTTATGACGAGACACGAAGGGGAAAGTGTACAGATTAATTTCTGTTGAACGTTAGACCGATATAAAAAAATTTTGACTTACTACTTTCGCGCTTTTAAGTAACTTTTGGAAGCGTCCTAAACAAATTTGTTAAATCCCGTAATGTTTAGCTAACTCATAAACTTTGTAATAAATTCGACCCCTAATTATTATATTAATTTGTAAGATATTCGGTTTAATAGAAGATAAAAAAAAAGTTGGAATCCAAAGCTATCCCATGAACAAAACTATGCAGATCTAGAATATGAAATGTGTGTGCTCTGTTCTATAATTGAATTGGCCAGAATGTTTAATACTAGCTGCTTGCATAATGTGAAGGGTTGCTAATGTTTATTCATTAGTAGAACTTGGCGGCTGCAACGCGTGTTCACTACACTACGTACTCGTAGACTTACCACGAGAAGCTTATCATTATGCTAATCAAGGTAGCATTTGATGTGAAACCCTTCTTGGAAATCGTAAGTAGCTTTTGAGGCTATAAAAATAATTTAAATATATACCACTATCTTAAGAGAGTATCGAGGCGAGAAAAAAGTATGAGGGTCAAGAAAAAAGTTAGTTATAATAAACATAACAAGCTTAAAAGTGGCGTAACAAATCTAAGTTGATAAAGCCCATACATTTCCTAAAAAGTAGGAAGTAAATCAGGAGGTGCTGAGGCGATTACTATATGCAATCGTTCTTCTCCCTTCGGTCGTTATCTTGGTGACCGCAGCGGGCAGCGAACAGCGTCCGGCACTCCAATCGATATACCGCTTTGCCACTGCCGGATACCTTCAATTGCTCCCCTTATCACAGATGTAAAGTAATTTTCCTGATTTGGTCTGCAATGATTTATAACAATTTCCGAAGATTTATTCAAAAATGTGCGAGGGTATTTTTTAAAAATACAAATGACCTGTATTCAAACTGATTAAAAAAGTAATTTGCCAATCGCTTATTTCTTTTTTTAGCGTTTTACAGTGACAGTTTAGGGACAACCCCGTTAGAATGGATGTGATGCAATGGCGGGGTAGTATGGTGACTATGTCCGTCACTCAACTATTAATGAATAATGACTAACGAGTGTCGCGTAAAAATATGCAAATCAAATTGGAAGTCCTGTTTAATTATTCAACCCTTGCTTAAAAAATATATGTATATAATTTTTCTTTCGCTTTAAAAAGTGTTAAAAACTAACACAAAACTCCAAGATTAATAAGGTACTCGTGGATATTTTATTTTCGTTTTTGAATTTATTATTATATCAAATAATAAAGTTTAATTAAACTTGCAAGGTTTTTAATCCTGAATAATTTTAAGGATCGCAGGATATTCTTTTTGCATAAAATCAAATAATTGGAAAATTCTCATAAAAGGAAAAAGACTGGCTTTAATTTTTTTACACGACAACCTGAAGACTGTAACGCACTGATGTTTCTCTTTCGTGTCCGAAATTGAACTGTCTTTGGTCGAATCTTCGCTTAGAAACGATAGCCGAGGTTTATGACCACTGTGGTAGATCCAGGGGTTATAACCACTCATTATAGAACTATTCCGCATTAATTAACCAATTACGTATTTATAAAACACGCGATGGCACTAAACATGTCTCTTTCCACAAGGGCTCCATGGCTCACTTCCATACAAATTTCTGGCTACGCCACTGTGAAGACCAATTGTTCCCTGATTTCCCTCCTTGACGAATTTCTATGTTCGTTTATTGTTTTAACTTTTAAAGCACGTAGATGCATACTTGTACAATCAAGTAAAACTTGGTGTTTTTTGCAGGGTGGGATTGTCGAAATTGTTGTACTTTATATTTGTATCGTTAGTACACTATTTTATGATAATATATTAGTTAAATGTGTCATTTAAGTTCCATCGAGCTTGAAAAAAGTCCAGTACACAACAAAGTGATAAAACCTTATGTTCTTCTGCAAGGTTTTGCTCTCTTTTCAAAAATACATTTAAGAGAAATAGTCCTGATTCTGGGCCTGACACATGTAGTATTGTGAGGGTGTGCTAACGTCCGTTATGCGAGGACATTTTAGTACAACAGAACACCACTTTTGGAAATTTTGTTAAGCCTGCGCTACACACACAGGATTGCCTTGCAGTTTGGCATTCAAAACCGGCCGCCTCAACGAAGTCCAGACGCTCCGGTTTGGCCTGTGCAGGCGGCCTGGGGCGCGGTCTATCGACCCTTAAACAGCAAACTTTTACCTGTAAAGGCCCACACGCACACCTGTGCAGGCCGCCTGAACGCTGTCCAGACGCTCCGGTTTGGCCTGTGCAAGCTGTCTGAACGATGTCCGCGCGCTCCGGTTTGGCCTGTGCAAAGCAAGGCAACCCTGTATGTGCGGCTCGGCCTATTGACCCTTAAACAGTAAGCTTTATCTGTAAAAGCCCGTTCACACACACACAGGCCTTGTCTTCCGGTTTCAGGTCGCTTGAACTCTGCACTCGCTCCGGTTTGGTCTGTGCACTTGTGCAGGTAGCCTGAACGATGTCCACACGCTCTGTGGACATCAGGCAAGTCTGTGTGTGCCACCGCCATTAGTCTGACAATGTAGATATGCTAAATTAAACAAAACTATACTCAAACCGCCTAATTGATTTGAAATCGTTAATAGAGATTTAAAATTTGAACGAAATTGACGGATATTTTTTCATTGTGTACGTAATAAAATCCAATTTTTTTAAATAATTAAATTATATGTATAGAATTAAAATTTATATCGAACATTAAAAAGAGGGATATATGTTGTACAATAGAGCAATACAATCAAGTTAAAACAAAGAAAACATATTAATCACATATAGATGAAAAACAACAAAAAATAAATTGAGAATAAAGAGCCTCCACTTGAAAGTTGAATTCGTCGATTTGAATTGTATTTAGAATTATTCGTTCGTATACTATAGAGTTCAATAGAGGGCGTGTTTAACGAATGGAGAGCTTATTAAACTTAACAACAAAGCATTTTTTAATTAAACACATGGCTTCGGTTTCACACATCAATTGAAAAATTCATTTCTAACTCGATGCAGTTTTGTTATAATTAAAACGATATCAGATACTAGAAATAAGTTTTATTCAAATTTTAAATGAAAATAAAAATTAATTAAGTGTGCCCTAAATTAAAATTATTTTAAACTTTTCCCCATCCCCATTTCAGCTATTGAAATTTCTTTTTTCCTAAAATTGATACTGTTAATAATTTGAATGTAACAAAAAACGCGTGTAGGTTACGTACATTTAATTATTTATTAATCGGTCTGCTTAGTTTTTAAATTATTTGTTTGGTTAACTCATTGCTCATGCCATATCGACAAAACTTTTTAGGTAGTACTTAAACATAGATAAATATTTAAGTACAGAGAACAATTCAAACACAAAATTTATGTGCAAAAATAAATAATACGTATAGTACGACCACCGAAAGAAAAGCTCGGGAGAGAAAAAGGGGAATTTTTTCTCCACGAAATCATATACAAAGTTAAAAAAAGTGACGTAGCTTT
Source organism: Malthinus seriepunctatus (assembly GCA_963924605.1). NCBI lineage: Eukaryota > Metazoa > Arthropoda > Insecta > Coleoptera > Cantharidae > Malthinus > Malthinus seriepunctatus. The sequence goes on from OZ004602.1 coordinate 8,878,106, forward strand.
TAAGTAACTGTAATAAACCGATCGCATAAGCTTTTCTTCCGGTGGTCCTGGAATAAGTCCTATTCTATAGTATAAGTACTCCGCTTTACATCGACATTACCTTATTGGTTATTCGTTAATAAGTTAAGGCGCAAGCTTCAGTTATAGATTAGCCTAAACAGACAGGGAACAGGTATAGGCATATATGGCTCAAAATATAAAATAACCTTAGGAACCCACCAGCAACAAGCAAGACAGCCAAGCTGAGACAATTTTGTTTCAGAATGTGTATCTATCCTCCTATCCTCCATCTCTCTCTACATGTTAAAATAATTTCCTTATTATCAGCACAATATAATTTTCGCGACACAGCGAATGTCGCGGGCGACAGTTGCAGTAAACGCATAATACGATAAGATGTTTTTGCACATTTGGTCATTTTGATAAAATTTTCCAAAAGCTTTCAGTGTATTTTTAAACTCTGCATAATCAAGTTATTCATTTTTATAGCGTTTTGTGCCTTTTGAGATGGTCTCTCTTGCAGGTTAGTTTAATTTTTTATGAGATCGTCCATTTTTTCTCACACTTTATCCATGCTTTAAATTAATAATTATTCACTAGTGATATAACTAAAACGGTAGTTATTTTAACATTATTTCAACGTTGAAAGCATACAAAACTTATTTTGAAAACAACATTTTCTGAGAAATCAAAACTAAAATTTTTCTTTCTCTTGTTAACTCAATCCTTGATGAACACACTGTACAAGTAGCTTTTATATTTTTTTTATTGTAAAATTATGATGTTCTACCTACAATACAGTTTTTCACACTTTCAGCGACGTTTGAAGCGTAATCGCAGTCTGTTGCTGCTGAAGCTTAAAAATGACGGCAACTGTTGTTAAAACGGCGTCGCTGATAGTGTTAAAAACATTCCTTTCATTTAATAAATAAAAAAAATCAAAATTGAAAACTATAATCATACATAAAAAATGTTAATTCAGCATTTCGTACAATAAAGTCGCCCTACTCGTCTTGTTCGCTTTTTATTTTTTTAATTACACCCTGTATACAAGAATAATTACATATAATTATAAAAAGTTTAATAAATTATCTTAGGTTATAATTATTTTTGGTTAGCAATTAAGGTTTTTATAATGTGTGATTTGCAAAGCACATTGGTATTCCATACAAAACTCGGGGCTTGTAGATGTTGAACGAAACAGTAATAAACGAAGACAAATGTTTCTTACACGCTATCACGTCAATAGACATAGCTTTCTCTAAATTACCCGTGTTAATAGAAAAGACAAATCTAAAAATTGAATGCCTAAGTCGATTAGGCCTTAAAAGACAAAATTTTAATTATTAGCAAAGTATTAAATAAAAAAAAGTGCGCTTAAATTTAAATATAATGCTTAATTTAAAAAAAGTCGTTACGTAAAATAGGCTATTGCATTAAAACTAAACGCAATTTGTAGAATGTAATCGGGGTAACCCTTGCAAGCCACGTCAAAAACTCGGAAACTCCATTGAAACGGGAAGATGGGTTATATAGGAGAGAGCCCAGCTTCATTCGTTCCTGGAACTGTAATCTTATTAAATTTACATATTAATCAACGGATTTTAATTATCCCGGCTCCTTTCCCCTCAGTCCTGCCAGTGAGCACAACGCGTCCTCGTAATTTACATTAATCCAATAATTGCATGGAGGTTTGCTAATTAGAAATTCAAATGAGGTGGTGCTTGCAGAGCGAGGACTATGTGCCCGCCTTCCCCTATCGGACCCCTGCAGATTCACCCTTTCATGCTGCCCCACTACTTGAACAACTTAGGATTACAGTCCGAATTCAATTGATTTTATATTAGTAGATTTGTTAAACTCCTGTTGATTTGTCTCGTTTTCAGTTGACTTAGGTTTTCTCGCCAAAATAACGTCCTTATTCATAAACTTTATAAAATTTAAATTGATATTTTTCTAAGACTTCTAGTCTTTAGGCGTGATGTACATGTTAACGACGATTAAATCGCTAAAAAATTAACTTAAAACGCTTTTTTACTTAAAAAATACGTAATAACGTCTACTAAATTAATTAAATTCAAGCAAATTATTAATGTTACATGTTTTTAAAGTTAAAAAGAAGGGGTTGAAACTAATTCCTATTGGTTCAATTTTTTTTTAAATTTATTCTCTTCTAATTTGCATTATTTTTTTTAGTCTCTTCTTCTATTTTATCAATGTTGCGTAAAAATATAACGCACCGGCTATTTTTTATCTGTACTTCACTCGTTAAACTTGGAACGCTTCAAATGTTATTCATGCAATGCAATTCTGCAATTTGCACCCCAATATAAATCATTACTATTGACGAATATAAATGGGTTGGTCTTAAATTATTTGTCTAAATTTTTTTTTTAGATAAATGGGGTTATTTAACTAAAGAAAATCAGAAACGCTTCAGGCTTTATACCGCCCTTGTAAAGATTTTAAATTTTGCCACTTTCAAATATAAGAATAGCGCTTGGGTCGTTTTTCTTAGTTTGTTTACAACATACGTACTTTAAGAGCACCAAAAACTTAATTTTCTTACAGCGTGTTTTTTCTATTGATCTTTCTTTACGCTGCACAGGTTTTCCTTAGCCTCGTGACTTAAAAAGACAATTATTCCTAGCATTTTTCTGCTTTATAGAACAATTACGTGTTAAAATTTAAATGTACGCTCAACGGCTCAACAGTCTTGTTTTATTCTTTAAAAATGTCGCCCGTGTGCAAAAAGCGTATCGCACAGGATTATAAATTTATCTAAAACCTGGCAAAAGCTCTATTGAAAGTGCAAGTTGTGATTGTGAGTTGAAAGGATAGTACAACTGCTTAAAGAGTTGGAAGTTAAAATCGATTCTATTCAAGTTCTTATTTAATATTGTGCAGAGGCGGATTCGCTCTTTAATCCTCTCGGTAGTAGATAGTATTAAATAATTTTTTTTAATTAGAAGATTTTAAATCATGGGAATATAAGTTTGTAGTTCTTCATTTTCAAATGTTGCCCGAAGTATTGTTTTTAAATAGTTTCTATATGTGCCTGTTTATTTTGTAATCATGTCCAAATCTAAAAATATTTCCTCATTTTATTAAATTTTATATAATTATCCTCCACTTCATCAAACCAAGTTTTAGCTTTGTGTTACGGTCTATACTCGTACTCACGTTCGGTCTATGAAGGGTCTTAGACGTAGGTATGCATGTGCACTTGTACAGTGACCGTCCACCCAATAACGGCTTATGAAACACTACACATGTGAATTTTTAGTGAGAAAAAGTGGCTGGCTAGAAACTGTTCGTGTGTAGTCATAAATGGCCGGAGAGGTAAGGTCTGTCGGCCATAGCCGGTCGTCGAACTGAACGTAAGTAGAAACCCTTTACTACACAGCCACAGTCTAGGCAAGTGAACTGGCAACATTTGAGGTGGGTCTGGGCCCACTCTGACCCTCTTGAAGTTAAGTGCCTGATCTTCAGCGAGGTAAGGAAACAAGAGTGCAAAAATTATCAAAAGTATCTAGCTGTCTGCAGATAGAGTAATCGCCAAATCTTAACAACCTTGAATGCGCAAAAGAGTATGTGAGAAAGCTGTAAAAAAGACGCCTAAAAATGTTTAGGCGTAACAATGGTTTTCACAATGATTTTCACGTATTATGTAACCTTGGTTATGGGGTAGTACACAATTTTGTTTTCTTAGCAGGTCGCTTACATCTGGCATTTACTCTACTCATTTTTTACGTTCAGTTGGCTGAGGGTCTACTGACTGGCCGGTATCATTGCTCAGTAGATACACATATCCACTATACCTACAGTTTGATCTACCGACTGTCCTCGATAGTTTTTTCTACCTATTAAACAGGTCACAAGGCCGAGAGTCCGATAACGGCCGGTGAAACGCTACACACGTTGAGTTTTTGTTAATTGACAAATAACGATAGGTTCTGAACTGCGATCTAACTGATCATGTGCAGTGAAAAAGATCCTGTCGGTGATGGTCTCACCGGCCATGGTCGGCTAGCTGACTGAGCGTATCTTAAGTGATATCATTTGGAAAACCAATACTTTAAGAAACGCTGCAGGCACCAGACGTGATACCAAAAACAGATTAAGAACAACTAAAATAGATCATTTCTGGTTTCATCTTCCTAAATAAAATCGGAATTGAAATGAGAACATACAAATCCTGGATGATAACCATCCATTCCACGCACCAAGCGACTACCTGATCGTACTTCTAAATGGTGGAAGACAGGTGCAAGAACGACTTGGAAAGAACATGATCAAGTAAGATAACAAAAAATCGTACAAAATGCCAAATAAGAAGGAAGTGAAGATTTAAAACAAAAAATCATTTGAAATGAATGAGGTGAAGCTTTCAAAATTAAATAAATGAATATATTAGTAGATAAATAAAAAATTTATCAATTTGATGCACGTCCAAATCTGTTTGATTTTTTTCTCAAGATTTTATTTAAGAATTTACAATACTGTAACGCATACAGAAAAGGTTGTTTAAATCCGTACGTGTTCGGAATGATGAATGGTACAATTTATTAATAAATAACGTTTGATTTGGTATTCTTATTTCTTTATTACATAAATACAAAAAAGAAAAGGTTTTTGATAGTTTAGGAAAATTATATAATTTATTTTAACATAAAAGTTATTTTCTGCAAGGTTATATTTAGATATGATATATTTACATGAAAGGCGTTGTGAGCATTTTGAACGAAAAAGAAAATATATTGAAATATTATACCGGGCACTGTCCACAATCCAGCAATGCATAACAAATACCAAGATGATTTCCATCACCCTATTCTACAGCTATCAGTCTGTACCAATCGCAAGCCGACCCTATTCCTTCGAGATATACTGAATTACAGAGCGGGTGGTCACCCGCTGCTCTCCCTATGTAAATAAGGATAAGATTGTCTTCATATAATATCTATATGATGTTGCTTCGAGACTACTTCGTAAAAAAAAGATATCAAAATGATGGGCTCGTGCATTACCCCCGGACTAATCTTAACTTTCCTTGCGACATTATTCGAAACTCTTTACCTAAATCCCATATCGAAGAACATTTTTCAAAATTTATTTAAATTAATAATAAATTTTAAACACTTTTCCTTTATGATAGCGGTCGATTATAGCTAAACATGAACTTTACTAACAACCGCCTCTACCTCTCGACTAAAACCCAAACACCTCATCAGTCAGAGTCATTACGAACAGAGATAATTAATTACATTTACTCTCTCCCACCTTCCGAGAATTGCATAACATTAATTTTCTACCTCCTTCCCCTTGCTTTCCCTACTAAAGTTCTCATTTCTCATTATGACTTCTCTATAGCGCAGAAATACCTATTTTTCAGGTTGATATAAATTATTTTGCTTAATTGCGGAGATACTTAGTTTTGCATACCGTAATAATTACCATTGCATTTTCGTTTATTTATATACATTTTATTTTTTAAGAACGTCCAAACGATTATTTTAAACCAACAAATACATTACATAACTTACAAATAAAATTTATCAATTATAAAATACGCTGACTTTATGTAAATTAAATTACCTATCGATTAAAAACTCAATTTTCTCTAACCCCTTTGCAAAGTCTAATTTTAAAGTGACACAACTGGCCGTAATAACGGACTAAAATTACAACCAAATCCATTGAAGAAAAATCAATCGGAAGTCACTGATGCGTGCACCACGAGAGCTCAGCAGGTGGCTGATGAAAAGTACTCTCGTCATTATAATTATATTTTGCTCCCCATATATTCAATCGCACAACACATTTAATTACGATTTAAAAACAAAAAAAAATACTCGAATTTGACTTATTGTTAGACTTTTTTGTTAATTTATAATTAAGGCACGAAAATTAGCTGAAAAACTTTTAGAGTAGTGTTGGTGAAAATTCATAAATTATTTGTTTAAGCGGTTAACAAAAGAAGTTTGAGTGCAATTCGTGGTTTTACAAACTAATAATTTTATATACGAAAACTCCCTAAATTTAATTTGTCAAAAATCAAAATATTATGAAGTACAAAATTAACTTCTACATATTTAGGCAAACACATTAAATTACATTTAGCTAATATTTCGTTTCAACAAAGCTACATTAAGATTTTTCTAAGGCTTCAAAATAGGTTCCAAGGATGTAGGTTATGAATGATATAAATTTTTGGATGTGTTTTTTTAAAGTTTCTTTTAACTTTCTACAACTAATCTCTTAAAGTTAAAGGAGTAGAAAATTACCCTTTGGGTGAAGATTTTTTAGAAATTGGGTGTTCTAACCCTGACCAACGTGCTTCTTGGAAGCCATGAAATTTCTTTCCAAAAGTTATAAGGCTAGACACCCAAATCTTAAGAGATGTGTTATCCTCGTAGATGCTAAGAAAAGATAATTATTTTGAGCAGAAGACCATAGAAACGAGTCTGCTGAATTTTCTAGAAATATTCTTTAGGTACGAAGTTTCTCTCGCGTTACACCGATTGTCGGTTAATATGTATTACCGTCCGGTTCTAAAGTACTTCAATGGATTAAATAAAGCATTCTGATTAAAATGAAATTCTCGATTTCTTAAAATCGCATTTAGAAACACTTCATCGGTGATGAATCCAAGGCTGAACGTAAACTGGTATATTAGAAAATTCAAAATATCTTTCGTGTTGATCTGGGAGTGCTATACTTTAGTGGGACGTTTCAGTACGTCGTAATGTAATCAAAAGCCACATCGGGCCACTTAAACTCATTTTCTGATAGTCCATTCTTGTTACAACTTGAACTATCGTGCACATCTTAAAGTTGAATTGGGCAACAGTTTAGACATCGCGTTCTCATACTTTGAAAAGCCAGAACGAAAATTGGAGCACATTTGAAGTATCGGTTAAGCAATAATAGTTGAGATTAGTAAAATAGAATGGCAATAAAAAAATTATTTTATTAAAAATCAATACTTACATTTGCGTGTTTTAAAATTACAGATTGAAGCGTCCAGTTACAAAAGTCATGCGCGAAAAGAGTAAAATACTGCAGACTAATCACAAAGAATATAAAAAACACAAACGTGTGGTGTTTGGAAAGGGTATAGGGGTCTATAAAACAGCATTCAGAGGGTAGCTAAAGCTGGCGGGTGAAATCGTTTTGTTCTCCAAACTGATTTTCGAACATACACTCATTTGAACAAGAGACAAAAGCTAAAAACCAATAGTTCTTCGTTTTCATTTATTCACTGGTCTGGCTTTGGAAAAAGTTTATTTGTTTAAAAAAATAATTTAACTATTTTTAGATTTTTTAATTGTTTATTAAGTTGATTTTATTATATTTGATTTCGTATTGACCAAGAGCTATCTAGTGCTCTATTAGATTGAATTTATGCGATAAATTGCTAAAGTACCCTTCGTCGAAATTACTAAATTACAGCAAAGCAGTTCGTGTGTGATATTTAATTAGGTTGGTCAACGATAGTAGTTTCTAAGTTGTTTTCTTGTTGATTTGGGTTTTCCCTTGTAAAATGAGTATTGATTCTAAATTCTAATGAGCATCAAATTATTACTCATTTTACATAATTCCCAATTAACAATTCGACCCAAGTTACATCTCGACCGGACAAACAACCGAAAAAGACGGAAAATTTACTACCCCACAAACTTAAAGTGTCAAACTATTAGAGTGAGCTTTATCGAGAGATAAAGAATTTACAGAACTTAAAAAGTTTTGCATGAAACTTTAATATAAACCAGGTTTGCAGACTTCCTTTTGATCTAATTTACTCACCAACTTCATTGATTATCGGAACTCGATGTAAATCTCTTTTTAAAACGCCAATTTTAGTAAAACTTTTATTAAACTAAAATTCACAAGTCACACATAACAATAGAATTAATTAGGGAAGGGACAGGATAAGCACCGAGAGGAAAATAAATTAAATCAGCTTGATATTAACTTTAGAGGTCCTTTAGAGAGGCCAAATAATAATTTAGAAAAAGAAAATTACTAAAAATTATCTATTCTATTTCAGCAAATAGTAACGGTGAAAAATATGATCTTTCGAATCGAACGATGAGAAAAGAATTTGGAAGCTTTTTTAGGCACATTAATAAATAATTGATCGAACAATTATATTATTTAACTGTACGGATAAGGTATATATTTAGACAACTGAGAGAATTATTTCATTATAGATAAATATTTTAGCCTACGTTTAAACAACATTGTTCAGTCAAACAAGATATGTTGGTGCCCGTTGTACGTTTATTTGGTCTGTCCAGCAAGTCCAGTAGTGACCTGAGAGATGGATGTTGGACCGCTTGGCCCCAGGGAACTTCTCTAACCCGCACTAGTGTAATTTCACGGTGTCTTGCATTCGAAACCTTCGAGTTGCTTGTATTATTGTACCTAACTTTACAAAGTAGGTATTCAAAGGGTTAAATTAATGCTTTATTTAAAAAGTATTATTTTGCTTTCTACTTGATTGTTTAGATTAAATTTCCCTACAAAATATATATTTAGGATATCGGAACCTTCACCTAACTAATATTTACGTTTGACAATTTAGCAACAATTAATTGTTGCAATATATAATTATCACAATTTATTTTCGGCTTATTAATTAGTTGTAGTAGGTTTAATTTAGCAGTAAACATTGTTAGAAATCAACAATGTAGATTAGGCCGTGTGTATTCGTGTTTTGGAGATAAGTTGTTGGCCAACTAAACGCCCCTCTTTTAGCTAAATTTATGGCAAAGTAATGGAGGTAAAGCGCGTTTGAAGTTTTTGGTTTTCCATACTGACATATAGTACGTTATTATTTTCAACTGAGATATACATAACTCGACTATATTTTATTTATTTTCTGTTAAACGCTACTCAGAAACTTTAAAAAAAGTTTCTTATACTAACCATTCACACTTCGTCCCTTGTGGTTATTATCGAAATTGTTAGCTTTCATTTATGTTTTATACAATAGTCAAAACTCAAATAATTAGTGCCTCAGTATATGAAAATTCTTAAAAACAATTTCCTAAATTATTTACCTTTTTAAACTAATAAATTGCTCAATCTTTTATCACGGATATGCATTTTAATAATACTGTCATTATTATAGTGCAATGATGTATTTATGGGGGGGGGGGCACGGCTCATAATAATAGCAGCAAGGCAGCTGGATGACCAGCTGTTGGTGAGTAACGACACCACGGTTTCCGGATGTTTTCTGAAGAACCTCATTCCTTGCCTCCTCGGTGTGTATCTTGGAGGTGTAAAGCAAAAAAACTTTTTTTCACTGAAAAACGCTAAAAAAATATTTAAAAAACATTTTTAGCACAAATATTAACTGAGATATAAGCTCTTAAAGGCTCTCACAGACCAATGCGATCAAGCAGCCATAAGCGTGATAATGAACGACAGATCGTTCTTGTCTGAACACACAAATGTAAGACTGTAGTAGGTATTATCTTATCACGGCCACGGCCGCTATCGCGTTCACGACTTAGGCCGCACTGGTCTAAGTTCGAAATTTGTGACGTCACACGATCATGAGCTTCACGATTTACCCTTGTTGCTTAGCGTATTAATGTCTAAACTGTTATTGGACTAATTGTGACCGTCCTTATAACTTGGTAGAATTGTCCTTATGACGTCACAAATTTTTACTTGAAAGTCATATATCTTCTGAACGGTCCATCACAGCGATTGCGGTTTGAAACTTTGTTCTTAGAATTTTCTGTACTTACTATAAGTTTCATTCTTGTTTTACACCCCCTTTAACTAGCCGACGGGAGTTGCGAAAGTACACACCTAGAAAAAATTCCTTAATACGCCACTTAGTGCGAATAATCAACACTGCGCCATTTAAATTTTGAATCTGGTTTTCTGTTAACAACAGATAGCTCTGCTCCTATAAAGCATCCAATCATGACCGGCCATGGCGTCACCGGCATCTTTGTATAAATGAGATTCGAGGGTAAAAAAGACCTGTGCAGATCAAACTGCACAGGTCAAAGCGGAGTCTCAACGCTGTTCAGACGCTCCGATTTGGTCTGTGTAGGCCGCCTGCGGAACAGTCCAAACCGGAAGGCAAGTCTGTGTGTGTGGCGCAGGCTTTACGAATCATTTAGATGTGAAACAATTTTATTTTTTACAGATACATAATACATATTGTATCCAGTTAACAAAGGAAAAAATATTTCTTATTTTTGGCTGTTAATTCAATTAATGCAGTTTTAGTTAAATATCTTGTCTTATGAGAAGAAAAATTATTTTTTCATAATTATTTACCGTGCGCCGCTAATAGTCTATAAGAGAAAATCACCCTTTTTTTAATCAACTAGAATTTTCTATTTACTTACTTTTACAAATACTTTATAATTTTAAATAATACCATTTTAAAAAGATAAATTGAAACGTATTCGTTTTATTACGATAAGAAAAGTTGGTCGACGTGATAAAATTTTACAAATTTGTCTTATATCAGTATATTTTTGAAACTCGTGCAATCGACATCGCGTTTATTACTACATTTGTAATAATACGTAGTGCCTTTTTGATTTTTGGAGACGGTATTTCGAGTTCATCACCTCGGCAGTTGCATAAGGTTAGTTATACATTTTTTGATGTGGTCATCAATGTTTTTTTGTGGTTTTATTAATGTTTCAAATGAGTCATTATTAATCGATGATGCAACTAAAATTTCATTAAAAGGGGCATTATTAACGTTATTTGAAAAGTAAGATTAAGTGTTTCTGCACTTATTAGAGGGCCTTGGGAGGTATAAATGTTTTCAATAAATTAAAAAAAAAATTCTGTTGTAAACTTAATTCCTTAACATAGGGGTATGTGAATTTATTTATCGAATGTCGTGGTAACTTAGGATGAAGTCATGTCATAAGGTCCTAAAGTTAAACATCGGTATGTTTTGATGATTTTGATTTTTCATTAAAGCATCATTACATTAGGCGAGTTTATCACCTGCTTATGTATTTCTTAAGGTTCAAGTTCAGACTGCGCTATTTGAATCCCAAATTCAAAAATTTTGAAAAAAATATATGTTATGTAATACTTATTGTTATTCAACATATGTAATTGTCATCAAAATCTATCTTGTGGTTTTTGGATAACCTCGAAAAACGGGAAAAAAGAGGTTCTTTGCAATTTATTACCAAAGTGAAAGATAGAATTTCCTCAATTTCTTTTTACACACTGTAATCGAGTTTCTACAAAAGCTATAATTTTACATTCACAGAACTGTATTATTTTTTCGACTTGACTAGAGAACAGTGTAAAAAATGATGGGCATATGTGTATACTAGGGCATTATACACAAAAACTCAACAAATATCTTGAGTTTTTCAAAAAAAGTTAAATCAACCAAAGGGAAATGTTCAAATTTATACGCATTTGACAGTGCTGTCACAAATTATATCAAATACACCGTTTGAACCATTGAATAAATAGCAGATACTCTAACAGGAAAGAGCCATTTAGCTAATAATATGGATCGCAAATGGTCTTCTAAATATAGCGATTTCGGCTCAATTTCTCCAATAGAAATGTTTGCTTATGCCAAGTAAAGATCAGGACAACCAATGATAATAATGTAAAGTCGACTAAATGAATGAGTCATCCATAGTTTTCCAAAATATCGTTTCCGTGGCATTTTGTCTTATAGACAACGGTTGCTAACCCTCCTTCCGGATCTAATTAATTGTAAAATTTTCAAGCAACTGCTATGCCATTTTTAAAAACCGAATTAATGGATTTTCTAAATTTTGTTTAATTTTTTAATTTATCTCTTATTGTTTTGTAAATTAGCAACCCAATAAAACTAAATTGCTTTATATTTTAAGCGATTCTCATGATCTAAAAAATATTGGAAGGGGTTTTTTAGGGGTTGGGCACACTGGAACGGGAACCATCTCTATCATACCATCATAGGTATCATAAGACGTTTAAATTTTAGTGGTTATAGACGATGATTCCAGCGTACCCGTACCCAACCCCTTTAGTGTTTTTTGTCTTTTAAAAAGTTGCTAGCTTGGGGCTTTACCACTACTTAAGACACTTTTTAAAATTTTGCCATCATTTTGGTAATGACAAACTTATTTAATCTAAACATCATTGGATCAATTTAAACAATACAAACATTCTAAAACCTTTTGGTAAATTTCTACACTAAACCAAGAGACATTTCTGTTTTTCTATAGGATTTAAAATAGCCCTTCTTTACTATTCTTTTGCTTATCGAGGACACCTACTTTCTTTTACAAGGATATAAATTGCCGTAGGTAATTAGTTAATTAAATTAAATAGTTGAAAAAATATTTAATCAATTACCTTACCTACATATTTTAATTTACACCAATAAAATTACAAACTTTAACAGTGTGTTTAAGCATGCACTTCAAAGTAAATAAATAACACCAATCCCATTTTGTCAATTTTGAAATCAAACCCTTATCTATTTCAATCTATAAAAATTCGTGTGATTTTTTTTAAATTTAAACTAGAGAGGAACTCGACTTCTTTTATTGGGTGGTATCAAATATCCAATCGCAAATACTGTTAAATAAACATTATAGGTAGTTACACCTATAGATTACATACAGGGTGTTCTAAAAGTATAGACCACTAATAAATAATGGGGAATTAAAAAGAACTGCTACAATTTTTATAGTTTGAAGGGATGGTTATCTGTAAAAAATAATACTTGAAAACCTTTTGCTGAAAAATTGACTATAGCTGAAGAAATGTTATATTTTAAGGGTAGTTTTTGAGATTATGATTTACATTATGAACTTACATTAACGATTTTCGCAAAAACTTAATATTTTGTCTATTATTTCATTTTTAAATTTAAACACGGAATTTTTAGAAACATCTTGCTCTACAATTGTCGAAAAAGGTTTTCACAGACCAATCGCGTTGTGATCGCAATAGCGGCCGCGGCCGCGATAACATAATACCACAGTCTTATATTTACCTGTTCAGATAAAAACGATCTGGGCGTTCATTATCGCGGTTCATCTTCATAGCTAGAGTGGATCGCTTGATCGCATTGGCCTCTGAGAGCCTTTAATTTTTAATGATTTTTGCGGGTGGGTATCTCGAGAACTATAAGGAATAGAGGAAAAATGAATAGGGACGATCTTGTAGCAAATTTGATAAGCTTTCATTTTACTCGAAGTAATTCTTTCTCTGGGGCCAACCGTTTTCGAGATATAAGCGAAAGCCCCAAAAACTGGACCTTTCCAACCCCTTCCTCCCATAGCCTCCTATTACAAATGCTTAAAAAACATTTTTTTGGCGATAAAAATCAAATTTTTTAACTATATGGTCATAAAACCAATTTTAATGATCTTTTTTACGTATTTTTGAAAAATGTAACAATAAAATATCTCATAACAAATAATTTTTAAATACTAAAACTACATAGTTTTGTGGGCAAGAAATTGCAAAAATTGTTTTTTTTAATTCTGAGCTTCTTGAATTTGTAAGGGTCTCTTTGGAGGAGTTTTGATTTTGGATGAACGCTTAAATCAGAAATAGATTGCTTTATTCAAAATCAACAAAAATCGTCGATGCTATTAGAATGATTGGGATGATTAGTAACTCGCGTCGGAGATATTTAAAATCATGGTCATGTATAATTTTTAAGCACAAGAAGTGCTAAAAAATTCCAAATAGTGGATAGTGGTTGGATTTCAAATTTCATTTTCAATGAAAAAAGCTACGTAAACAGAAAATACATGAAACAATCAGTTTGGTAGCGTTTTAATCTTTCAGATCTTAAGGACGAAAATAATAATTCTGAATTTTTTTAGTCTCCAATTTAAACTTGTAAATGGTTTCTTTTTGTAATAAAAGTTTTAAGAAAACAGTTATTACCCATAAAATTATGATATGAAAAATATAGGTTACATAGGTTTCGTTAAGATTAAATGTAGGTACTGCCACCTCGATGAACATAATAGTAAAAAAGTAATTAAAAACCCCAAGATTTTTACTTTTATTTTTAATCAGTATTTTAGAAAGGATTTGGATTGATCGCAAACACAAAAGAACATCGATATCATTTCCTGGGGTTGTTACAATCCATAATTAAAGTTGGTTAAAGTTTAATTATATATTTTAAGGACATCATTTTATATAATAATTAATAATAAAATTTTACTTGCCTCAGCTTTCATGTTGATAACAGGGGGTTCGTGTGCTGGTATCGTGGCGGGCCCCAGCATGTCGCCACTATCTTCTTCAGTACTACCTTCTGCCATGTCAGCCTCGCATCCTGACTCGTCTGAAATAAAATTAAATTATTAAAATTTGTTGTTAACAAACTTTAAACGATTTATAGTGTAGTAAACGAGGATTTTACTGCTAAGAACCCACGCCTTGAACGAATTTTGATAAATTTTTTTTTATTGAGTTCTAAAATACCCTAAAGATCAAAGTTTATATTGTTAAAAAGTGTGCATTTGCCTCATCATCTTTTTAAACCACTTCTTGTGAATTCAATTTTGAAAATCATAAAAATTAGCTGAAAAAGAATTTTTATTTCAAAATTTTGGGTATAGCCCAGTAAACAGGTCGTAATAAGCGTATGCTACCTTGTAAAAGGTCATGTAGTTTTGGATTTTGGATATGTTGTATGTACCTAGGTCCTTATTAAAAACTCAAGTTTTGGAATTCGGCGCGCCTGTGCGCGCTTCAGTACGACCACTTTTGTGTCACTTTTTTCGGTTTTTGCTCGATAACTCTTTACTAGTACGTCCTACGTAAAACATTAATGTTACCTATTTTCTAAAGCACAAAATTTGCTATAATTTATCCCAATAACATGTTTTTCTAAACCATACAATTACCGAAATACAGAGCTTCAAAGTACAAAATTTTTCAAAAAGTTAGGGAAAACTACCACAAAAAAAGACAGTGTTCATCATCTTAACGGTTAATTGGTTCAATTTAAAGACAACAAGAGTAACACTTTGTAGCTATAGGATAGATCTGTGCATAAAATATTACAAATATGACCACAATACGAAGAATATTTTAAACAGGGTGAGTCGGGAGGAACGCACCAAACGCCAAGGGGGTATTTTACATGTAAGTCTAAGACGAAAAAACCCAAAAGTTGTAGTCCGATTATTATTGGTTTTCAAGTTACAACGACTTAAAAGTTTGAATATTTAGTAATATTTTCATTAGTTTTGAAAAACCCACTTTTTATACTTTGAAGCTCTGTATTTCCGTAAATATGCGAGGTTTAGAAAACCATGTTACCGAAATAAAGAGCTTTAAGGTTAAAAAAAGGGTGTTTTTATAAATTAATGAAATTATATTACTAGCGATTCAAGCTTTTAAGTCGTTGTAACTTGAAAACCAATCAAAATCGGACTACAACTTTTGGTTTTTTTCGTCTTATATTTACATGTAAAATACCCCTTGGCGTTTGGTGCGTTTCTCCCGACTCACCCTGTATAAAATATTCTTCGTATTGTGGTCATATTTGTAATTTTTTATGCACAGATCTATCATATGACTACAAAGTGTTACTCATGATGTCTTTAAATTGAACCAATAAACCGTTAAGATGATGAACACTGTCTTTTTTGTGGTACTTTTCCCTAACTTTTTGAAAAATTTTGTACTTTGAAGCTCTGTATTTCGGTAACTGTATGGTTTAGAAAAACACGTTATTGGGATAAATTGCAGCAAATTTTGTGCTCTAGAAAACAGGTAACATTAATATTTTTTGTAGGTCGTACTAGTAAAGAGTTATTGAGCAAAAATCGAAAAAAGTGACACAAAAGTGCTTGTACTGAAGCGCGCACAGGCGCGCCGAATTCCAAAACTTGAGTTTTTAATAAGGGCCTAGGTACATATAACATATCCAAAATCCAAAACTACATGACCTTTTGCAAGGTAAGATGTACTTGTTTACTGGCCTAGTACAAATGCTTACGGGTTTGATAATTAGTAACTAAGCAACAATTTTACGGAAAAAAAATTTCAAAAATGCATGATGAAATTCTTATTAACATTTAATAAACAAGAGCTAGTGAAGCACTTCTAGGCATCTCAAAAACTTCAAATTTGGCACCAATGTATATAATGTCCTCAAGATTAATAAAAAAAGTCTTCAGGTCCTGAAAACCCTCTGGGAGTCGATTGAAGGGGGGGGGGGCGCCCCCGTACTTTGTAGAGGAAATCGGACCTTTTTAGGGATCTCTAGAGTGTAATGTACAATGACACCAAATTTCAAGTTCTTAAGATGCTTAAAAGTGATTGTGACTCAAAGTAACAAAATCACAAGAATTGCTTAAAAAGACGATGAGGCAAATGCACACTTTTTCACAGTATAAACTTTGATCATTAGGGTATTTAGATTTAATAAAAAAGATTTCATTAAAATTCGATCAAGGAGTTGGTTCTTCTCAGTGTTATTATTTTTCAGCAAATTCGTAAGATGACGTTACTTGGAGTTACAAGCACTTTTAAGCATCCTAGGAACTTGTAATTTGGTGTCGTTGTAGAACACACTCTGTGTGATCGCAGATCTCTAGATAAGTCTAATTTTTCCTAATAAAAAACGGGGGTGTTGTCCCCCCCTTTTCAATCGGCCCCAGAGGGTTTTCAGAACTTGAAGCCTTTTTTTTATTAATCTTGAGGACATCATATACATTGGTGCCAAATTTGAAGTTTCTGAGATGCCTCGAAGTGCTTCATTAGTTACTATTAAGTAAATGTTAATAAGAATTTCATCATGCGTTTTCAAAAAAAATTTTTCCGTAAGCTTGTTGCTTAGTTACTAATTATCAAACGCGTAAGCATTTGCACCCAAAATTTTGAAATAAAAATTCTTTCTTCATGATTTTGAAAATTCAGTTCACAAGAAGTGGTTTGAAAAGATGATGAGGCAAATGCACACTTTTTAACAATATAAACTTTGATCTTTAGGGTATTTAGAAATCAATAAAAAAAATTTCAAAATTCGTTCAAGGCGTACTTCGCAGTTTATGCTCTTTTCAGTCTAATATGACTCCACTATTAACAAATAATTCAAAAACCAAAACTTAGTTTAAAGTATGTAGAAGCTTAACTCTAATGTAATATGCGGGATCTTATTGTTTCTGAATCGAATTAACTGATCCTTTATTCCATAGAACACCCTTAGAATTCCACATTAATTTCGAGATAATAATATTTAAACGTATTTAGTTAATGGTCATTTGCACATGGTTTGAAAATTAAAAAATAAAAATTATTCTTTACTCGCTGAAGTATCGGAATGATTGACACGGTAGTGAAAGCTTCTGAGAGGCTTCCACTTTACTTCTCACATAAGGGTTCCTTCTGCTATACAAAGTAGCAGAAAATAAATTTAAAAAAGTGCTACTTGAAATTTTTTCCACAACTGTTTGTGCTAATTTGTGCATTAATAATTATAATTGTTTCTCGAAATTAAAGATTTGTTGGTAGGCACTTAAAAGAGGTAATTTGAAATAGGTCAAAGTTTCGCCAATAAACCATAAAAATTAATAATTATTTTGAAGGCGTACATAATTTGCCATTAATTTTTTTGTAATTAGCAAATAATTTAAAAATTTTCCATGCAAATTAATTTTATAATTAGTTGGAAAAAATATCCGGTTGACTTTAATTTTTGTAAATTAAAATGTGGCATTAAAGTTTTACTGCCTTATGCTTTGTCTATAAATCACTACAAACGTGTTTTATTAATATGCATTGGTGGGTGGGGTCATGCTAATGCAATTAAGAATTCTCAGGTTCACTGACCGACACACATAGTATCAAAAATGTTAATTCTATTTAGTATTTATAATTCTTAACATTAGAAAGACGAAATGAAAAATTTTATAATGTCGCGTACCTGATTGACATACCTCGTTACTCACACCTTGAATTAATTATCCATAGGTGTAGCTTAATCTATACCTCCTCTAAGTGCATTAAAAAGAAAACTTTCTCATTATTTCCTATTGCAATAAATTTCAAACTGCATGTTCTCAGAAAATAATAGACGTTTAATTTAGTTATAAAGTGATTCTTAATTAATTAGGCACAAAAAACGTAATTGAAAGTTTATTGCAAACAAGCCTTTAATTTAAATGATTAATAATTATCATATAGGTACTTAACCTAATTTTTAATACACATTATGACATTTTACATGTTTTGATTGCCATTGAATTGAGTTTTTTTACGTAATTAGCAATTTAGCATGACTGCGTTTCTCGGCTCTCTACCTCAAGAGACAAAAGGCCGCTATAATGCTAATGCATAAAGTGTTACCGCGCGCGGTTAAAATTTCCACGGTCCTGCAGTGCCCGTACGCTATTGAAAATTTGGCATTTTATCTATTCGATTTATAATTTTTTCCATGTTCTTCTTTTCTGTTGAAATTTACACTTCTGGTAATTACGTATATGGCTTTAACGTGTAATTAAATTTTTCCACTAGAAAATGCATTGTTCTTTTTGTAAACGATTTACAGAGAAAAATCGTCATAAAATTTCCTCAACTTAAATCTGCTTGAAGTAGGTTATGGTTTAAGTGAAAAATGTTTTGTTATTCGCACGAGGAAAAAAACAAATTACATACATAACATAAAACGAATAACATCAAATTATGATTAAATTTACATTTTGTGTTAGCTTTCCATTTTTGTGGAATTTAATGAATAAGTCGAAATGTAAGAAAAATCAAAAATAAAAGTTTAGGCAAGTTAAAGACTATTTGGGCGTGCGCTTTAACTTAATGGTTAAGGAAATGTACGAGAGTCAACAGTATCGGCCACTTGTATTTTCCCCCACAACAAAAATAAAAATAAATTTTCTTTAAGACTCTCGAAAATGCAATGTCAACTTTTATAATTAAATGCATTTTCATAAAAATAAGTTCTCAACTTGTTATAATTACATTAAGCGATAAATTAACTTTAATTAAATTTACCAAAGTAAATAATCGATAATTGTTTAATTAAAATAATTTCGAATAGATAAATAGAGCGGTTAATAAAATAATAATATAAATTTGAGTTTCAGATTAAAATATTTGAAAATTTTAAACCGCGTAGGAAATTGTCAGTTTCCGTAGACGACCTTGACGCTCGCGACGCCTTTGAAAGCTCCGTCTACTCGCGGAAAGTGAAAGGACGCGGCCACGTGTAATCGAGTGTCACGCATAACACGTGCTTTTACCCCCCTCTAAAAATATAACCCTTTTACCTGCTAAATTATTTAAAGATTAATAACGCACAAAATTAAATCACAATTACAAAATATTGAATTAAGAAATCTCAAATAAATTTTTATTAGCCCTTAAAAATTATATTAATGCGTTTTTAATGTCCATAATATTCAATTAAAGTTAAATTACCTATTGTATGAAATCGCAAGATATAAATAAACTATTTCATTTTTGTATGCTTGCATAAAATTAAGTGCATTAATTATAATTTAATTACTTTTATAATTGGATCCAAAATTATAAATTAGTTGTAATTTAACGAGAGGGGTAAAATAATTATACATTAAAACGAGATCCAAAATACTAATCAGTAATGAAGTCGTATGTAAAATTGCCTTAAAGTCATTTTCATCTTAAGATAACTAAATCCAAACTTAAGTGCAGTTTAATGCTAAATTAACAAGAGTCGTCTTAAATCTTATTTGTAGTAAAATCAATTAAAATTATGTTCCATTTATGTAATTAACATAAAGTGATGGCTTTCATAAGTTAAATCGTCCTTGAAATAATCGTTAAATCACAAATATTGTTCAATTATCGACTACAAAATGATATTATGATTATGACACGTTAATTGAAACTCAAAACGGTTAAATTGGCTAACCTTTTGGACAATTAAATTTTTCTACAAACAATTATTTTGTGTTAGGAAATGTAATGTAAAACCAAAGTGGTGAAAAGCCATACATTTATTTTTATTATTTAGGATTACTGAAATGAAATTTGCAAAACGCGTAGCCACAATGCGCAGCATTAGTTTAAGGGAAGATATTGTATTTAAATAAGAAGAAATAGCAAACAGTTGATGTTAATAATTCATTAATAAATTTTTAACCCCCTTCTATTTTTTTTTGAAATTTAAAATTTATACCAATAAGATGTAAATTAACCCATATTTCAAAAACCTAAAGTCTGAAAATATACCTTTGACTAATTCTTAAGAAAAAGCACGGTACTGCAATAAAAAAAGAATGGTGGAGCAACTTTTTAGAAAAATTCGAGCTCCGTAGAAAAAAAAATAGTAAAAATGAATGGTCACATGAAAATATGAAATGAAAATCAGTCATGAAGACCTATATTCAATCACGAGCATTAGCCTCATCGCAACATTGAAGTAACAATGAATCACCTTTTTGTGCATAGAGCAGTGTTTCTCAATCAGGGTTCCCCGACAGCCTGGGGTGTGCCGTGGACCTACAAAACTTGGTTTACACCCTTCGCAATAAAACATTTGCAAAAAATAACACATAATTTAACTTCTTGTGCAAAGACAGGATGCCTCGAATTTCCCATATTATGTGGTTGAATGCCGTCACCTAAAACACGTTGATAACCACGGGCATATAGCACCCATATGCACTCTCCAAGATATGCTAAAAGATCAAGAATATGTGCTAAAGCTAATGAACTTCCTAGGAGTTTTGAAGAAAAACTACAAGCAGTCAGGGAGGTCCTATGGCCTAAGCCTAAGTAGTTAAATCACCTCCAAGAGCACGAAAAAATAAAACCCTAGACACATTTTCGGCAAATTTTGCAAATTTCAAGAGTTGTCCAAAGACCGTTTGATTGGACAAAGCATGAAGATATAAATAAAAAAATAGCAAAAAGAAAATAGATTTCCAATCTAACGATCCAACTTGATGGGTTTGACCTACCACGCTCACGCAAGCAGTGATCTGGCCAATCTCAACACAATACGAAAATTACTTATGGGAACCATAAATGGGAATGGACACTTGCTGTCTTAAAATTGTGGCTACGGAGATCATTTAACTACCAAAAGAAAATTTCGTGGTTTTCAACATAAATTAACCGAAAGTCAGGGCTGGATTATCCATGAAGCGCTTCAAGGCCCGGTGTTGTGGAGGGCTCGGAAAAAAAGTTAAATAGTAATGCTCCAACTTCTTTTCTGAAGACTTTTACCGTTGATTGAAGGACTTTTAAAGATATGCAAGCTTGTTGGGCCGACCTTGTGGCGATGGTGCTCTGCCATTGGAGCATCTCGACCCAAACTGCTAGTTTGTAGACAGTGGGGAGAAAAAACTTTTAAATATTGGTAGGAAAACAGGCACACATTTTAACTAAGCTATGCGTATCTTCATAAAATTCCTTCACTCAACGCTTTTACTGTAAAACGAAGGGCCGAGGTGCTAGAGGCAAAAGTTTGATGAAAATCGTGAGTCAAATTTTTTTCATTGGAGCTGGAACCGGGGTCTTTTAAATATTTTTACCTCCTAACTAATCCAAACACATTCATAAAATAAAATTGCACTCTCTTCCATGTGCTCTATAACCTCTTCGTTGACTAGACTATAAACGAAAATTTGTTGTGTGAACTGCAGTGTATCTTTGTAGGGGCTCTAAAATAATTGCACCTCAGGTCCCAACGTTCTTTGTCCGGCTCTGCGGAAAGCTGTCCAATGGATTTATGGTTTTATGTTTTACGCAAGGCAATATTTTATCATTGTGTCTATTTGTTTGAGAAACTATCATCTTCAGTGGTGGTCAAACCATAAAGAAATTCCATGACGTTCTACATCAGACACTCTAAGGAAATTCCTAATTGTTTCTAATAAATTTATTTTTAATTTTCGCAAATTTCGAAAATAATCAAATACTCAAACGGTTCAAGTTTTTCCCAGTTTGCAACTGTAGCTCAATATACACAGACAGACAGTTCCAAAAATTGGAAATTATTTTCGGAAACCTTAAAACCAATTTTATATTTGAATCTTTCAAGTTTAGATGACAATAATTTTCCTTACCTTGAACAAAATAACTTAAAAATTCTAAAATTCCCAAGAGATAAATTATTCTGAACAAGAATTAATTTTGATATTTCTGAGGGTAATTAAAAACAGTTTTAAAATTTTATTGTGGGAAAGGATAATACTTTATCCCTACATAGAATATCCTTCTTTTTGCTGGAAAAAACAACTTTACGCGACTCTCTAGTTAGCCCTTTCAAAACAAGATCGTCTCAGATCCACAGAGTTTTGGACAGCACTGTGCTTTCTTGTATAAAAACTCCAAAATGTTTTTATTCTAAATAATAAAGATAAACCCTGTAGTCTTCATCGTATACCAATTATCTTTAAAATTTTCTTTTTTGAAATTAGGTAAGTAGATTTACCTCGAAGACATTTTTCTCACTTGAGAAAGTTTTTGAGCGTTACTAACAATTAATTTAGCAGATATGGATATGAAATATTATGAGTAATAGTAATGACATCTTTTCTCCTGCTGCATCTTAAGACAGGTGCATTACGATTACCCTGTTTTTCTGAAAATAGATGTTAATTTAGCACAAAAAAATCTTTGGGAACTTGAAACTGTTACAGTTAGTTTTTACGAATCTTGACATTATCTGTATTGAATGGTATCGTGCATGGCGTGCTTTATAAGAGCGAACTATAATTGATTTATTTTACTGATAAATTTAGAAATTTGCATATATTAGAAACATTAACACACCCATAAACATATTTAATTATACCGGCACTATACATATGTTAATTTCAGAAATATGTATGATTCATATGATATAAATAATACCCAAAGTAATTTCGTTTTATACGACAAATCATAACTGACTCACACAACTAAAATAATTATTACAAAAAAATTTTAATTAGGAATTTCCACTAAAGTAATTAAAAATGCATTTGACTTTATAAAAAAATAATTTACCTAACAATCAATTAGCGCCAAGTATAAATTCATAAACGAATTAGAAGTTTTCCATCAAAATTTTAAATGGGCAAAACCAAATTAATTAAACAAAAAACAAAACAATTATTTCAAACAAAATTAGCGTTTGTGTCACATTTTGTTTATATTTAGTGGCGCCAAAAAGTGCGCAAAATCCCCAATTCAAATTTGAAATACTAACCTGAAGATGTGTTGGTTGTTGTTAAATAAATGTTCTTAAAATTCGTAGCCGTCTTGAATAAAGATACTTGACAGTTCAAAAATGTTTACCAAATTTTCTTACAAAGAGTTCGAGGTACACAAACACATCAATTAATCTGTTTATAATTCATTTTTTCCTTTCTTCTCAATTAAACGCACAAAAATAACGCGATTTTTTAAATTTTCAAGTTCCTTTTTGCGTTTAATTACGACTACTTAAAACAATTGTGTTTGTCTTAGTTTTAATATAACACGCAACACTTCACCTGCGTTTAAGTAACAATAATTTTAATTACGTTAACGCAGTTTAAAAAAAATTATGTTCGCACGCGATTATAATTGTAAATACGATGGGTATTATTAATGTCGAGACGGCGAGGTCTCTTAACGTGTGTGGGGAATGTCCACAAGAACTACCGCGCACTTATGGAAGTAATAGTGAAGCGGCTACTGGCATTCAAAATAAGAGCTTGGCGTTCGCGATGCGCGCCTCTATTTTACCCCTACCTACCCTGTCGTGGGGTCTCACTTGCCCCTGCGTCGGGGTGTCCAAACCCTACCGGCGCCCCTATGAGTAAACCCCATCCGTGCCCGTTCGGCCACGCATGAGCAAAGATTGTAATTAGATTTCGTAATGTCCAGTTCGTTATTCTAGAGTTTAAGTGATGTAGCAAAAAGGATAGGTGTCGTTGTATTAAATATGAGCAACAAGGATAACATTATTGTGTTGAGAGTTAGTTTATAGTGCTTTAATGATTTATTCTTCGGGGTGAAGAGGCGAAATTAGAGCTATAATTTCTAAATCGGGCTTCTTATAGTTAATACAGATTTTGAGATAATTGCGTTATTTAACTACCACAGTCTATATTTTTAATATTTAAACAACACGCTCGTTTCGACATATTTTGCAATTAATTTATAATTAGTTTACACGTAAACACATTAATAAAAATTTACTTTTGTACTACTTGCATGTCGTTTATTTTACATTTTAGTACAATTTTTCAACGTTTTCAAAAATAAATTAACCTTTTACCAAACACTAAAGTCTTCCACCATTTTTCAAAACTTATTTATGCAATCTGCAAATTTTCCTTTAGTTTTACCTCAATTTGAACATTTAAAATTATCGATAACTTTGCTAATTTTATCGATTAACGTTAGCCTACGTTCTCAATCGCATATCAAAAAAATGTAATGTGTCAAGTAAAAAAGTTTTCAGAATATACGGGGTTTTCTAAGATCACAAATGCGCTCGAAGAAAAAATAAGTCTATGAAAGGATAACACTACGTCGTGACGTTTCCCATGGGCGTACCAATCGCTTCCATTCGCAGGGTTTTAATACACTTTAGGAGGCCAATAAAATAAACATTAATAAAAAATAAATAATAACTTTATAGTACTCATAAGAACACATCGCTTTTTTTCTGACGAAAGGCTCGTGGAAATTTTACTCAACTAACTCTCCCTTAGTTGCTAATATTTTCTTTTAATTAGCCACGCTATCTACAATAACACTACCACGCTTAAGATGTTTTCTCTGCTTAACAAAATCTCTATCGTACTAATTTATTTATAATTTGGGGGGTGAGTCAGTTTTCTATTATGAACCGGTAATTTGTGCAATTTTAATGGCGAATTTATTATTTTTTGCTACCGCACACTTCTCGTCTTGTATAACAGAAAAATTTAAATTTCTTAAAATCTAATCAAGAATAGTATCTAGTGTTTCTATTTCTCCCTTCTATTAGAAAACAATAATAATGTAGAAATATTTTAGGAGTATAGTCAGTACGATTTCTTAAAGTGGAAACAGGGCCGTATTTACACTAACTGTCACTCTGGTCAATCAACTGTTTTCCACGCTATTCGTATTTTCCAAGTTTTCCAAAACTGCAAGATACAGATATTCCAATTGACACATCGCACACGTGTTGTGTGTGCATCCCTAAGTATTAAGGGGATACGCTCCCTAACGAATTAAGTAAACTTTTGTTTGATTAAAGTTGTAAAACTGCGGTGTCAAAACTTAAATAGAACTACTTTTCAGTAGTTCGTGAAATAAAATGGGGAAAACAGAAATTTATTGACAAGGTTAAGAAACCGTCCATCAGAGTAAATTTAAAAGCAATTGCAGTGACTCTGACATCGCTTTACCAACTAAACAATCATTTTCACGAACTTAGAAGCTATATATACAACCCCTTAAACTGGGGTTAACTTGGAAGATGAAGCATATTAATATGTACTTGTAACTCTAGTTATAAAACCAACAAGAGAGGGTTCGTGGTAAAAGATTTTTAGTTTGACAAGGCCAAAATTTGTATTATAATTGGGATTTCTTGAAACCTCAAAGTTCTCAAAATGTTTTAACAGAATTTTATAATAAACGTGTGTTTATAAGAAAAAGAAAAAATATTTTTAGTAGGAAAGTCTCCACTCTCCAATATACTTATACTAGTCCGCTGTCCCATAAATGGGCAAGTATATACTACAGCCAACTCTAAGTGGAAATCTTCAATTATACCTACAGATTTTGTAAACCTTCATAAGGCAAACTTGGAGAAAATATTAAAAATTTAAAAAAAACAAATTAATTAAACGCCAATAAAATAAATAAAATAATTATATACATCTTCGGACAATCTCGACAAGTTAAATAATTATGCAATTTAATAAAGACTACTAATTATTGATTTTGTACATCTCATTTAATTGTCCTGTGAGTCATAGCCTTCCCTATTAATTCCTCTATCACAAAATGAACTCGTAATACTATAATTTATATATTTTTACATAATGCTACAGAATGTTCCCCAAGGAAATCGCCAAACTTTTACCATGTGTTCTAGGGGCCATTTTGAAAATTCAGCTACACTTTAGGTCAATCCTTTCCGTTTTCAAAATATTCTCCATTCTTTATGGCATGAAATGCTATACCAGTTCATTGCTGAGGTAATCTGCTGTTTCAACTACCTATAAGTCCGGGAACCGTACAAAAAAATTGTATCATAGATTACCGTATAACAAGGCGTGATCAGTACTCTGAAAAGTAGGGGAAGACGGGGCATAGAGGACCGGCGAGGCGAAGCGGACCTCCCGATTAATTTAAAACCAGGTGCTTCATCTACACTCAGAGAAAAAGCAATGATAAAATTAACCAGATTTAATTGTTATTTAACAATTTTATTAAATTTAGTATATTTAAACGAAACCTGGTTTAATTTTAACAATTTGTAATTGTAGATTCAATCAACCCAAAATTGTAAAACATAAAATGTTACACTGACAATGATAAGAGTTCTTTTTACTATAACATTTGGCAATTGAACAATTTATTATTCCTTTTTACTGATGTTCGTTGTGTTTTAACATTTAATTGTGGTGTACCAAAATAGCTTAATAATAACAACCCACAATTTTAGTTAAATAATGAGATTTATAGGTTGTGTGACATTTTATCGTGGTACTTTTTACAATTTTTCAGAAGCTACAACGGCATAGTTAAATTATACAAAATATTAGGTATAATAACATTTCAATAGTTCTTTTATTAAAATTTCTTGGTCATCTTTATCCTTATTCTGTTCTTTTTAACTATTTAAATAGTAGCTTATCAAAAACGTGGTAGACTTAACCGATAACTTAGTTTAATGTTACCTTTGCTTTTTTGCAATTATGCAAAAAGAAAATGGTCGCAACAGTCTGCAAGGAAGTTTTGTGTGTTAAGGTTTGTGATTGTTGGTTATTTTTATAAATAAAATAAAATGGAAAATTTAGGCAAGGTTTTCGATACTCTATATAATAGTAGTGCTGGATATATATTGATAAATAACAACTTGATTGATTTATCGATTACGAAAGACGACTTATTACAACTTTTAACGTCCTGCTTTGACTCTTTATTTGAAGAATTCGTAGGTAAGTAATAATAATTAAAAGTAGTGTGTACTAATCTATTTACATAAGCACATAACATTATGCTGCGAGATATCTTAAATTTGAACTTAGTCAATTATTTTATTCCAGCGCAAGAAATCACAGAGATTAAAGTATTTAAGAGAAAAAGATCTTGACGAACTCTTGGAAGATACAAAACTGGATTTAAAAATTGAATTTCGCCATTTCCTAACCAAGTGGCAATTAGAAAATGTTGAAAACAACATTTAAAAACGATGTACAGAAACCTTAACCTTACTAAATTTTTTATTCGATAATTATAATTGACCATTATTAAAACATTCTCAAGGATTTAATTTGGTAAGTTCTATGTGTATATCTGGTATTCTAACTTTTAGCAAACATTATTTTTTAGATCGATATAGATTTCCACAAAATTTATCTAGAGAAATGTTATGGATTAATGAAAAAGTGGCTAACTTATAAAAACAAGTTGATTGATATTTTGAACGCTAAAGTCAAAGACAAGCAAAACTTGAAACTACTGAGATATTTAAATATTACTAATTCCAATGAAGGTAAATCAGTTTTTAAAATTTTTATCTAATGGCTAACAATTTTTTTCTTGTTTATAGCTGTGAGTGATATTATTATTGCCATCCTTATACATGCGTTATTACCACCCTCTGTCAAACATAGGTGCAAAGAAAACTACAAGAAAATCATTCTTAATGTAATAATTCAAGATTCCCAAGATTCCATGTTTTTACATGTGAAAACTGTAAATGATTTCGAGAACCAAGTAGAAGAATTAAGAAAACAACCAAGTCAGAGAAACGAAACGCTGCAGCCAGTTGTAGCGGTAGGAGTAGATAGTATTTCTATATAGTATAAGTATTTCTAACTACTACTGTTGGGTTCCTCTAAAGATAGTTATGTACGAATAAGTCAGTACCTAAGTGTTCAAAAACCGGTTTCAAACAATGAAAGCAGTTAAATTGTGGAATTTTATGGATCCATAACGTTAGAGAAACTCGACATAGTATTGATACAGTAAAATATAAATTTTCAAACTGTTTAAGTGCCGTTGACGCTTGCTTTAAAACATTTCATGTCTTAAATTTAAAATATCCTTTAAGTTGTATTAACACCTGGACCTTTTTCAAAAAAAAATTCTATGCCATCCATTTAGCAGAAGACGAATCATCATCTAATTTGCTTTGTTTATTGACCGATTTAAATTGTTAATAATTTCCACAAATTGCCCGAATGTTTCAAGTGTAAAGAATCCGGAAAATCCGGATAAATTTTCGTAATTGATGAACTTGTTAATGCATTTTAAATGTTTTCACGGTTTCAGTTCTTGTGACAATTTTCGATCATACTACTGGTGATAACAGTGTGGAGGAAGAAATAAATACTAAAAATTTCGATATTAATGCAATCAAAAATACTATTGAATCGTACGCTTTGCTGTTTGCAGCTAAGCTTTATACTAATTCAAATTTTGCTAGAAAAGATGTTGAAGAAATACTTAAAGATTTAATTAATAACTTACTAAATACAATTACGTCATCTCTAGAAATTGTTTTCAAGAATAATGATGATAAACATAAGGATATTACTGAAATCCTGGACTTTTTCAAAGATCCGTTTCAGCAATTCGATACTTTTCATAAATTTATAAAAAAAATTAACCAAGCAAGACTTTACACAAAGAACCTAAAAATTTTGATATTAATAATATGAAATTGGTCAAGTTATAATTAACAGTTCTCCTTGCTTAGATTCAAAACCATCAAGTAGAGGAGCATTGATACCCCTGAGGTTTCAACTTTCAAAAATTTTTGAGTCTCCTAATGTTTTAAAAGACACTCTTGAAAATATTTGGAAAATCTTAATAAAGAAAATATAAAATAGAACTTTATTTGCTCTCCAAAAATTGCAAATTGTATCGAATTGAAGACTTATTTGTAAAAAATAAAGATTTATATTTTGTTTGTTTAAAATACAAATTAGGAAAGTTCTGTAATCATTTCCAATCTTATCAGGTACTAGATTGTACTAAATGCTACTTTGTATTCTCACATACTTTAACTATTAATGCTCCTGTTCATGTTTACGTTTCTCAAAATGGAAATGAGTACATTCCTCCAAAATATTTTTAAGTCGAATTTTTTAAATTATGTAGTTATGTACTTATACCTTACTGTAAGTATTATATCTTGTTAAGAACTTTGTTTTTCTTGCATTTTGTATTTGTATGTTATATTTTAATAAAAAATTGATCACAAAATTCCTCTTTTTTAATAAATAATTTTAACAAGCGTAATTGTTAAAGACACAGTAAATAATAGTTATCTAACCTTCCTTTTAAGAATTAGAACCACCAATATTGTTATTTAACATAAAAAATGTAAGAAGCCATTGAAATTGTTAATTTACCATAAAATTGTTAAAACTTGGTCAAGTAACCATAATTATAGTTCCTGAACTATACAGCATAATTACTGAACCACTTTTACTTTGCAAACAAACCTATATATTGAAAGACAACTATGCACATGTAATTCAACAATTTTAATGATTGAATCTAACATTTACAAGTTAAACGCTCTTTTAACAATTTTGTCTTGGTTATTAATACCATGAAGCAAGCTTGACGCATTTTCATATCCTGTTTTTGGTTGATTTTACCAATCTTTTTCTTTGAGTGTATAAGTGAACAGTCAAAATGCATAATTTACAAATTTTGTATTATACCTAGCAATTCAAATGGTTATATTGTAAACAATCTTAGTGTGTACAAGATAAATTCAAAATTTGCGGGAAGTGATCTAATTTTTATATGGTATATCAGCATCTGTAGTTGTGTGTCTTCGTTTATTTTATTTACGAGGGTAAAAATGAATCCACTGCATAAAAGCGTGTCCAGTATGGTCTTTTGGATATTTTAATGGTACTGGATAGATGGACAATGCCTATTCTATTTTATAAAATACTTAGATCATTTTATTCAACACACTGAAATGAATACTTTTTTGTAATTTCTCTTTTTAAAAACTTATCTTAAGTTGTTGTTATTTTGTCAAAATTATAACATGATGAAATAAACTGATAAAAACAATATCACAATCATTTTTACCCCACTTGCCGGTCGATGTACGGGGCGAAGAGGACTACAGGTAATCGATCTTTTATCTTTAAATTACAGCGATTTGCAGTAGCAGTTAAGAAACAATATTTTACTTATGTTTCAGGTACATATGTACCTAGGTGATTCAAGTGTATTAGTTTCCCATTAATTGAATAAGAAAAAGAGAAAATGATAAAAAAGGCTTATGTCTATGACTATGTCCTCTGTGCCCCGTGTTCCCCACTTACACTGGAGATCACGAAAATAGCATTCTCAGCCGTTTACCAGGGGACCATTTACTCAGCGTTGGCCATGTAAGTTATAAACAAAAACGAGCTTTTTATATTAAATTCTAGTGAATGATAATTAGTTCAGTGAAAACACAGAAAAAGTTTAGGACAACAATTGCCATTCGACTCAGGGCTGGGATCCTGTAACTATTAGCTATTTGCTACGCTACGTTAAGCTACCTACCCTTCACCCTTTTCCTATCAATTTCTAAAATTTTGCAGGAGAGGGGTAGGGAATAAGTAGTTTAGTGTAGCCACAAAGAGGCTACCGAAACCTATGTTAAAAAATGTGAAAGGCTTTTAAGGTCAAAATCGCTTAAAGTCCCTCGAATAGTAAACTTGTTTCATCCCTTTCTTCGTTGCTCCAGCCTCGACAAGCTACCTTATTCACTCGAAAATGCCCCGGTGGCTAGCGACATCTTCTTTAGTGGGGATTTTTGGTCACATTTCGCCCATAAGCTATGACAATCTTACACTGTATAGTCTTTGGTGTAGCGTAGCAATGCGCTAATAATTACAGGATCCCAGTCCTGAGAAGCTAAAAATAGCGTGGAGGGTTTTTTACTCTACAAAGTCTATCATCATTATTATTTACCGATTTATTTTGGTTTACACCTTCCATGACCAACCCTGAGTAAATGCCCCACTATTAAGCGGTTGAGAATGACACTTTGGTTATCTGGAGCATAAGTAGAATACGGGTAACGTCTTGTCAGAGCAGTAACTTATGAATTTATGATACACTGTTCGTGCGACTGGCTCCTGATCTATATTCTTGTAATCAACTCTCCACGCATATCTGGTTTGCCATTATCATCGATATCTCGAAAACGAAACAGAAGTAACCCAAAGTGTATATGAACTTTTTGGTTCAGAATAGCCCTAGAAGTCTAGAAAACAAGTTTTTTGGTTTCCTCCGAGAATTGTGTATTATTTCTGGACGACTTTCAGACTTGAAATTTTGCACGACCAAGCGGAAAATTTTTTTTTTAAATCAAGAATAAATAAATAAATAACCTCTTCAAAATGTGGGTTGGAAAATAGGATTTAAAAATTCTGACTCTATTTGTGGTCTAATTGTTTGCAATGAATCAATCAATTCCGAAAATTTTCATAGGGTGTTGCTAAAAATTTTGCAATATTTGAATTTAAATCTGCACCGGTGAATTTATCACATCGGTATACGTAAACGTTCGCTTTGGCGTCCTGTCGTCGGTTTTATTATAGGAGTAATACATTCTTATGTATGGAACTTGAATTGCTACAGCATTCATCGGCACTCATATTGTAGCGTGTCCTATTAAAAACAAAAATATCACAAGTTTGACGAATCTTGCAAAATTATGAATTTACATGCATTTCAAATTTATAGAAGATGGGAAAGAATAAAGGAACTTAGTCTTATACAGGGTGTCTCAAAAAGAATGGGACAACGCTTGGTCACTGATTCTCTAGGTTAAAATAAACCGATTAAACCTAATATACCTTAATACAAAATTCCTCCGTTTTCAAGTTAAAGAGCCTTAAAGTTCAATATTTTCTTTTTTCTTTTTATGATAATTTCCACACATGTTAAGATATTTATTTCAAATTTGGTACAGATGCTTATAATTAAGAACTAAATCAAGAGAATTTTTTTCATAAAGTAGGCTTGACTATAAGAGGCACTTAACCTATCTTCTACAACTTGTTTTAGCTATAACTTCGGTTTCGGTGAAATTTTTTTCAATATTGTGTTATTTTCTGAAAGAGAATTAAAAAAGAGAAAACTAAAGTACTCTTAGTTCATATGCGTAAAAGCAGCCTTTTGTCTAAAAATTGGCATTAAAGTTTCGGATTATTGTTAAGACGAACAATTATCATGTAGCCATAATCACAATGTGTAAAAGATTGGAAAACATGTTAAACCAATAACATTGTCTAAAAATCAAAGGTACGTCGCGTAATAGTTCATCCAGGTTATTTTCCAAGAAGGTTGAATAGTAATTAAATTTGAGCTTTGGTGGAAGTACGAATGGGCCTACAAAACAATTTCTAATGATACCACACTAAACATTCTTTGTAAATAAACGTTTTCCACTATTTTGTCCTTTGTTTTTGTGATCATTGCTACTTGATAATTGCACGTCCTAACGACAACTCAATACTTTAACCGGGATTTTAAGGCTAATGGTTGGTTTTAAGCATATGAACTAAGAGTACCTTAGTTTTCTATTTTTTAATTATTTTTCAGAAAATAACGTAATATTGATAAAAAAATCCCAGATAACAAAGTTAAAGCTAAAATAAGTTGTAGAAGTTAGGTTAAGTACCTCTTATGATCAAGCCTACTATATGAAAAATTTTCTATTGATGTACTTCGTAATAATAAGCGCCTGTTCCAAATTTGAAGTAAATATTTTCACATTTGTGGAAATTATCATAAAAAGAAAATATTAAAAATTGAACTTTAAGGTCTTCTAACTTGGAAACCAGAGGACTTTGTATTAAGGTATATTAGGTTCAATCGTTTTATTTTAACCTAGAGAATCTGTGACTAAGCGTTGTCCCATTCTTTTTGAGACACCCTGTATAGGGTCATGATCTAGAGAAAATGCGGTCAAACATTTCTAAGTGTAACAGTAACAGTAACTTCCTGAGAAATTGAATAATTTTTGCTATAACTCTTACAGCAAAAATATTGTTTAATTTTTTTGTAATTTTGATTTTAATGAAAGTTTAATTAAAGATTACTGTACTACACATATAATTAGTAAACGCAGATAAATGAAATAAAAAACATTTTCTTCATGCATATAATAAATAATCGTTTTAACAACCCTTATTTATTCAAAGGGGTAATTTATGAAACAGGTGCTTGAGGGGCTGCTAGCAAAGACACACAACATCCTACTTCAATATTTATTATAAAATTAAATTTTTAATTATAAATTTGGGGAAATCAAATTAAATAATAAAATAAGCAAATTGCAATGTCTGTGATGAGTGTAACGATTTTCAGTAAGACAAGCGACGAACTCATATTTTGGCGCCATAATTGCTTTTTATTTTTTAATGTACTCCAGCAGTGATTTTAAACGATTTTATGCTATATTAAAGGGGTAGTTTTCAAACAAATAATTATTATCTACTTGCTGATCCTGTTTATAATAAGTTCAAGTTGAATACTTCAAACGATTCTATTTTAAGTTAGGAACTTGAAAAGCAAATTTAAAATGAACTTTTTATTTTTTTGTGCGTTTATTTCAACTACGAAATTCAAAGCGGTGACTTTTACTTCATTTATGAAATTTTGATTTAAAACATTGATGTTCGACAAATAATTTTTGATACTAGGTATTGCATTTCAATATTTATTTTTTAAATCAAATAAATTACAGACAATGGCGTTAAATTAGTTTTTTCGCACAAATATTAATTAATTTGAATGTTATGAATTTTAATAGAAAAGTGTGGTATTTATGTTAGGGTCGTGTATTCGAAAATCTAAAAAAAATGTTCAGCGTCCATCACGCTTACTTATGAATCTTATTGGGATGAGAGGGACTGTGGAAGAGGAACCAGATGATTAAAGTAGGAAATGGTCAATCCTTGATTTTTTATTCAATTGGGGAAAATTTTGTTAGTATTTCTTCACGAATTGTTGAGATCAAAATAGGATAATTTATCCGAACTTAAACACTAAAAATCATTTCGAAATTTTTTGATCTAATAGACTTCGTTTATTATCCCTTTTGGAGGCCCCTAACAACTTACTCTTAAATCTTTTCCACAAGGGCTGCGCGACGTCGTCTTAATAAGTCCTGAACCTGCATGCAAGTACGAACTAGGAAGTCTTCGGATATCGTGGTTACGCCATCTGGAGCAATATCTATGCTGATATACAGATACACCCGTCTTTTAGTTTTATTTTAGATATTTGGATATGAGTGATCGATCATATCATTTTAGTTATCCTTTTGTTAGATACATCAAAAGACGCCTAGTGATTCTTAAAATTTCAATCCGGTTGCAATAATTAACTAGTAATATGAATCAAAAATTCTTTCATAATGATAGTTGTTAAAAAAATATTAAAATTAATTCGTCGTTGTTAATTTTCTGCGCCCACACCCAACCATGTACTACGTCAGTTCAATCTATATAATTATAGCCTTAACTTAGTCATAATAAATTATGTTAATTTGTACTTGGTAACAAACGCAGTATCATTATTATTAAGGTCATGAGTTGCAATATTTATAATATGCATTATTTTATAATAGATTTGTGTTATATTGTTACAATTATAAAATGTATCTCCTTATAACAAGAGAACTTTTTCATTTAAAAATACTCGAGTTATTTGAACATAATTTTAAATCAGTAAGCGTCACATGTTAACGAGAAAATCTTGAGCTTAGTCATGTGTACCAACAACATTCTTGAAGTAGTTCAAGAATCAAGAAGTTATTACGACTCATCAGGGAATGGGTTTGTAAGACATGATGTGTTTGGGGAGTTGATGAACTATTAAACAAAGTGAAAAGGTTGGGAACAGAAATGTAGTTTTCAATTTAGTTTACTGTCTTGTGGTTCTCTTTTCTCCATCTCTCTCTATCTTTTCATAAGAAGATTTTAAACAGCTAGTGACCGAGTGGTCAGCCACTGATACGAATTTGTACACAGACTACCGACTGACTGCCTAATACAGCCGAGACTATCCAAATACTGCAGAGACTGCCTATATGGCTCCCTGTTGACTGCTAAGAAACTACTTATACTACCGACAGACTGCATATGACTGCTGAGACAGTTCAAATACTGCCGAGACTGCCGTTGAGTGCTAATTTTTTGTACATTGACTGCCGAGAAAGGATGACCCCTTAAGTAGTGACAATAACGTAAAATCATTTACAGGCTCGTTCATTACGGAAGGAAGTTTCTTCACAGTATATTCTCATTGGTTTCTATTAGTAAAATCTTCGATTTTGTGTTTTAAAAGTCCACTACATCACTCTCACTTTATCTTGTTAATCCTTAAAGTTATGCTTCTTCCCCTGTTCAATTCATACTAAGGCACTTTTATACCGTAAAGCTCTTTACGTTCGACATAAACGACGAACGTTCAGTTCGTCGACTGTCATAAAACTGTACCTGTGTAGTGAGTGATAAATGGCCGGCGGCGGACTGAACGTGAGTAGAGAAACCAGTGGCGTAAATAACGGGCCCACGTTGAAAGGCGGTCCCCGAAGAGCTTTATAAAGATTGTTTATAGTATGAAATCATGTGTGGTCAAGTAAAATGATTATTAACGAGAGTGGGTTTTGTAAGAAAGTCACCAAATAACTCTTAGTTACGCCACTGGTAGATACCGTTACAAGTGCATTAATTTCGTTCAAGTTTAAGGATTATTCTTGCCATAGGAGAACTTAAGATTTTTGATATAGAAACACAATTTCGAAAACAGTTTCCAAAAAGATCATGTTGAAGTCCATTAGATTTTAGAAACTCTGAGCTGGGATCCTATAATTATTAGCGTATTGTTACGCTACGCTAAACTATACCCCTCTTCTACATACTTTCAAAGAAATTGATAGAAGAAGGGTAAATGATGTAAGTAGCTGGGCGTACCGCTACGCTAAATAGTTACAGGATCCCAGCCCTTGAAATACTATTATGCCATTGCTGGTTTGCAATTTAAGTGAGAAGGGGGGGGGGTCACTGATAAATATAGGGGAGCTGGTACCTAGAGACCACCGTTCCTTTTATTGCTTTATTTAACTATTCGGTATCGATGTTACTCTTCGAGTGCACGGCTTAATTCGTGTCCTTATTATCCTTATTATACCGAATGACACAACTAGTTGGCATTCTGGGTACCCAGTCCGAGCTTTGATATAGAGGAAGCGAACACCTGAAAGACTTGATTTTGGACGATGTGGACAAGTTAAATCTAGAATACTAAGGCGGTGTTTTCCAGTACTTTTTCTTAATGACTTACAGCGATTTTTTACCGGACCTACAGTCAACAAGAGAAGAACCATTCCAGCTCAGGAACGTTTTGCTGTTACACTGCGGTTCCTAGCAATGGGAGATTCCTGCCATTCATTGATGTACATGTTCAAAATTTTTAGGCAATCTATTTCAAAAATGATTCCAAACGTTTGTGATGCTTTGCTCAACGTTTTGCAAGATTATAAATGCAAGGGGAATCTCTGGAAAAGCCAACTGGCATGTCCTCACTAGAAGTTGACAACTGGTTTTTTTTTATTCGGACCGACACTCGTTGGGTTTGGGTTGGCATAATTTTGCCAACTGGCACGTGTCGGCAAAACGTCCTTATCACTCTTGACTTTTGTCATTTGGAACTACCAAATCGTACCTCTAAAGAGGTATTGCTTTGATAGCGTCGATATTTCGGCATAATGGAGACGCGGTTTTTAAGTCTATAAAAATTCCTGGCGCCGCTACTGATGGTAGACCTAACATATTTTCGGATTCTTCGTTGAAGAATTACTAAATATATCCACCGCTGAAGAAAGTCGAGTTAACATGAATTTTCAAATATTATTAACGCAGCGTTGGGCTAAGTTAAATAATTACTTCGCATCTCTTCTCTGTATAAGTAGATTTTTATGATGTCCTGTATGTGTTTATAGTTGTGTGTCTGAAGTGAAGGATTGTCCTAACATTAATGATTTACCTATTTCAACACTGTTTTCAGTGT
The DNA here is from genome assembly GCA_963924605.1 of Malthinus seriepunctatus. Classification (NCBI taxonomy): domain Eukaryota; kingdom Metazoa; phylum Arthropoda; class Insecta; order Coleoptera; family Cantharidae; genus Malthinus; species Malthinus seriepunctatus. The sequence continues at coordinate 8,915,354 of OZ004602.1, forward strand.
ACCGGACATAAGTAATATGCATTGTTTACCCGTTGGATGCAATCGTACACTGAAAACGAACCAATACGCGTGTCTTCCGCTCGTACGATTATGAATTAAAAAAAATTAAAATATTCATCAAAATATGGGGTTGTAAATTAGAATTAAAAAAATAAAGTATAGCTTTATAAAAGAAAAAAGTTTTTTAATGGATTTGATTTTTATTTTGAGAAAAAAAGTTAATTCAAAAGCGCAAAAATAAGTTATTGTATAATTTGACTGTAAATTAATTATATAGGTTTGACGTTTTTTGCAATATTTTTAGTTTAGCCAGTAAAAGTAGAAAACATAACTAAATTATTGTTTGTTTGAATTGTTCAGAGTACGTAAAATCATACATTTCTATTATGCTAAAAGCGGCGATAGTTAAAATCGCCTGGAGAGAACGGCCGTCAAAATTCGATACCAAATCCTCGAAATATTCAAATGACTCTATGTACTGCAACAATTTTAATCTCCTGATAATAAAAATGAAAATAAATGTTCATCGTTGAAGCATGTATGCTAGCGTGGCTATATAAATTATGGCCATCAGCCCATCAGAGAGGGAGTAAGCCAGGCTATTTGTTATTTTTCATTTCGAAAAATCCAGTAATTTAGTTTCTGTAGTGTATGCAGCTCGCTCCCATATCACATTTCCTGGCTTTTTATGGCGCAATGATACATCATTCAATATCGGCCGTATTAATGGTCGGTCTCACGCTACTGGACCTACTCTACCATCACCCCTTTACCCTTACACTGATAACATGTAACACATATCTACCCCGCGAATAACATTGTATTCGAACTACCCACACTTTTTTAACGATCCCACACCTAGCCATTAATAAACAAACTTTTTATTAAAAGAAACATTTTTTAATTAAACGATTACAGATGCGATGGCTGCAAATCTGACTCGTATAAAGAATCCCTAATCGAGTCGTGCGTGTAGTGTAGTCTGTTGTAAATACATTATTGCACCTACTTATTTTTCTAATTTTAAAAATTTACTTTTTGTTTTAGTTGAACTTTTGATTATGTAGTCACTTTGAACACAAGACAAGTAGTCTCTTTTGTTTATTATAACAATGCAGACAGTAAACTAAAAGAAAACATATGAAGTGACAAACACAATGAAAGTATATTTTCTAAGGTTAAAATTAATAAAAGTGCCTGTGGTTGTATATCAAATATTAAACAAAAGAGAAAATTTTAAACAACACTCTTTTTTATTTGAAGATTTTACTAAATTGGCTTCATTATAATCTTTTCTTCCAGACTCTTCAAAAAATTTTCTACTCTTCTCCAGGCATTTTTAAAATAGAAAATTGTTTATTTTTAATAAATTTTGAGCTTCGTTAAGATCCCATGAGCTGTGAAAGAAATGCAATAGTGACGAAAATGAATAATACAGTCAGATTCTTATGTGACTTTCTCCACGTAGTCACCACGACGATGAAGGAAAGCATTGATCGTAACGCTGCACCAGCTTTAGTATGCCTTCCTTACAGAAGGGATACTGAGCCAATCCGTCACGCAGTTCTTAAGCTCTTCAGTGACTTGGAACTGCAGGTCTACCAAACTCACTTTCATACGAATGAAGAGATGCCATCACTCTGGAAGTTCAGATTGATCACTTGCCTTACAGCCATAATTTAGTATCGCATGATTACCATCTTTTCATTCGGATGAAGGTAAGGTTGAGATGGCAGTATCTTCTACCTTACCTTAAGTAACGCTTAATTTTAATATTAAAATTTTGTAAAACTTGTTTTTTTTTCTGCAACTCACTAGAACTTTACAAAGAAATTATTGCTCGCGTATTTGAAATTGATCATTCTGGGGTTTTTTGACTACAAAAAAAAATAAACAACCAAACCTTCTATACTACGGACCCATAACAGAAAAATTGAAGTGACAGTATTCGGGTCCATCTCATGAGATAAACTATTTGAGTGCCACTTAACTACAAAATCGTTGGTAACATCAGACACTGGCTTTAAGGGCTATTTTACATGGACTAAATCAGGACCTCAGAAGCGTAACACTGTAAGTGACAAATTCTGTGATTTAAGTTACTTACACTATTATGCAGTATTCTTTCAGCTCTTTGAATATACACTTACTAATACGATTATATGATCCTTGCTACTACACACTTGCTAGCAGTTACATTAATATGGTTCAAAAGAGGTCAAAGAATACTGCATAATAGTGTAACTAACTCAAATCACGGAATTTGTCACTTACAGTATTATGCTTCTGAGGTACTGAAATATCGTACTAACTTGTTAGTACTAAATCAACTCAAAGAGCAAAAACACGGGAAAATAAGCGTTATTGTAGTGGACGGTCGTGCGTCTAACTTTTTACGCACGACGTTAAAGCTTAGATTCCCGTGCTTCTGCTCCTTGAGTTGATATAGTACTAACAAGTTAGTACGACATTTAGTCCATTCAAAACGGCCCTAGTGTTAACTATTAACCATGCAAAACTGTTAACAACCAACTTCTAATTAGTGAGGGGGTGGCAAAGCCACCTGAGACGTATTCTAAAGTAAAATCTTTTTTGTTTATCCGATTTTTTTTATAGTCTATCCACAAACTTCTCCTCTTTTGACAAGTTTGCTAAAAAAACTGATATTTTAGACTTTAAATATTTTTTTAACGAATGCCAGTTATGGTAGTTCATAACAGAATCCATTTTTAATCCCAAAAATATTTTTCTCTGAAGCAGATTATTTTTGTTGAATAGTTATTTTGCAACATTCGGTGTGTAATTGTTCGTTTTGCTGTAAAAGTTCTCTTTTAGCTCTAACGCAATAAGCATAAGTCGGAAAATTCGAGTATTAAAAATAAAGTATTTTTGAGTAAAATTTTCCATAATTAAGTATTAAAATACTGAGTAATTGATAATAAAATTTAATAAAGTTTAGAAGTAGATTTTATTTTATGTAAAATTTGTATTCAGAAAGTGAAATAATTGTCTGAATAATGTAATTTTTGAACAAAGTTAAATATATAGGTAATTGTAAAGCAGAGATAGAGTTGTCAACTTTTAACCAACTTTCCAATACTAGCGTTTATGAGCAAGTCAAATACAACTTTAAATTAGCTTTGTGAATAAATTAGCGAGTTTTGTGCAGCCTATCTCGGCAATTACCGCGCAACGCCTTCTTTGTAATTATTGTTATTCAAAATTATGGAATTTTAGATGTTTTATTATGCTGATTTTGTAGTGGGACTGAGAGGTTAAAAGGGCTTTCAAAATTCACCCTTTGCTTGCGAATTTACTAAACCTTTTACTTTTCGTCGCATTATAAAGCCAATTATGGTTTAAAAGATTTAAAATATGCAATTGCTTTAGGGTTAAATTTATGTAATTCATGTATAATCAAAGTATTCAAAATGTATTAAATGACATTGCCTTTGTGAAATTAATTTAAGTGCTTAATCAAGTCTTTCTATACTATACGCGTCTTTAAAGCTTTAAACAACTCGTCAAATAAATTAGAAGAAGAAAAGCGTAACAATGTTCTCTTGTTTTAACTTATAAAACGTGCCAAAATATATTTACCAACATTCAACTTTATAAAAGGACCTTCTTCGGATTTCCTCTTCCTTACAAATTTATTTTTAGAGTCAAGTCCTTGCTATCTTTAAACATCCTAAATTAAAAAAAAACTATACACCTACACTAGATTTCACAGAACACCCTATAGAGTTAATAGTTGCTGTAGTTCCTATTTATTATAATATTTCATTCTAAATTTTTTCAGAATTGGTAACTGCACTGACTTCATACTTTAGTTTTGCAATTATGTAACAATTTTCATTAAAATGAGGAAAACTATTTCTAACATGAACTGATGTAATGTGGAGACGATTAAATAGCTCAGCAGAAATAGTGCGGGTTGTGTTAATTTCTTTTTAATTATTTTGAGAATATGAAAATACTTTTTGTCTAGATTTTTCAGAATCTTCATTTTTTATCTTCAGAAACATTATTTTCAAGCCTAAGAATTTTTGTCTGTCTGTATGTATGTGCGTGTTAACCACAGCACGATAACTTTACAATGAATAACCGCACCGATTGCAAATTGGCACACGTATTCACTATAAGATATAGCGTCAGATTGTAAGAAAATTGACCCTCTAGGAGGGGTGCAAATTAGAGTTTCAATTTATAAAACTGCATATATTCAAAAATAAGTGGTGGTGGAGGTTCAGTGGTGCACAACTGGACTACAGAACGAAAAGCCCCCGGGGCCGGCGCGAGGTACACTTTTACTACAAGCGGCAGCTAGAAGCGCTGTTTACATGTGGGCTAACCCATTTAAGGATTCTTTGGATATGGTAATGATAAATGAAAAATTTTCCGGAACAGTAGCTTAAGGTTAATATATTTTTAGGCGCTGAACGTCCCTTTCAAGATTGGACAATTTGATTGGTAAACTATGTATTAGTATTCGGCAATACTACGGCCAATCCTTCTACACTGGAGCTTTAAGAAAAATTTAACCCCAGCTACGTTTCTGTAGGTTAATTAGACCGCCGCGCTGCAATGAAATTTTAACTGATCTTAACCTAAAAGTTGAACATTCTTGCGGCCTTTTTACTCCCTGGGCCCACGGAGAGCTTGAATTAAAAAAAATTTATCAATCCGATGTCAATCGATTCATTTCGGTGTCAGTAATAATAGCCAGTCCGGGCCTTTTTAATTTTTGAGCAATAACAGGAATAGACGCGATTGTCACCCTTTAACATCATATTCAGGAGTAAATAAATCCATACCCTGAAAGGGACGTTATCTTATTTTTATTTCGGCGTCCAAAAATCTATAAGAACCAACCTGTTCGGAAAATTCTCCATGCAAATGCTTCAAAACCACAAGTATGTTTTGATCAATTTGAGTCTTGAGAACGACAGTTCACGTGATAATACGGTCACCTTTCTCAATTTAAGAAGTTTTTATAACGCCTATTTGACGTCCTTAGCTCACGGTGCTCAAAGCCGTCGCCTAGGTATATGAACTGCACCTTTCACCAGTCCTGAAGGTCCCGTATATCAAAAAACAGTAGTTTTGCGACATTTAAGTGCATTTAGCCCTTGAATTAAATGAAATAAATACACAGGTCTATATCATGTGGTAATAAGACGGTAAGAAGAGTGGCGCTTACCACTTTATAACCTTATTATATGCTTAGGCTCTCGTTTAGAGGCTTTTTAGTAATTACCCCACAGTGTTGATGTCAAACGCTAAAAAAAGACTAACATAATGAGATTATGAACGTTCTAAACTGAATAATGAGATCAAACAATAATTTTGCTTTATGTTTTTAATAAAATTATGTAGGATGGGATAACGATATTACTAGGAGTAACTTAAAAGTAACCTCAGTGTGTTTATAGTCCGCTTTTAATTATTAAGGAAAAAATTGATTGAAAAAGTGATTATTACAAAAGAGGCTTTTTCCTGTAACTTCTGTTATGTTATCTATTCATTTTTAAGATACAATCTTCTCCAGGGGTGAAAATAAATAATAAAACACTACCGTGTTTAACGATGCCTAAATGCCGTATCTATAATGGGAACTTCTAGTTGAGCCAAATTTTTAATACTATTATAATCCGACCGTACAGTTGGGCCAAATTTGAAACTCAAGAAGATTAAGAACTCACTACCTATTTTAACAAAATGATAAATTTAACTAGATAGAAGTACAGAAGATAATAAATAGAGAAATCAACGCGGTTTTTTTCAGAGCGATCCTTTACCCCAACTGTTCGATAGGATAGTAAACCCTAAGCGTCTCCGTGAGCCTCAGGTAAAATTTGGCCCAACTGTTCTATCCCCATCTACAATTGTGTAGTATAAAATCGCAATAAATGTATACGGCGATTTGATTAAACAAATAGAGAAATCTGTAGATACAGCAAAACAAAAATAATCATTTGTATCCTCTTAGGATGTAGATACGGTAATTTCGCTTTCGCGATCTGGAAAATAATATAAAACTGCACTACAATGCAAATGCGGCGAAAGGAAAATGATCGCTTACGGCGTTTTCGCTTAACACGGCAGAAAAGGCTCTGAAAATAATCTACGGCATTGCAGCCGTTTTTGATAACAAGTTCAAAATTTTGAAAAAACTCGGAAGTAGTTAGGGTAGGCTGGACCCTGGACTAGCATAATCTACTCTTAGGGCCGTTTTACATGGACTAAATGTACTAACTTGTTGGTACTGAATCAACTCATGGGACAAAATCACGGGAATCAAGCTTTAACGTTGTGCGTAAAAATTTCGACGACGACGTTAAAGCTTAGATTCCCGTGATTTTGTCCCTTGAGTTGATTCAGTACTAAGAAGTTAGTGTTAGTACAACATTTAATTCATGTAAAACGGCTCTTAGAAGTATAGTCAACTACTCCAAACAGTGTACTCTCACTGTTTAGAAGCCAAATATTTTGATTATCTACTGCCTCGAGCTAAAAACTGGTAACAGCTCCTGGAGATTGGAGAGAGAGGCTGTTTAAATAAGGCTCTGGAAATCGATAAATGAAATCCTCGTCAAGACCTCAAAACTAATCCGCAATTGTTGAACAAAATGACTCCAGTTTTTCTCCATAAGCAGAAGTGTCGACTGAATACCTTTTTCCGTTCCCCCAAGACGATATACTGATTTCAGAGAGGAAACAAGCGAGACCACCCAGTCGAGTGATATGAAAACTGTAGCAATTACATTTCAGCGTACTAAATACATCCATTTACAAGTTGTATCGCCTAAAGAAATACTACAAAGTTAAAAATAACTGAAAAGTATTTCCAAGACGCAATAAGTCTGCACAACGAACAAAGAATTAATTACCCTACCTCATTTTCTTAAATTATTTATTAATTATTATTATTATAGCTTATCATTAAAATATATCATAAAAAGTTGTACTTGGGAGGTTTTTTTACATCACGCGTCGTGTAAGGAGCTTTCCAATCGCCGGCTTTCCGATATGCACCACCCTAATTTTTTGACTTCACCCGTATGAATGGATATAAAAAATAATACATATAAATGATTAACAATAAAAATAAAAAAATTCGCCGCTTCATTCGGTGTTGAAATAAATTACAAATTTTAGTAGCAACTTTGTTGCATTTTTACAGTGCAGCTTTTATTAATTTTTAATTGTTAAACTCGATAAAAAAAGAAAAACTAATTATAATTTGTATAAACGTAATTAAGAACATCATTCATCAACAGAGACAAGCACGATCTCATATTACATATTTGTAAAAAAAAGTAAAATTTAATTATATACTACTTGAAGTAATGAGCAAGAAGAAATATTATGTATTAACATTAAAGCATAATTTGCATTTATATTGAAATTATTATAAACACTTTATAAAAAGTACAATATTATAAAATTACTTTAATTATAAGTTAATACGTTTAAATAAAAAGTTTGTTTGGTTATAGTTTTAAATGAAATAATAAAAGTAAAGTGTTGTGTGATAAAAGGATAGGTTCTGGCAGGAGTAGGAAGTTCGTAACCATAAACGTTTTCTTTATGGTTAAGGATTTTACTGATACGTAAAGCTAAAAGATCGACACAATAGAGACTACGTTAAGTAGTAATAAAATTAGTTTATCGTTTGCTAACTCGTAAGTAAGGTTTAAGGTCTAAATTGAGATTGAAAAGGACGTATTTTAAGATATGACTTAACTTTATCGCTAGCGTGCTTTTCAATTTTCCTTACACCACTCGAGGAAAAGCTTTATTAACCAAATTACTAAATCGCGGTTGAAAAAAAATTCATTTCGAAAGCGTTTCCATTTAAAAAAAATTATGTACAAGTTTGAGTTGGAACGTAGAGAAACAAAATAATAATAAGAGGTGGTTTAATGTGGAAGAGGACAAGCTTAGGTACATAGTGTTCGGTGTTTCAAAAAGGATGAAGGGGGTATACGCTAAATATTCAAGCATTACAGCTCTGCATAAATTCATTTCATTACGCCACCAAATATTGCTCCAGCATTCTACATTGCCTCATGCATATGAATGAATTCATTATATTAAAGCCTTTTCAATGTATAATTTACTTTTGCGTGAGTCATTTCAGTTCACTCCTCTCCTGCTTATAAAGTGGGAATCGTTTCAAATATAATAATAATTATATTACTAGTCTTTGAATTGTGTGCTTACACTTAAATTTATCTTCAAATTGTTTTATTGTACGAATCGACGACTACAATGACTCCTCGCAAAAATTTTAACTTTGATTGTTTGCAATTTTGTTTTTAAATTTCAAGTCAAAATTTAAGGATTACAATCTCGTGATTGTAACTACAAAAGGAACCTAAGATGGCAGTTTACATTATCTACTAAAAGTAGGTCAGTAGTGAATTTACTGTTCGATATCCCAGACACATCAGGAGATATATTGTAACGGTCTCTATCATTCTAAAATTGTGCTCTTGTGGCTTGTGGCTTAACCTTTTTAAAATTTTAAACAGCTTCCATTAAGATTGTTATTTAATTATTTATTATTTCCCTAAATAATCTAAGCGGCCCTAAAGAAAATGCATTGAAAATTTACAGTAGACACAATTAAAAAAAGACGCCTTAAGGGTAGCGCCGCTTGTTGCCTGCAGCGTAACACTCATTCAAATAATCACTTCAGGTTCTCACTAGTATGTTTTTATTTGTTATTAAATATGAGCTTAATTGAGCAGAAGAAATTTTACCAAACAAACAAAGTGGAAAGTGTATAAAACCAGTGTTCTCGCATTTTGAACAATAAACCTCTAAAATTAGCGTTTCTACCTTTAGCCACAGCTCACCGGTATCATCCTGAAGCTTGATCTGAGCTCATAATACTTTTCATAATGTTTTCCTTTTGTAGAACCTTTTTAAGTGTGGCCTGTGCAGGTAGGCCTACACATGCTCTACCGGAGCGTGTGGACATCGCTCAGGCGACCTGTACAGACCAAACCGGAGCGTCTGGACAGCGTTCAGGCCGCCTGCACAAGTGCACAAGCCAAACTGGAAGGCCTGTGTGGGTACAGGCACATAAAGTTATAGGTCTAGTTGGCAACAACGAATGTAAATTATAGACTCAAATCTTAAGAACACCTTCACAGATTTCTTTTCAATAGCTACAATCGCTACGTTGCAATATACTCGTAGTTACAGTTTTCGTAATTTTGTAAATCAAATTCGTAACTGGAGCTTTGGTATGCAAATAAAACTGCTGTTGCCATTTAAAAAATCCAGAATCACGTTGCTGATGCAAGTACCGAGAGAAAACAACTCATAACGTGGTATTACGATTCATTACGGCAGAGTCGGGTTCGCTTTATTTCGTTCCGTCGGCAACAGATATAATTTCCTTCCTTAGGCACTACTTGGAGACGTGAAGCCAGAGAAGGTTTTCACTTGTTTATACTGAGCCAACCTGTAACGCACTTGTACCAACTGGTTTTGATTGATCCCGAACCGTTGGCATCAAATCTCACTTTTATGGTAAAATAATCCGTGCAAAATCTAAATGATCAAGTAACTCCCATTGGCACTTCTGGAACAGTTTCTGTATTCCAAACTTATCATCAGAGTTATTATCATCTGTTCGTTCGGTTCAAGATCAATAAAGACATAAGAAGTGTGTAACAGCTGTGGTAGGTTGGCTCGGTAGGAAATTTACTTAGTGAACTTCACTTCTGCCACCCATTCCACCATTTCCTCCCCTTTTCAGTCAGTTGTCTACATTTAAATCTCTGACAATGAATACAACAGATCTTCTCCGTTCACAGTTGCTGTTTTTCTTTGGATTGTGTCCAGGACTATATTTATCAAATCCAAATTTTGGAGATACACAGCTTGTATACTCTCCAATAGCCGCATATAGATTCCTTCTTTTAGAAGCAGTACTCGCTACCTCGTACTGGTGGAACGTTGGAAGCAATCTATTAGCCTGTTGACATTTGCTATGTATCTGAGCTTCGATTCGCAAATTGCAACGAGTTCAACCTGTGGTTGTCTTGTGATGACTATCAGTAAGTTGAGTGCTTAACCTATGTTGAATCGACCGATATGAAGATTTTCTTGTTTGTGCATTCCCCATTTTCGCCTATTTCCGTGAAGTGCCCATATCGTGCCTTTCTGCTGCAAGTTGCAGATATATACCCAGTGATATTGCATTTCAAACAGCAAGTCGGTGTGGCATACTATTCAAGGAGAGTGCATCGTTCTTGATTCCTCTTTGCCAACGGCTCTCTATGCAAGTGGTTAGTGACCTAAATAACATACTCGTCGGTACTATAATAGTTCTGGGAGCTGCTCATGCCTTGTATACTGAAACTACTATCCTTATGCACAATATGGCTTTAAAGTCAAGTAAAGACACAGAAACCTCTTATGGAGAGAGTACATCCCTCGGTTTTATCCCTGAACTTGACTTTAAAGCAATAAAGTGCATGATGATTATAGTGATTTCACTATAATCTCGGATTCCCTTTTTATCCTTTTCAGGAGTTTTCAAAATTCTGATTGACGCTATACTACGAATATAAAATAGAAACATTATTTCACAATGATTAGCAGTGATTAGTTTCCTTTTTTGCCAAAAAGGCAGTCGCAGGGACATCAACACTGTAAAGACGTTTCAAATTTTTTGTTTTCGTACTCTTCGTTTGTCAATGAAGAATTATCTACTAAAGCGGGACTTTCCACCTTAAGAAAATTATTTTTACAAGCATATACAATAGTCAAGCAGTGCACTTCGTAACCGTGAACATAGGCGAGTGTTTAGGTCCTTTAGGTCCGGCATTAAACTACGCAACCTAATCAAGCGAATTCGTTCGTCTCTGAAATTCAAATGCACGTTATGAAAACACTTTCGTAAGATGAAGTCTATATAGAGATGCTACCAAATTTAGAATATATGGTGGGGAAAAAACTTACCCCTCGAAAAAACATAAAAAAAGATTCGAAAAAATTTCCTTTCGATAACTGCTCGAGTTCTTCGAAAAAACCTTTCAGTCGGCCTGCTTGAGAAATTTTCTCGTGATAATTTTCATTTTCTGTAGTTTTCATATTGAACAAATCAAAAGTTTAAAACTTTAAAATGTATCACATATAAATGAAGTTTACTCATTAATTTCTTTAATAATTATACTCGCTTTCTATTGTTTCTTCAATAACGTCGTATTCAAATTCTTCTTGAGTACACTTTACTAGTTAAGGTTTTGTTTTCCATAACTTTTCTCATCAAGTATTTGACTAATTAAATAATTGTGTAAATCTAAAACGCAACATACAACAGGCGATTTTTTTAACAAGTCGTGGCTTTATATTTCGGAGTACAATTAAAATGTCGATAGGGGAGGAGATTTAAAAGGAAGAAATTTCGGTATTACATTGTAAACAGGCTCGTACGTTTAAAATAATGAAACTAGACAATAAAAATTAGATCTATAGTAAATCAATAATATTTTATACGTGAACACGTTATGAAGTAAATGACAAAAAAATTACATTTTATAGAATAAATTCTTGTATTTTTTGTTTTATATGCGACAATAATATAACAGACAAATGCATTTTGTTCGTATTTTGCATAGAATTCGTAATAAGTACGTAATGCCACAAAATTGATTGGCTAATATAAAGCAACATTACGGTGGAAATAAAAATTTGCGAATGTCGATTGGACTGAACGAATGCGAGTGAACGGTCAGCAGGAGATGGCGGAAGGGTGAGTGCAACATAGAGGGTGGAATTGGATGGAAATATCATTACATTCGAAGTCCCCTCTAAAGCCGTGCAAAAAACTGACCGACCGAAAGGCAGAAAAATAGAGGGAATTTGACTGTGGAAAATAATAAAAATTGGAGATGGACTTTGAATTATGTAGCAGGAAATTGGTTGCGCGGGTTTTCCACTACGGCTATTTTAAATTACACAGGTGTTTATTTTAACTTTGTTAAGTAACAATTATTTTTCTTTATTGCAATTAACTCTTAATAAACTAAACGTAGTTTCCTTTTGCCGAATGTCAAAAACAATTTATTTTTTTAAACAAAACGACTCGCTTAAACAAACCACAACTAAAAATACATCTCTTGAACATCTTAGCACGTCGAACAATTCGACCCTGTTAAGATGAAGTAATAATTATCATTTCACCTCTTTTGTTAATAACCGGGAGCATAATAAATATTTGTTTAATTTAAATTGTGCAAAAATTGTACAGTGGAGGAATCGAAGATTTCCTAAACAAAACAAAGAGAAAGAGGGAAGCTTTATAGAGGACGAAGTTGCGCTTATCATACATATGCAACGCGTATCTACATACGTTCATACAGCCGCAATATAAAAATACGGCCGCCCCACAATTCATTCTACTATGTATTGCTTCTACTTCCAAATTGAATAATGTACCGTTCCAGAGAAAATAAAGTAACATTATCATTAATGAACTTCATAAATAATCATCAGTATTTGTTCGGATCAATTTAACAAAATATACACTGTACAGATATGGCATAATTAAGTTAAATCAAGTTTTTTGATTAATCCGACTACTTATTTTTCGAAAAATCGTAAATCTTTATTTTTTTGTTTTTTTTAATATCGTGTCGCTATAGGTGAGACTAATTTTTGTATTTAAGTGTAATTTATTTGTATAAAAAGTCTATACAACCGCAGATTTTGAATTGCATTGTTCCGAGTATAAGGTATATAAGGGTTGCTATAAAGTAAGCTCCAAATGGGGTAAATTCACTTCAAGGTGCTAAGATTTATACCCTACGAGAACGCAATCACTTTTATTCCTGTTCAAATCCTTATACGGGGTCTACTTCGATAGTTTCGCATCTTAACCATAACTTTGAATTTCCAAACTTGTCTGATGTGGATTGTATAAAGCAGCATAGGGATGGACTCGGACTCGGCGCTTCCCTTCCGAAATTACAAAACTTCACAAAATGTGCGACGATACAAAGCGCGTTTTTTTTAATTTAAAAAAATTCTGCCGGAGATGTTTCTGACTTTTTTCATTTAACGAAACCGCACCGACAACTCCAAATAAGTAAAAATAATTTTTAAATAAACATTTTGTTATTTTAAATTCCGATATTGATAAATGAACCCTATAAAAATTAATGTTAATTATAAATTGTAATTTAGTAGTACTGATTTGCTTTTAATGCATTTAACATTTTCTAAACTTAAAATTATTACACCATGTGTATAACCGGTCACTCCCATGCATTATCTTATGATAATTGCAGAACCTATAAACTCCAATTAATGGTCACAAATATACATAAAGCTGAGTTGATCAAAGTTTCACTAGTTGACTTACGAGACCGGTATTATGAGTCGCAATTAAACCCACGGACCAGACTGATGTACGATGACACTTCTGATCGGGATTTCTACTCTTGATTCATTTAAGACAAGTTGCCCTTACTTATTATTAGTGATAATAAAATAGTAGTAAGTAAACATTCAAATCATTTCATATAACTCTTTCCAGTACCATCTTAAAAGTAGTTTTGCAGCTTTTCTCGACAAAACTTACCATTTTGTCGGCCTACCCTACACTAATTTCTTGCCAATATTTTCTGGATAAAATTTCCAACTCTATGTGTATAAAATAAAAACTACGGAATCTACGGAAAAATAGCAAACTTTTTGCCACCCCAACGGGTAATTAAGGCCCACCTGTTTGAAACCAAAAGCTTTAAATTCTAACTTCGATGGTTTTAATTCCCTGTCAGTCACTCTCTTGGTATTTGTTTTTGAGATCATTTTTACGGCACGGTCAGCAATTATGTTTTCAATTTTTGTTACACAAGTAAATTCAACCCAATCTCTTCTTTTAAACTTTTTACCCATCTAAGGACCGGTACTTCGATCATCGGTTAAAGACTGGTTAGGTATTAAGTTCACTCTTTATACGAGGCTTGTTCGTAAACTATGGGTAGGGTCGTTTGATTATTTCCGCCGAAGGTGAAGCATAGTCGACTTAGACCCAGTTATACAATAAATATCAAGATAACTCCCGTATCAGAGTTAACTCTGAGATAATCCGGGGTTTAGTTAAATATGCGTGGTACTAACCGGGCTCAAGCAATTGCAAGTAGAGCTAATCCTGAATCAAGTCTTGACTCAGGGTTAACTGATCTATGAACTAACTCGCTTTAATACAGCTGAGGGCCGATTTTACAAACACAACTTAAGTTAGAGTTTAACAAAACTGGAGTTGTACTACGGTAAACTACGATTGAACCTGATTTTACAATACGAATTTACCTTAAATACAGGTTCAACAGTAGTTCTATTTAAACCGCTGTTGAGCCTCAATTGTAAAATTGGTCCTGGGCCTTAATGGATAATGGACATGCCTTAGTGGTTCATGAGTTAGCCACATCACTTTACCACAACCACTTTACTGTGGTTCTGTGTATTCAGCTGTATCTAAGCCGGAAATCATCGTAAAACACGCAAAGGTGATGGTCCAGGCATCATAGGAGGAGAAGATGTTAGAAAATAGTGTGAGAAATTTCAGAGACTCCTTACTAACTGTACTCTGAACCTCTATTTAAGACTTATATTAATTTCATAACCTAAAAAAAATTCAAAACTGCCATCATTTCATTACAAAGAACTTTACTTTAAATTGATGATATACGGAATGAAACCTGGTGATATTTCTAGTGGTGATAAATACGTGTTTGGTCCGAAAATATTAAGAACAACTGTCAAAATTTGGATTTTGATTTAAATTTTCTTTTGCGTATTTGCTGTGTGCAATTATTGGTGGTATCGCAAAAATTGTTCTCTTGCAAGGTAGGAACATTAATGCTCTTATCGCTATAAAAGCCACCGCTCCCAGCCATAGAGGGTTTGAAACGCGGTTAAACTATGTTTTTGGGTATTTTGTGTCATGTTTATGGATAAACGCGGTTACAAGTAGGAATTCCCCGTATCAAATTTAACCTGACCGTCAGGGTTAACTGGCTGGAATCTTGTAACTATTAGCGATACGCTACACGCTATTTACCTCTACCCCTCTCCAACAAACTTTTAAAAATTGGTAGGAGAAAAGTAAAGGGGAAGTAACTTAGCGTTATCTAGCGGATCCCTAATAGTTACAGAATCCTAGGGCTGATTTGTTAAACCAGTTAAACAGGATTTTAACTGAGTACCGGTCCTAAATGATTTATAAAGGGTTTGCACGTTGCAAGGCTTCCAGCTTTTGAAAAAAAGTCTTCACCCCAAAGTTGTTCATCTTATCACATTGGATGTATTTTACCCTCAACCTCCACGTCTTCTTCTTGCATTAGACGGCTTTATTAGAGTACTTGAGTCTTTCCCACAATTTTTTAGGACTTGGATATTCTTGAACTTGCTAAAAATAATCAAGATTGTTCTGCCACATATTGAACTACCACAATTCAAAATCTACTATTCGTAGCTGCCCAACATTCACTCTTAAAAAATAAAACACATGATGATGCATAAAGCAATGTTTTCAGTTTTCATGAAACTAAATTAGGAATAGCTTTATAGAGCATTTATTTATTGTTGCTAAATAATTGACATTTTTGCTTTAGAAGTTGATATCTACATTAATTTGCGAATTGGCTTAAATAACAGTAACTCTTGTAAAATAGAACCCGTAAGGGACAACTTAACATAACTAAAGGATCAAATATTACTAATGCATTTTCTGTGTATTAATGAATAATTTCAATATTTAAAATCAATAAATTTAAATAATTGAAGTAAAAAACAAAAATGGAGTACATCGTCCTTTTTTATCAAATAAAGAAATTTGCTATAAACGATGATAATTTCAACTTGCTAGTGTTTTTTATGATTTAGTTCCCGGCAACATTTACATATTTTAATGAGGACTTTTGCGATTTAGATTGGGCTATAAGTCACGCCTTTCTTTTACCCCCTTTAACTTCTCTTGTAATTGTAAATTTATCCACAAATCAACGATTGTTCTCGTTAATCTTTCATATTAATTAATTAATGTAAGTATTCGTCTACCTACAAATGTGGGTAGTGGGTAGGTATTTAATGTAATTATTTTCTCCTCCTTGATAATTTCGCTGGGACGGTTTTAATAATATAACGGTCAGTTGTTATAACTGCCCATAACATAACATCGTAACAACATTAACAAAATGAGGCAGGGAAAGGAATTATTATGATTTATTATGAAGGGTTTGCACTTTTATAATAAATTTTGGTTTAATAAATATTTTAATAGCTAGGTCAGAAGGATAACGTTAACATCGAGCTAAATCACGATTTTGAACAGGAGGTATCGATTTTACAGAGTTCTACTTCTGAATTAGCAAACAGAAAAATCAGTAGCTGTTTGCGGACTCGAATTTATCACTAGATCATTATGGTGCTAGATATAGGTGAAGTAATCACGTACGACGTACGCTATAGCTTATAGTAAGACGAGATGGTATAGTCGTAATCATGAGAGCTTTTGAGTCGGCGAATGTGTTATATGCATGGAAAATTAAAGTAGTCAGATATTTTTATTTTTAATTAATATGAAAGAAGATAAAAAGCTTTAACAAACGGTGCGGCGGCCGTAAAATAAAAATATAATTGTCAATAACGTATACCAGACGTTTCTTAGCGCATCCCCGCCAAAAAGCTCTCGTGAATACAACTTTACAGGGCGGTTGGCCTGGTTTAAGAACGACCCCTATCAAAGAAAATGCCCATATGCCCATAGCCTCCGATGTCAGGATTTCAGTACTACATTACGAGCGGTCATTCCGTCACCTCCTTATCGTGCACTAGATATTAGATAAATTGGGCAATTGGTAAGGGTCCGGAAAAAGGGGCTATTTATAATTCACACTTAGGCAAAGGCAACGCATGAGTTGTGAAAAGGTGCTCAGTCTTGCTGAAAATATATTAAATTTTCTTTTAAAACATCATTTCCTTTTGTTTTCCAACTCATGAACTGCTAGGCTCTGTGGTTGTATCTAACACTTCACAATTTAAATTCCTTTATAAGATCAACGGGTTGTAGATAGCTCAGCGGACTAACTATACTTTTTCAGGGGCGCAGATATTCCTAGGGGATCAATGTAAAATTTTGAATTACTAATCTAACACCTCTAATAATTTATACTCATCTGTATAAATCTGAAAATGGCAGAATGTTTTATTTATTAATTTCCAGAGAAAGCTCGGATTTGTGGTAACTTCCGCGACGCTGTATAGCGCTCAGCGCCCCTTGCCAGTTCGCGCTATCCTAGCTGTTTTTTAACCTAGGGCCAGTGACGTAGTTATGGGGACACACAGGAGCTGCATTCCCCTTTTCGAGTCATAATAATAAATAATATAGCCGCAGGGCAGCTGTGAGGCAGCTGATGGTGAGTAACGACACCACGGCTACCCGATGTATTCTTGTGAACCTCGTTCCCTGTCTCTTACCTTGCTTTATTGAGAATAGCGTTTAGTGAAACTGCAGCCACGCTCGTCAGTTACTACCACTAGTGTTTTCCCTTTGCTTTCAGAGGTATTAGGCTTCAGCTGGGACCTCTTAGCAGATGGCTAAATACGCCACTTCTTATAGCCCCAGCACATTTATTTAATCCAACACTAGCTGTTCCTGTTTCAGGATCGCTCTACTACTACTCTACTATTTTTTTTAATGTCAAACTGTCCTTACAGAATTATAAAAAGGGAATGCGACATACAGTTTGCATTGGCTTTAACTAGAAAGCAAATAACGTAATAAAGTTGGATTTCTCTAATATTCTCTACTTCTAAGGGTCGATTTTACAATCATGGCTTAAGCTAGCTCCAGCTAAACCGGATATGAACCTGCATGAGCGATTGTGCCCTAACTCGTTTAAGTTACGATAGATTTATAGCGCATGCGTTCATGTGGGTTAATACCCGGTTTACCTCGGGCCAGCTTAAGCTATGATTGTAAAATCGACCATAAAACGTTAGAATGAGCGTTTTTTCCAGATCTACCAATTCCCTTTACTATATACAGACGATATTTTTGCAACAGGAGTTTTTTTAGATGAGAGTGTCCGTACCATTTATTAAGCGTAGGTTTTTTCTTTGCGTACATTGGTCTTTTAGGGTGTATGATAGGGTAAATAGTTTTGTTTAAGATCTGAAATCTGAACCACTAGATTGGAAAGCTTTAGTGGCTTCTCACCTTAAAGCTAAAATCCTCGGGTTCAATTGCAAAGAACTATAAATAATTAATAATAAAATAAATTAATTAAAATCTCATATACCTACTATTTGCGGAACAATAGCAAACCTCAAATGGCAAGTTGCTTAGTAAAGCTTCGCCATTTAGTGGTTTGGGTTTATTTTGTACGCGATTCTAAACAGTATAGTATCAGAGCATTTTTGAAAATTAAGAAATTCTATTAGCACGTACGTCGCGTCGGCGCGCACATCAATTCATCATTGCCTCATAATTTTTTTAATGATTTTTATAGATTGCCCATCGATGTCTCCAACCCTACACTATTGTAAAACTAACCATATTTTTAATCAAACTCAATAATTTGCTTTTTACCGCAAATTTACATTAAAATATGAAACAAACATTGATGAAAAGTTGATTTTAAAACCACACATAACGAACTGTCATTTTATAACGTATAGTTAATTTATTAAATGTGAATATAACTTTACACTTTGTTTCAATAATTATACCACGAAGTACCTATTTCTTAATGTAATAATATGCATATTCCATTTGTTTAAGTATGTAGTTATTGTTCATAATTAATTAACTTTAACACAATGTATAATTTCTTTTTCATTAAATTTTTTATTTTTGTATCTATCATAAGTTTCGAACAAAAGTATGTTTAATTTCACTAGAAATTAATTTTCAAGTATAAAGTGAATCCCAATATAATGTAAATAATAATTAATTCATAAACAACAAATAAGGAACATTTTTACTCTTTTCTTTTGCGTTTCCCAACTTTGGTTTCAGTTTTGTTTTTCTCCAATTCTTTTAATTTCTCATTAAGTAATTCTTTCTGGATTAATTATAAAAACAATAAATAAAATAAAAATATATAAACGGTTATACTTACAAGAGAAGGGTTCTTTCTAGCCAACAGCTTAACATCATCTGCAGTTATTGTGGATCGTTTGGCATGTCTAAAAATAATGAATTGATTATTCAAAAAAAGTATGACAAAATCTACTATCTGTGCAGTTTCCAGGGTAGAGATCGCAAGAGAGAAAATATTTGATCAGACGGAATCTGGAAATATTAGAAATATTACAAGGAATTATTTTAGAAAAATGTTGGCTGTTGGTCCAATTAATGAAGTTTTCTTCAATATCTGAATTTAAAAAAGGAATTATTTTATAATTTTTCTCGTGCTCGCCAATAGTCCCCAATAACTCATCAAGAGCAAATAATTGCTAATAGTTGGTTTATTGTTTCAGTATGTTTTAAAATGCGATGTGAACAAGTTCGCGTTATTTGGATTTTATGCCTATTGAATTTTCGAGTGATGGTGTTTCAAGTTCACCACTTGAGCAGATTTCTTTAAGATTAGTTTTATAGATTATTATCAGATCGCCAACGTTCTTCTGATTTTGTGCATGCTATCAACTACTTCATTGGTGATTTAAATAATATAATCCAAAATTTAATAAGAAAGAGCATTATCACTAGTTTTTTCCCTTTTGTGATCTCAATCTACTAACGTACCTACTCGTACTGTACATTCCGGCCTTTTTATGTAGGCACGTAACTACGGGAACGTCAAGGTGGGCCCAGGCCCACCTAAAATTTTGCTGGCCCACCCTAATAAAATGACAATAATAAGCGAAAATTCAGATGACTACAGTGTAATCTGAATTCCACACAAAATATTTCATCTTTAAAAAGTTTTGTGGGCTACTATTTGGCCCACCAAAAAAATTTGTGGTCACCAAGTACCCAACCGATTTTAAGAAGCTGGTTACGTGCCTGTTTTTTTTTGTTAGAAAGGACTTAGCAAAAAATACGTATGATTGTTCCGTCAAGGTGTCGAGTTAAATGATCATTATATTTGGGGTTGTTGATAGGGTAAGGTTAACACACATCTCTAATTGGGGATATTATCTACAGTTGTTCCAGGGAATCTTTGCCGCTGTATGTCAAGATAAGACGGCATACGTCGTTTCAATTAAGCGTTATATTACGCAGCGCCAACAAAGATAGTTGCTACAATATGTATCATGGTTCGTTTAAATTGAAGCGAACGAACGAACGAACAAACAAACGAATTCATTATTAATTAATTATTAATGATAATGAATTCGTTTGTTTGTTCGTTCGTTCGTTCGTGCATTCGCTTCAATTTAAACGTACCATCAGATTGCGTGTTTTTGCGTACATAGCCGAGTTCTCCACCGGCAAAGATCCCCTGGAACAACTGTACATTATGACTAAGAAAAGTTACTTTTCAAAAGCCTCCAGATCTTCACCATAAGATTGAAGTTTCTTCCAAGCGAGCTCCGAAATGACTTCAACAACCGCGGGTTCCAATTCCACATTCAAATATACTCCTACTTCTGTACACATCTTTTTTGAATCGCTGTAGATTGACGATTTAAATTTCTATAAAAAAATTACATAATTACAATTAAAAAAAGTAAATTTAAAAAATCACTGATTTAAAATTTCCTTTAAGTTTCATGAGCTAATCCGGTTCTGTCTTTTATTCAATTTAAAAATATCAATAGTTACACGTTTGCCATCTATACACGACTAAAAGAACTACACACAGGGATTTACAATTTACTAGATACATGGATAATATAAACATGAGGATTTCATAAAAGTGGAATTGATTTTAGTTATTTATTTATAACGTTTAAGTAACTTCATAAATTGTAAGTGTTATTTTTACCTGTTCTGTAGACATTTTGTTGGCTTTTAATTGAAAACTGCAACCCGCTACAACTAAACGCAGCTTTGTTTGTAAATTTCAATATGTGCTGACAAGTGGCACAATCTAGCGGTGAAATTTGTAACTATTTATTTTGAATTTTTTTTAAATTTAACATTTTTACTTACTAATAATAATACAAAATGACAATAATTATTATAATAATGTAAATATTTTATTTTGTAGACCATAAATTTTTTTGTAGCGTTAGCTTCAGCTTTCAGAATGCTTACATGGAACGCTCCTGCGTTAATTCACGTACTAATTGAATTAGGATAGTTTTGACTTTATAACACGCAAATGCTTAATTAAGAATAAATTTAACTGTGTAACCACAATGGCAGCAGATGGTTACTCATTTTAATTTCAGGGTGAGAAACTCAATTGTCTAATTATGCAAATCATAATTGAAAATTACATTTGTTTCCAAAAATAGTTATCAAAAGCCCGAGAATAGGACCATTTTACTCAATTCATATCTTATCTATCTTATTATAGTGTAAAATAAAAAATGCAAGGTTCCACTTTTCACAATCAAAATCATGCTCATCCTTTCCTCATTATTATCTAATTTTTTCAGCAATTAAACGACCTAAATGAAAAATGAACCCCCTTTGGATCTGGAATTATGATTTATGAGCTATGGAACTGCCAATAATTGATTTTATACAATAATATAGAGTTTGATAATTTTTAAAGAGCCCCCAAATAATAAAATAAAGACCACACTTGGATAAATTATATTTTCAATTTTAGGAACGCAATTCTATGTACAAGAAGCCTTATGACACATTATAATACTTTTTTTTTAGTTTTTATCACAAAAATTTATAAATCTAAAACTTATTTAAACCTATAGGAATAATTCACCATGGTCTCCACATATCTGCATTAGATTCTGCCTGTTCTTCCCTACTGTGCGAAGTAGAAGGCAAGTGCACATCTCTTGGAAACAACTCTTTATATCTTTGGTTATTATCAATTTTAAAATCAACCACACTCGAATCGTGGCACGTTTTTAAAACTTTTGGAGGTAAAACTGTTAGCAGTCCTGGTTGGACACATTCAAATTTTCTTTTAACGCCGCGTTGTATATTCTCTTCGTATTTTATGGACTCTTCTGGTGTTTGAGCAAATTTATAACGTTCAGATTGATTTGTTATTATACTTAACGGTTCCGCTAGTTTTTGTATTGGAAAACAAATACTTTTAACTTCAGTCTGTATCGTTGTTTTTTGAATTGATGGAACGTCATAATCAGCTGATGAAGTTGAAGTAACAAGTTGTTGTGGATCTAAATGTAAATTATTTGTTGGATTTTTGTATAATGATGATAGTTGTATTCGCGAATGTTGGTTTGGATGAACTGGTCGAAAACCGTGAGGTGATGGTGTTTTTCTAATTTGTAAAATTGGAATTGTTTGCTCTTGGTCTGGACGTGAAGTTGACGAGCTCGAAGGACTTTGAGGTGGACTAGGTGGTTTTCGAAGCGTTTTACTCGGGCTACTTATTGTCGAAGTTACAGATGATGGAATTACGGTGACGAAAGCGCTCACACGCTTATTCTCTTGTAAAGAACTATTTTGGTTAAACTGATTATTTTGTGCAACTGAAGAAAAGTAAGGTAAACTGTTTGAGTTCGGTAATAAGAGAGCGAATTCTCCAGTCGGTAATCTGCTCGGAATTACTTGTAAACTATGAGGTATTTGAATACTCGGGTTGTTGTTTGGGTCTTCTGAAGTTTCTGTCGGTTCTGATAATTTTGAAGTTAAAATGTTAGAAGCGCTCGTTAAAAATGGAATTCCTCCAAATCCGGGAAAATTTAAATGTACGATTTGTTCAATTCCGCTGATGCATTTTGAGAGATGAGATGAAATTCGATGTTGAACACCAGTGTCTAAACCTTCTAGACCACCTACGTATCGTTTAACTTCTTCCGCACATTCGTTGAAACCTGCTTTAAATTTTCTAAGAACGGAAGGATCTGAAGCCATGGCCAAGGCTAGTTGTTGACGTTGTACGTTTTGAAGATGTTTCACCGCCATTTCTAGAATGTCCGCTTTCTCAAGTTTGGAATGTCTGGCTGGCTGTAAAACAGGTTTCGATATCACTTGAGTTGTTCGTGCTTATATAAACCTACAAGTTGATTTATTGAAGAAGGGACTACTTACATCTTTTTTTAATGCATCTAAAATTAAAGTCTTTATTTCGTTTAAACAGTGATTTATTCGCGCGCGGCGCTTCTTTTCCATAATTGGCTTATGGGTCTAAAAAATTAAATTTTAATTAAAGGTTGTTGGAAGATTTGTATAGGAACTTACTTTTCGAAGTTCGGCTTTCGACATAGTCGAGGAGGCCTCGTATGTTGTACAAGGATCATACTCGTCTTCGCTAATTGGCATTGGAATATATTTTTCATCCAACACTAGAATTAGATAAAAGAATAATTATTATTATTGTTTACCACAATTATGGTATTTAAATTTTTAATTCATAACAATGAATAAATAAATAAATAGAAAATAAACAACTTGATCACCATAATCATGATGCGACATTGGCATTACTTGAAAGTAAACAATTTTTTTAACTGCTAAAAAACAAGAATATTTTCAATTCAAATAACTTACCTGCAGCAATAAATCCAATAAAGAAGTATTTAGTTTTAAACAATCGCACTTATCACTTAGTAACAATTTAACCTTATGTAAGTTTGAACTTAGAGGGAAAAAGTTTTCTGTTAATATCAACCACCCTGTACTGAGTTGGATGTGTTAGTGATCCGAAGATCGGTTTTTAATGTTTGAGCGACATTCCGATACAGCGTGGGAACATCACAAAATTCCCCTCCGCCACAAAGCCGCTGGCCGGCTCACCCTTCGTGGACAGGGTAAAATAACTTTACAGTCGAAAAGTTCCCACGGTCAAAACCATGCTGCTTATATCTTGATATCTCATTGTTTACTATGTTTATATAATTGCAATTAATAACTATCTTAATTTACATTTTTTATAACAGTAGAGTGCTAAAAGTAATAATTATTTGCATAATTAATAATCGGCATAATTAATAATTTGCGTAGTTTTTTATTTTTTTTTAAATTAATTTATTGAAATTAATCAAGAAATGAAAGCGCAAAAATTATTTACATATTATTTTAAAATTAGGAGAAGACTTAAAAAATTGCGTTTCTCGGATGGATACTAAGTTCAAAACCTTTAATAACCCAAAAAACTAATATTTATTAATATGAATTAATTTGAAATTTAAACAAGTTCTAAGAAGTAGCAACATAAAATATTGATTAGAAACAACGACCTTGAGGTATTGTGATTTTTCCCCATAAAGTCCAAAAATTTTCAATTGGGACATTTTGATTTAACTTTTAAATTGAACTTTGCTTATTAGTCAGCGATTAAATTAATTATGTTAAATAGCGTTAGAGGAATACTAGGGGACTAACAAGTGAAGACGCGCATAGACTCATGGTAAACAACTGGAAATTAAAAATCCTTTACCTTCTCTTCTGAAGAACTTGAATTGACGTAATTTTAATGTTTTACTTCATGTACTTTACATCATTTTGATAATGAGAAGTAATTTATACCTTGCTCGTCTGAATCTTATTATGCAACTGTTAGGGTTGCATTTGTATAACCTTTCCATTAAATAATCCAAAATTTAACCCTTCGGCATTTTTGTTGATTTTGCAACCTGAAGTGATTAATATTAAAAACCTGAGTTTGCATTTTTTATTTACTTAGATACCCCTTTCGTAGATACATTATCTAAGTAATTATTTTCATCCCTAAAGGTTCTAACTTCTAACCATTAATTTAAATTAAGCGTCAAAAAATTTGAATTAAATTCAATATTTTCTTACAGGAATCAGGTACGAAGATGAGTTGTAATTTTTTTATTAAATTATGAGATTGAATAAACTTTACCCTTTTTTAAACATCAATTTTTCTGCAAAGAGTAAGAGCACATGCATAAAAGCTCTAAAATCGCAAATAGAAATTGTGATTGCTTCGATGGTCACCAATTGGAACTGATTCTCATCCTGTCACCCTCTCAGGTTATATTAAGTAGACCATGACCTGACCTAAACATGTGAAACAAAATAGGGTCCACATAAAAAAATTTATAAAAAAAAGCGAAACTACAGAAAAAAAAAGTGAAACTACAAAAAATGAATAAAAAAAAGAATTTTCATTAACAAAAGATTCCGACCTAACCCATATCGCCCCTCCACACGTTTCCAACACTCTAAGAGTGTTATTAATTTATCAATTAAAAAAATTTTAATTACTTCTTTTATCTTTTAAGAAACTAAAATCTATTAACAATGTTTACAAAATAAAACCACAAAGGAAGTGTAATATGAATCGGAAGTTCTCAACAAAATTTATATTTACAGGTGCACGTATATCCTTCCTTGCCTCTCCTCATGTGTGTGTGCGGGCTACCTGTCTGACACCCTACTTCTGAAGGGTACATATAGTTTATTTCTACGGTGAGAACAAAGCGGTAATCCCTTTCTCACAACACCTTTTGGTCCACTATCGAAGAGGATATCGACAATTATTAAACATCTTTAACTTTTTTATTGTATTTGAATTTGTTGCTATCGTTTGTTTAATGTTTACCCCATTTTACAAATAATCAGAAAACTTCTTTGAATTTCTTATCATTTTTCGATGAAGTCTACATACTCGACTCTAAAGATTTTAAACTTAGTTTAAGGGCAGTGAAAGTATAAAAAAATAATAAAATTAAGTTAAAGGGTTAAAACACCCTACAAAAATTTTTCATTAAATAAAAATTACAAATAAAACAATTTTTTAAGATTCGTGTTTGGATAACGGAACTTAAGTTCTTCAATCTCAAGGTTCTTTAAAGGAAATGGGTAGTTCCTATTTTTTTTTCCTTTTACCCAAACCACAACATCCTACACTCCCACTCTTTCGATTTTTTGAATTTCTGTGATTTAAGTGGAGGGTCTGATAATTCAGATTAATTAACCAACAAAGAAATTGTGTCTTGAGAATGTATAAATCGTATTGCATTTTTAGACTTTGGTCTTGAAAATACAAATTAGTACTAATTGAAATATTTTAAAGCGCGTTAATAGAACTTAATTAGTAGCTTCACTAAAAAAATGTAAGTTGGCTCACGTGCTGATATAAATTTCATGTTTTGATTCTAAAATTATAGGCACGGATCAATAATATTTCATTTGATTTGTTATTCAACAATTTAATTAAAGAGAAAGAATATCAAAATGAAATACATAGTAATCTGAAACTTCTGGTGCTTTTGGCTTCTATTAAAAAAATATTTAGAATAAAAAATCGTTTTCTCTTATTCAAAATTGTG
This sequence comes from Malthinus seriepunctatus, assembly GCA_963924605.1. Lineage (NCBI taxonomy): Eukaryota > Metazoa > Arthropoda > Insecta > Coleoptera > Cantharidae > Malthinus > Malthinus seriepunctatus. The sequence continues at coordinate 8,941,745 of OZ004602.1, forward strand.
GGAAGATTTTCTGCTCTACACCCTCAAGTTGGATTTCCACATCTAAACATTTACCGTTTCTTTGAGTATAAAACGAGACTTAAGGACTGTTATTGGCAACATCTTTTGATCCAAGCAACAATGAAACGTTTTTGGTTACTGACATGGATAAAATTTAAAATGTTACTTTATGCAGGTTAATATAAAAAAGTTGTTTGATTTTTTTACCGGAGGAAGTTCCTGGCGATTTCTCATAGGTCCTGAACTTTTATACAGAATACACTTCTAAAGGTTACGTAACAAACAAAAAAACGACATTGATCCGATCAGTACAATTGGAGATAATATATTTCAAGTATGAGCAAATTGGAGAAAATTCAGCAAATTATCTAAAATTTACATTTGAATATTTTCGAAAAAAAAAATTTTTCGGCAAAATCTTGAAATACGGGTCAACTAAAATTGTTGAAAGATGCAGAAAAATTTTTTTTATCGCGTTTGAAGTAGTCAAAGTTTTTTTTCCTGAAATCGGTGCGGTTTGTAAAAGAATGACCCATATACATTAATACATACATATTTTGATTAAATTTTGTAGTTACAAGATTCACGGGCACGGCGCTTTAATAACCTATACAGGGTCACAGGGTTATAAAGATCCTAAATACAAAATACTATTTCGATTTGTATGCCTATCTTATCATAGTAGTTAGGAAATTCATAGTTCAAAAAATCACTGATTACATGAAATAAAATTAAATTAAAATTATTGTTTTATTAGATGGTCCAATATGATAGCCGACGTAAAATAACTCAAGCCCATTAGTATCTAGGTATGTGAAAATGATATATTCAGTAGAAATTTTTAAGTATAAAACCGAAAAAAGAAAATTTTGATTAAAGTGATTTGGGGTGGGCAATATTCGTCTGATTACAAAATTGAAATAGTTAAATATATCTGTTTCACTTACTATCGGCGTATGAAAGGAGATAGCAAGCTTTAACAAATGTCGACTATACAATTAAATGTACCTGTCAAAAACGTAGGTTGTAGAAATTTCTACATTATTTCAAACTTAAACGTCAGATTTTACAAATTTATATAATTTATAAATTAAATGGATTAAAATAGGGAGATGAAGGTAAGTAAACAGCAAGTATACATTACAACCTTTACAAATATGCAGAAAAATTGTTTTTAAATGCTAATTATTTGTAAATTTGTAAATTTATTTAGCTCATTTTTCAAACTAGGCGGCAGATATTTTAAATATCTAGAAACATTTGGATCAATTATTGGTACCACTTAAAAACACTAAAATGTGGAACAAATAGACATACGTTCTTCAAAATTTAATCCAGACGTTGCTTATCCCCCTCTCAACTCAAACCTAGTTTGGACTTGACTTATATAATACTAGACTATACTTTATTCAAGGAGACGAGATAGTGAATGTAAACAAACAACCCGCGTGTTGTGCACGTGAACACTTCCATTTAGCGCTGTGATTGGCTCTAACGTATAAACTTATTTTAAGCTTGTTGCATGGTTACCTAACTGCGTTGATGCGGATAACTCATATTATAGTGGCAATTAGAGCTGGGACGATTACAGGAAAAATGTAATCGATTATAAATAAATAAATGATTGAGACAACTTTAACTAAAGGAGCTTATAGGGAATTATTATGAAACCGGCTGTTATTAATAATTTTTGAAAAATTTACACCGTATTTAATTTAAGTTTACGTAAAACCGCGCTCTTGAGAACTTGCACGTGCACGTGAACATCGCATGCAACACTATCTCGTCTCCTTGAATTTAGTATAGCCTATTTTTTGTGTGTAGGGGAGAGTTGGGTAGAACGGGATACTTAGTAATAAAATGTTTATAACTTTTTAAATAAGCTAATGTAATCAAAACAGTTTTACCATTAGTTATTATATTGCAATAGATTATTTTTTAAATAATTAAGTGATATGAAAGAAAATCGTAGTTTTTTAAAGAAATGCGAAGTATCCCCTACACAGCAAAAAAATTGTACACAAAATCAATGTTCTTCATTGTCATCAAGTCATCAATTCAATGTCTTCATTGACTCATAATACATCAAATCAATGTTATTTTTTCTTTAACCAATGTAAGATACATTAACGAGAAAAATCAAATTGATGTACTTTCATTGATTCCATGTTTTAACGAACATAGAATTCATCTGCAAACTTTTTTGTTAAACTCACGAACGTTACATGATTTTAATGTAAGAGACACGTTAAAATAATAAGTCGTTGTACATAAATTGATGTATGGAATAGATTGGATTGATATACCGTTACTACCCCAACTACCCTAGTGGTATATTCGCCATCGCTACTTAAGCCAATCTACTACAAACTTCAAATAATAAAACTGTACATTATTTCAATGAACGTTTACATCAATATAATTTTCTCTACATTGATGTTTTTGTACATCATTTTAATGTAAGTAAGTTCTTTGGCTTAACGTACTTATTAATCGGACGAAAAATAATGTATTTTTACATTGACTAGATGTTTTTTTGCATTGAAATAGCGTACCTTTTTTTTCAGTATACCACCCATTCATCAACATAATATCGCTTTAGCAGAGCAACCAGAAGTAAGAGGTATGTCTATACAGACCACTGGGCCTGAAGATGGCCGAGGCATCCTTGGTGATCACAAGTCCAAACGGTTTTCTTTTTTGTTACTACGTAACAGTAGGACTTTTGAAGCCAACGTATGGGGCTACGATGTTGTTGGAAACCAAAAAAAAAGTTTGAATTAGGTTAAGCTAGGAAAAAAATATTTGGTAAGTCCAACTATTTTGTTTTGTGAATATAAAAGTTGGTTCACACTACATTTCTCATAGGAGAAGTCATATGACTTCTCCTATGAGAAATCATGTAGTGTGAACCCACTTTAATGATTGTTGATATAAAATGTCTTTTGCTTATGAGCTACTACGCCTTAATGTTGATACCCATACTTCTGATCTTTCCTCCGGGATTCAGAATCAGTGGTCTCACCACGCTAGTCATACCTACTAGCGAATGCTTGAAATAAATATGTTGAATGTGTTGGTAAGTTTATGTCGACCCTAGTCGTAGATGGAACCTAACATTTTCGGGAGAGAGGGTGAACGGGGGGAAACCAAGTGTAAATGCCTTTATAGAGAGGATGGTTTAAATGGGCATTGGAAGAGCAGCGTCTAAAAATCACTTGTTTGGATCCGTGTAGTACGACCTTTTAACAGGAAGTGAACTTCAATGATTTTATTTGGTATCTTTACATAAAAATATTGTATTTTCATAATTTTTTAAAGTTTTTCAACTCTAAAGGTAGGTTCATAGCTCTCCGTTCCTACTTTTTCGTTGGTACGTTGACCAATTAGAGCAGAGTATTTCTCAAATTCATCCGTCACGCGAATGCAACGGAAAAGTGGGTTGATGTTGAACTTTATCCGTCAAAGTTATCCGTTGTAGTTGTCAATTATCAAAAGTTAGCTTAAAACTCGTAAATTCAGTATACCTACTAGATTTAAAGATTTAAACTCAAGTTTAGAGTTAAGCTGAGCTTTACTACAATTTGGTGCATTACTATTGGTTGAAAACCAGTTTAAAGCTACGCTTAAGTTTAAACCTCTATTAAAATACTAAGCAAGTAATTTTCGTTTTTTTATTTTCTTCCTCTATGGAGTTTTTATACGATCTATGAATAGTACATCATACTATTTATTCATACTAAATATTTTTTGATAGGGTCGAAGTTTCTTATATAAAATACACAGGGTTTTTGGATAAAACCGAATAAAAATGTCGTTGAAAAGTATCAGATATGCGTCGATTTTGCACAAAACGACTACTTTTCAATGACATTTTCAATTTTCATTTTTAATTCATGGAGCTATTAATTGGTAACTTCGGATTTTTATTAACAATCAAATTTCATCATGAGACATTTTTTCCTCGATTCGCCACGGTCAATTCTTCCAACGTTTTTTTAGGCTATTGCGGACTATTGTTTATTGCTATTTATTACTTGTTACTTTACCGTTTAAACCCTTTAAAACTTGTCAGACATGTAGTCAAGTTTTGAGTCTTAACTTTGATACCACATGCTTAAATTATTATAAAAGTGTTCTGAAGGTCTGGACCGTACAGTAAAAATTATCCGTTAATTTTGGCGGTGAGTGTAGCAAACCGCTCAGCTTCATTAACAACATGCAAACGCGTGCGTTGACGCCTACCAAGGTGTACGTGATTGTGTCTACTTAAAAAAAAATTCATGATCCCAAAATAGTCTCAACTTGGGATAATTATAGAACAAACCATTGTGGGCATCGTTAGATAATGTAAGTGGATTTTGATTCCAGTATCAATCGTATTAACGAGGGTAGTGTAAGGTTTAAGTCATAGATAATTATAAAGAATTTTTAAAAAGTTGATAAATAAGATATGTAATAAAAAAATTCCAAGAAAAATTTCAAGTTTACAAATAAGTAGTTGACATTGATAGTTCTTAATGAAATTAAATTAAGGTAAAAAGAGGTGTCTTTTTTATCAAAATGAAGTCATTGTAAATCTTCTTAGCTAATTGTTTTTGTTTTATTTATAATAAAATCGTTAAAATTTTCTTCTACAGGGTGGTTATTCAGTATAACCATAGCTACTGTACACTGAACTAGCGCAAACTATTAGTTGTCTATACTTACACTACTTAGTAGTAGTAGTAGATACTTAGTAGTTTATTTCCATATTATGTAAAGGAATATGGAACAGGATTAAAATTTTAAATTCAAGCAATGTATGTAAACTAAAGATTACAGTTTTCGGTATAAAAGCAAATTTATACGTGTTTGAGAAAGATGAAAAAACTATCATCAGAAAACTCAATAACAAACGATTGATTTATTTGTTTTCCTAAACAAACACAAATCTTTATTAACAACAAATTAAGGTTTAATTAAAAGCCGTCGTTTTAAGTTTTTGGGAAAAAGTTTATTGGTTGATTTATGAATTTTAAAATATTAAAAAAAAATTCGAATAATCTTCATTTGCTAAATCAATAGATAGTAGATTCATTTGTATAAAAAGAATTTTTTGCACAATCGTGTTCTATTCTGTACTTACCAACAATGTTTATACTAATAGGAAGTTGATTTTACCAAACCATTGCATGTGTCCATAGAAACAATAAAATAATGATTTCGAAATATTTAACCAAAAGCACAAGGGTGGTAAGTGAAACAGATGTTTGAGCTATTTGTTACTGGGACAACATTGTTCTCCAGCGGTTACTATTTTGAATAAACTTTAAAGTTATAAAAATTATTTACAACTGTCAACTAGTGTCAGTTTAAAAAATGAATTTATTATTAGTTATTTTTCACGGTTGTGCAAAAAATAGTATGCAATACTCGGATCGTTAAGTGCTTTTCTTAACAAATCTCGAAAATTAGAAAAACTCGACCCTACGGGTCTCGTTTTGCTAACATTTTCTGGATTTGTTAACTATGCACTTACCGACCATGTATTGCAATGTACTAATTTGTGCCACAATTGAAGATCTTTTTTTGAATTTAAAAATAACTTTCTCTTTCTGAATAATTACTCTATGAAATAAAAAAAACATAATCTAATGATTACGACACTCGCCAAACGGCTCGTGTCGCAAATTCATTCTTGTGAGTAATGAGCTTCATTACCCGCTCGTTGGATAATATACTATTAAAAATCCATGCATCTTCCTCATTAATCATTACTGTATGTTTCTGAAACATCTTTTAATTTTAAAAACACTCTGCTACCGTGATAACAATATTTAAAACAAAGTAGGGGAGAGTTAGACAAAACCGAGTAGCCTGATAAAAGTTTTGAAGTAGAGTTGTAGTCCCAACGAAAGAAAGGTCCACCACGAGACCAAGTCTGCGCGAGGCGTGGCTTCAGAGCCCAGCGGCGATAGTATAAAACTACTGCGAAACGTCAACGGTAATCTAGAAGTGCATCATCATGTAGTTGATTAATGCTAATAAATACGAGTATTATTATTACTTTTATCAATACCCACGCCATTCAAACGAGTAATTTGAGATCATACAAAACTAAAGTAATTTGACCAAAATATGTAGAGAAGTGTATAGCGAGCGATATTATAAATTATGTCCCACGAAACGTGGGATAATATGAGTTATTTGTGGAGATATAGAATTAATTATTTATTAATATTCCACTAAAGGTTAAGAAAACATTAAAACAATAATTGAATATTGTCTTTCATTAATTATTTATATAAAACTCGGGTTTTAAGATGCTTATATTTTGATATTGAAGATATTGATTCCACTGTGACTTGGTGATATTTAGTCATGATGAAAAATACTTATACTTTTAAAAAAATGCTTTAAAAAAGAATAAAAATATAACTTAGTAAAATGTCACAATTTTCTTCTTAAATGAACAGACTACCGGTTTCGCTTAATAAGCATCATCAAGTGTAGAATACTAAAGTTAGGAGTTAAAAGTGGGGCTTATATATTTATCGGGTACCGTTATCGATAGATAAGGTAACGGTTGTGGTGGTTACAACAACCTAGCAGGTATTTCTAGAATTTGTGAGTTTTTTGGGAAAAGTATTTGGTAAATTATATTGTGGTGTTTTTTCACTGAACTCTTAATTTCAATGGTTTCCAGTTTATCCTTGAGGTGGTTTTTGTTACATGTGTGGAGTATATGGAAGTTATCAAAGTAACGTGTATGTCCAGTATTGTATTAACGAAGTTGTGTCCTTGTTACCCATGCCTCTATTATGTTCTTTCATCCTTTCCCAAAGGATCTTCCCGTTTGTCCGATGTATTGTGCATTGCAGTTTTTGCATTGTAATTTGTATACTCCAGTTATAATCCTGCAATTTATTAACTGTTTAGCTAGGCTGTTATTGGTGTAGAAGGCTGGGACTTTGTCGTTGATTCTTTATATTCGTCTAGGTATTCCCATACTAGCTTGTCCCTTGTATGTTAGACTAACCAAAAAATTACATTCTCCATACTACCAATATAAATAAAATATATAACTACCTTATTATTAGTGTATTAACCATTTGAGTTCTCCAAAGAAAATTTTCTCTTACAACAACTTTCGTAGTTTGAAAACTCAAAGTTATTCAGAAACAAACAATTTAAATATAAACAATTATTAATGCATTACTTAGATAAAGAAAAGTCGTGTATGTGACCTCTAATTGACTACACGCATTTAAAACCAGCTCTCTTATCTAAGTGCATTTAAATTAAAGTTCGAATAAAACATAATTTTTAGTAAATGTTATTTCAAAGTAAATGAAGAATTGATAAGGTTAATAATTATAAAATACCTGTAAGTACATAAAAAAAAAAATTTCTAAAAAAAAATAAATAAAAATAAATAATTAATAAAAAAACTTAAAAAAAATTAAAAAAAAAACAAAAATTTAAATTTTAAATATTATAAAAACCCCAAAAATAAACGTTACCTCTATGATAGAAGATTGAAGATGTAATTAATTAATTAAAAATCTTCGTAAATTATTCTACGCAAGCACGAATATGGCGTATGCAAATGTCATAACTAGAGCACGGATTTTAGGACGTTAAAAATGTTGAAATAGGCGCCTATTTAGGCTATAATAATCTCAAAAATAGGCACAATAATTCAAATTTAGGCAGTTTAGGCAAACTATATTTTTGTACGTACACATTCAAATTAAAAATTTTTTGAAAATTCTTTTTGAAAACTTGAAAATACTTGTATTAGAGTTGTGGTAATCAACATGCTCTCCATTTAAAATGTTAACAAAGTCTTGCACCTGCTTTGCTCCAGGGTTTTCAGCACCACGTTATTAAATTTTTTTTCAGTTTTTTTGACTATTTTTTAATAGTCACAGTTTTTCGAAATTTGTATAATCTCTAGTAAATTTTACAAGAGTTGAGTTTTTAAATATTTAAGAAAAAAATTGAATACCATATTTGAAAGTATTTAAATCTGCCTAGTGCCTATAACTCTTGTTAGTAGAGAGTGCTTTTATTTACGGCCCTTTCTTTAGTATTTAAAAGTCAAAGTCTTTTGTACAGTTTACAAAAAAGGGATTATAAAATCGTTTCAAAAAACCCTGACCTACATTAAACCAAATTAATATTATTTATATTTACCATTTTACGATTTTACCGCAAACTGTGCAAAATAGCAGATTGTCTTGTGTGGGAAGTTGCTGGAAAACATTATTGTTTTCTGCACCTTGTAACCACTATTTAACTTTAACTCTCATACAATCTTTGATTTTAGGCATTTCTTTAACTTTTTTGTATATCAAGCACTGTAACGAATCGAGTCAACCATTTAACACATGCGTCGCCTAGGAAACCAAGTTTTAAAGAAGATAAAAACGTAGTTCTACCTTTTAAAATTTTTTAGGCAAAACAAATTATTCATTTAGGCTTTTTAGGCATTAAAAATACATTTTAGGTCACTAACATCACAAATAGGCATTTAGGCAAAATAAAATAGGGCTCAAAATTTTCAGTTTTGGTTGAATCAAATTTCTGTACTAATGGTTTTGAATTGCCTAAGTTCAATCCAAAAAGGCATATTGCCTAGAATCCGTGCTCTAGTCATAACTAACCCCACAGCACCATGGCAGCTAGTGGAAAACCGAAAAAGGATTAGAAATAGTCCAGATAAGATAACTCCCAATCCTAAGCAGTCAAAAATTAGTGACTACTGGCTCGATCTCCCTAAAACTTCAAATAGATTCAGTGCGTTAAATGACGAAGAAAAAGAAGAAAGCGATATGCAATCAATCTCAAAGATTACTAAACCACCCCCAATTTTTGTTGCTGGCGTCAAGGTTATAAATCCACTTATTCAATTGTTAAATGAAATTGCAAATGATCATTATATAATCCGGGTTTTAAACCAGGAACAAGTCAAAATACAAACTACAGATATTGAGACATATGACAAAGTAACTACAGCCCTCAAAACCAAAAATACCGAATTTATAGCTATCAAAAAAAAGAAGACAAACCATTCAAGGTCGTGTTAAAGTACATGCATAATACAACAGATTTAAAAAGCCTGAAAGAAGAAATCGAAAAACATGGACACATAGTTCAAAACATTAGTAACATTCTACATAGAATTACCAAGACTCCACTCTCGCTATTCTTTGTCGACCTTAAGGCTGCTAACAATAACAAGGACATCTATAAAATTGAATATTTACTACACTCAAAAATAAAATTTGAACCCCCAAATCCAAAACGCGAAATACCACAATGCACCCGCTGCCAACGATATGGTCATACTAAAAACTTTTGTCAGAGGCAACCCAGATGTGTCAAGTGCGCATCAGACCACCCAACAATACAGTGTCCACGCAAAGAAAAATCTAATGCAGTAAAGTGCGTCTTATGTGACGGCAACCACCCGGCTAACTATAAAGGCTGCGCAGTCTACAAACAACTACAAAAACAAAAGTTTCCTGAACTCAGAAAAAAAGAAATTCCAAAACTACCACAATTACCGAGACAACTACATACATTTGCACCTATTCAACCAAGAATTTCTTATGCCCAAGTAGTGAATGAAGCACAAATAAACAACATCCCAGACCACGCAACGCAGAATAACAACTACCAACAAGAAAACGATTTAAGCGACTTAAAAAACATGATGAAAGTATTGATGGAGCAAATGAGTACCATGCTAAATCTTTTAACGAGTCTTGTCGCAAAAATGTCTTAATGGCCAACGTCCTGAAAATAGCAGTATGGAATGCCAACGGCTTGTCTCAACATGGACAAGAACTTGAAATCTTTATTAAACGCCACAACATAGATATCATGATGATATCCGAAACTCATTTTACAAAAAAAAATTATATAAAAATACCAAAATATCTCGTCTATTCTACTAATCACCCAGACGGTACCGCGCATGGTGGAACCGCGATAATCATAAAAAGTAATATCAGACATCACGAAGTTGGGGCTTGTAAGGAGAACCATATCCAGGCTATAAACGTGGTTGTGGAGGATTGGACTGGTCCTTTTGCTGTCTCGGCTATTTACTGCCCCCCAAAATATAAAATCAAGAGAGAACAATTCGAGTGTTTTTATAAAACGCTTGGTAAGCGTTTCATTTGTGGTGGCGACTACAATGCTAAACATCCACATTGGGGCTCCAGACTGACAACACCGAAAGGTAGAGAATTGCGCAAAACACTAGAAGTCATGAACTTGGAGGTAGTTTCCACAGGAGAGCCGACCTACTGGCCTACCGATCTAAGAAAAACACCTGATGTAATCGATTTTTGCGTAATTAAAGGAATATCCAAAAACTACTTTAAAGCCGAATCTTGTTTGGAATTATCATCCGATCATTCTCCTATCATACTTACATTAACCAGCAAAGTTGTCGTAAAAGAACCACCATGTGTACTCAACAATAAAAAAACAAACTGGAACTTCTTTCGCCTACAAGTGGAAAAAACAATAAACACATATATACCTTTAAAGACAGACCTAGATATTATACAAGCAGTAGAGCACTTCAATCACTGCGTACAACAAGCTGCGTGGAATGCAACACCTACCATTAAACCTAAAGCAAAAAACGAAATATCCTCAGCATCTATAAGAGAAATACTTTCAGAAAAGAGAAAAATAAGAAAGCAGTGGCAAGTTACCAGATCACCGGCGCTGAAAACTAAGTTAAATGCTATCATCAAAAAGTTAAGAACTCTGCTATCGCAGGAAAAAAACCAAAGAATTCAGGAATACCTCCAGAACTTAAGTCCAACTGAAGCAACCGACTATGCTTTATGGAAGGCAACAAAAAAGCTGAAGCAACCACAGCTACATATACCACCAATACGTACGGTTAATGGGTGGGCTAAAACAAACAATGAAAAAGCCGAATTATTTGCAAAGCACTTATCCACCGTGTTTGCCCCAAATATTCGGGAAATAGACTCAGAAGATGACGATAAAATACAAGGCTCATTAAATGAAATACATCAGTTGGAATTTCCTCTGAAGAATTTTACCAAAAGTGAAATAATAAAAACAATCAAGCATAATCTTAATCCGAAAAAAGCACCCGGGTACGATTTAATCACAGGAAAAATACTCCAAGAATTACCTAACAAAGGGTTTAAATTTCTTACTCAGCTGTTTAATGCTATACTTCGAACAAGTTACTACCCGCTCCAATGGAAAGTGGCGCAGATTATACCGATACTTAAGCCCGGAAAAAAACCGGACGACATCACTTCGTACAGACCGATCAGTTTACTACCTGTCACATCAAAACTATTCGAAAAGTTGCTACTGTCGAAGCTGATGCCGATAATAGAGCAAAAGCGGTTGATACCCAGTCACCAGTTTGGTTTTCGTCAGCAACACGGAACGATAGAACAAGTCCATAGAATTACCACTAAAATTTATGAAGAAATGGAAAAAAAAAGGTATTGTACGGCCGCGTTCTTGGATATCACACAAGCTTTTGACAAAGTCTGGCATGTGGGACTCCTTCACAAGATCAAAAAGACACTACCACTTAATTATTATACCATAATAAAATCATACTTGCAAAACCGACATTTCTTTGTAAAATTTGAAGATGCAACAACCGAAATAAGTGTAATTGAATCAGGCGTCCCACAGGGAAGTGTCTTAGGGCCAATATTGTACTTGTTATTTACTGCAGACATTCCGACACCGAAAGGAACAATGACAGCTACCTACGCAGACGATACTGCAATATTGACTGCGCACGAAAACCCATATATAGCATCTCAACTGCTTCAGGACAATTTAAACAATATCCAAAAGTGGTTGAAGAAATGGCGAATTAAGGCAAATGAGAGCAAGTCAGTCCAAGTTACATTTACCACTCGAAAAGAAACATGCCCGGCAGTAACCTTTAACAATCACACAATTCCACAAGCTGACGAAGCAAAATACCTGGGCATACACCTAGATAGACGTTTAAACTGGAAAAAACACATCTTCACTAAAAGAAAACAACTCGGTCTGAAACTAAGTAAAATGTATTGGTTAATTGGTGGAAAGTCCCAACTATCAACAGAAAACAAACTTCTGCTATACAAAACAATCTTAAAACCCATATGGACCTATGGTATCCAACTATGGGGATCTGCTGCGGACTCCAATATTGGAATAATACAGCGCTTCCAGTCCAAGGTGTTGAGAGTGATAGCAGGTGTCCCGTGGTTTGTGAACAACTCCATCATTCACCAAGAGTTAAATGTGTTAAATGTTAAAGAAGAAATAAAGAAATGTAGTGCCAGTTATCGGGATCGTATTAATGTGCATCCAAACATTTTAGTGCATAAACTAATGGACCAACCTGGTACACGTAGACTGAAACGAAGGGTCCCAGCTGACCTAGTCAATTAGTAATGTAAATTTAAAATAAAAGTTTGCAACATAGGTTGCATTCTTACATGATTTTTCTCCTTTTGTCAAAAATATTACTGAATGTTTTTTACTTTTACTTATATTGTATAAAGACAGATTGTGATAATAAAAAAAAAAAAAAAAAAAAAAAAAAAAAAAAAAAACTTAGATAAAAAGAAAAATGAATGGCGACCTTAACCTTTATCCAATATCCGATGAAGAATTTAACATTGTTATCATTCCGGAACATTTAAGATCAAGTGTTCGTAGTTAGGGAATTAAAATATTGGTTGAATTATTATTATTTGTATATTAAGTAAAATGGTAACAAAATGATAATTTATTAATGAAAACATCCGATAATTCTGATAATCAGTATATGGGCAAAAAAGTTGTTCTCAATCGGCGACGACAAACACGAAACAATTTAAATATTTTATAGTAACTATTTAACAGCTAAAGCTAAGTTGGAAGTTGAAAGTTGATCGACTAAGTTCTGTTCAAGTGAGCTTAAGAATTTCATTAGGGCAATTTTTAATTATCAATCGTAAGTACGCTTATTTAAACTTTAGAAAACCTCTAGTTTTCTACTACATTGTTGGAATTTGAATTTTTTTACATTTGAAAAATTGGAAAAGTTTACTACCGCTGGCAGTAATTAATAACGTCTGCGTATCATTGCGTATTCTACGATTTATTATTAATTTTGATGTTTATTAAAATTTATTAGTGGTAAACATTGCGCGTGATAGCTTCTTTTTAAACTTATTAAATTGTTAATTTAAAAACTAGGCAAGTTTTTTCCGAACGAATAAAGTTTCCAAGGAGTGCCAGTGTCTCTTAACATAAATTAATAAAAATTCTAAATGAAATTTTATAAAATACTTGATTTTCTTGTATTAAAATTCGATGGTTAACAAAAGACGTGCTTCTTAATTTCATTGTACATTACAGTTAACAAGATGATCGAAAAATCAAAAAATAAAAATGTTATGGAACACGCGAGTTTATTATCAAAATTAACATTTTTGTAAGTACTCAAATCAAATTAATTACTTTTTAAATATCTAATAATCGGTTAAATATTTAGTTACACGTTTAAATTATTTCGCATGGGATTTCGAAAAGATATAGAAGAAAATGATATTTACGAAGTTGAAAATACGTTCAAATCGGCCCCTCTAGGAGATCAGTTGGAAGCAGAATGGAATAAAGAAAAAATAAGAGAAGAACCTCATGTTGTACGATCTATAAGTAGGATATTTAAGTGGAGATACATTTTATTTATTACCCCATACCTCATTGCGACGACAATTTTGATGTAAAAAATAAATTATTTAATTCTTCCATTTTCAAAAAAATAATTTTTTAGTGTGGCAAAACCATTACTGTTGGGAAAAATTCTAAACTACTTCAGTTCAGATGACAACTTTTCGAACGAAATTATTTATTTTAGCGCAGGCTTAAGCCTTTGTGTTATATCGTATACCATCATACATCATTTTAGTGCTCTTGGTACAGAACTAACCGATCTCAAATTAAAAGCATCACTTTGCTCTTTGATTTACAAAAAGTCTTTAAAATTAAAGTGCGATATTAATAACTCGTGTGGACAAGCCGTAACTTTAATGACAAAAGATGTTGTAACAATGGAACTTATAGCATTTTCTCTTTATCAAACCATCGCTGGACCAATCAATATAATTACCATGACCATCATAATGTACACAAAAATTGGAATTGCGTCCATAATTGGAACAGTATTACTTTTACTCCTAATTCCATTACAAGGTAACAATTTTTATATTCACGTTCTTCTCCCACTAATTAATATTTTTCAGCATATTTGGGAACAAAAGTATCAATGTTCAAACGTAAAGCTTCAGAAAAAACCGACCAAAGAATCCAACTAACGCAAGAAGTTTTAAATGCGATTCAAGCCATCAAAATGTTTTCTTGGGAATCATTTTTTAAAACATCAGTCCAAGAAGTTCGCAGGTACTTTTTTCCTTAATAAAGTCACCTTTCAAAACTAAATAATATTTTTCAGTCAAGAAATTGGTTACTTACGCTACTTATATTACATGAAAGCGGCAACACTATCGGTGGGTCAAATTAGTTCAAAAGTAGCCCTTTACATTTGCGTTATAACTTACATTAATATGGGTAATCATATAACGGCTGAAAAGGCTTTTGTTGTAATTGAGTGCCTCGCGACTATGCATTTGATTGTTATGTACAACATTCCAAAAGGAATTGCTCATATTGCTGAATTTGTAACAGCCGCAAGAAGAATAACAAACTTCCTTCTATTACCAGAAATCGATACAAATCAATCCGATCCCACAATCGCAAACCAGGATCCCAAAATCCAAGTCAAAAATGTAACTGTGAAAGTAACGGACGACTTCAGTATTTTGCAAAATATTAATATAGAATTTAAGAAAGGCTTGAATATTGTAACAGGTTTAGTTGGGTCCGGTAAATCTACTCTCTTCAAAGCAATTTTGGGCGAAGTCAAGATATCGGATAATAGTGCCATTATTGTTGATGGAATAGTTTCATATGCAAGTCAACAACCGTGGTTATTTCCAGGGACCGTTAAACAAAATATTATTTTTAGCGAAAAATTTGATCCGGTGCGTTACCACGATGTGGTTCGTGTTTGCGCATTGAAACAAGACTTGGATATTTTTGTAAATGGTGATTTGACTTGCGTAACCGATCGTGGTTTAAATTTAAGCGGTGGCCAAAAAGCTAGAATTTGTTTAGCTAGAGCCATTTACAAAGAAGCCGATATATATCTTTTAGATGATTCTTTAGCATCTATCGATACGCACATCAGTTCTGTTATATTTAACGAATGTATTCAAGGATACCTGAAGGATAAAGTGTGCATTTTTGCTTCGCATCAACCTCAATATTTACAAGAAGCCGAACAAATTGTTATCTTTAACGAAGGCAAATTGAAATTTAAAGGAACTTTCGACGATTTACAAAAGTTTGATGATTCCGATCTAAAAATTCGCATTATTTCAAAAGACAACGACAACGGTGATACTATGGAGAAAGGCGAACAAGAGAACAAAATTAAGCGGTGTCCGGAAAGTAACATGATTAATAAGAGAAACGTTTATGAAGAAAGCAAAGAAGTTGGATCTGTGAAAAAAGAAGTTTATTTCACATATTTTTTGTCTGGTGGTGGACTTAAAATGTTTCTTATGGTACTTACGTTGGCCATAACAGCTCAAGCTGCTTTAAGTTGGACCGAATTTTTCATCAGCACATGGTAAGCATACGAAACGAACAATGGCCGCATTCAGAACAGAACAGTTCCCAACAGCTGACTAATCGCTCATCCTCTCTCTGTGTCTATTTTATGGCGAGGATAGAGGGAGCGATCCCAGAAGTATGCCATTCAGGCCTCCCGATATTTCAACTGTTCTTTCGTCTGAACGGGCCCAATCGTATACAGGGACGGATTGAGAGGTTGAAGACGATCTTCGATGTTGCTGTTGGGCAACACTTGGTAAATCCGCCCTTGTTTCTTCGATTAATTTGAACAGTGGCGTTAATTTGTTTTGTGTTTTAGGGTGAGCATAGAAAAAAATATAACGAGTTTAGAAGAGAACAATCAAACAGAAACTGAAATATACACAAATGTAGGAATACAGTATTATAATACGTTAAGGAATTATTCTGTTATGATTTTGATAGCGTGTAGTTTGACTGCTATAAAGACGTTTATATTATTTTTCTTCTGTGGTAACATATCGAAAAATTTACATTCGTTAATTCTCGATAAAATAATAAGAGCTAAAATGGTGTTCTTCAACTGTAATTTAGCTGGAAATATACTCAATAGGTTTTCTAGAGATTTGGCTGTAATTGATGAAACCATGCCATATGTACTATTTGAAGTTTCAATGGTAAGTCGTTAAATTTACTAACCCTCTACTACAATCCCCAATTCCCATGTTGTCTTTTTTTGGTTTCCTATACAATTGAGTAATTATGTCTCTTTTCTGAACATATTATATTTTCATATTTTCTTCTTCATTCTTTGCTGAGGTTTGCATGTGAATCCACTAACACCTCAAGAAACAAAATTACTATACAAAATCGAGGTACAGACTCTAAATGACGTCTTCCATCTATTGGTTTTTGTTTACAGAATATTTGCGTGAAAATGATTAAACATTTTACGATAGTATTAATTGTTGTTCTTGTTTCAAAGTTCAATAGCCCAATATTAAAGCTATTTTTAGTTACCTATATCTAAAAATATTCTTATTTTTTAATTTTTATTCCACTCATCCACTCCCCTCTCCTACCAAGAAATTAGCTTCGACAACAAGTAGGTAATAATTAGCATCAGCCTTGCATTATCTTAGACATCGCTGCATATCGGAGCTCTTTAATTTTTTGGTTTCAAAAATCTGGACTGCTTTTGACTCAAAAAGTCTCATGGCGTTCTTTAGTGTTAGTGTATCTTGTAGTACTTCTCCAGGTCATTTTGCCATAGTAAAAGCCTGCACCAGTGGAGGCTAAGTCATAGTTCCGGATTGCTCAGTTATGCCCGCTTCAAAATAATGCTCGGAAGTGCAGACCCACTCTGCACAGGCAAACCGGTGCCTTTGTAGCGGTCTTATGTCTCAAGTTGATAATATTAAAATCTCCTAGCACCTCTAATAAATGCTCCATATTTCTTGTTTTACTTACAATTTTCATTTCAGGTTGGATTAATGTTACTATCAGCTCTAATCGTCACGTCAATAGTTAATAACATATTTTTAATACCATCAGTAGTATTCGCCACATTACTTGTCATAATAAGACTCGTTTATATACCAACTGGGCGCAGTGTTAAACGTTTGCAAGGAACAAGTAAGCTAATTTCACTAATTTATTTAAATTTTAATTCAAACATGCTTTTTTCAGCTCGGAGTGCAGTTGTTGGACATACCAAAGCAACTTTTGAAGGTCTCGCAACAATTCGAGCTAGCAACGCTCAAACCATTTTATACAACCAATTTGCCAGTCTTCAAGATCATTTCAATGGTGCTTTTCACATGACGATTATAACTGCAAGAACATTTGCTTTTTACTGCGACTTATTTTGCTCTTTGTACATTGGAGTAATAACTTTATCATTTCCATTTCTTAAAGCCGGTAATATTGAAAGTAATTTTGCTGGAAACGTTGGTTTAGCGCTAACTCAATCGTTGGCTTTAACTGGATATTTACAATGGGGCTTACGACAGTGGGCCGAATTGGAAATTCAAATGACTTCTACTGAAAGAGTGCTCGAATACACGCAAATTGATACTGAAGACGAAACTGGGAATAAACCATCAGAAACTTGGCCAAGTGCTGGAAAAATTAAATACAAGGACGTAAGCTTACGTTATTACACTGGCGATGTAGCTCTCCGAGATCTTAATTTTGAAATTCAACCTAAACAAAAAGTTGGTATTGTTGGAAGAACGGGTGCTGGAAAATCTTCTATACTTTCAACTTTACTGAGAATTTACGACCATACAGGTTGTATCGATATAGATGAAATTGATATAAAGTCGATACCGATAAAAACCCTAAGATCAAAAATTGCCGTTATTCCTCAAGATCCTATTTTATTTTCTGGTACTCTTAGAAGTAACTTAGATCTATTCAACGAGTACAAAGATAAAGATATTTGGAGTGCCTTAGAAGAAGTTAATATGAAAAAAGTCGTCGATGCTTTGGATATTAATATAACCGAAGGCGGGTTAAACTTCAGTATGGGGCAACGTCAATTATTATGTTTAGCTAGAGCTATTCTACGCAATAATTTAATTTTATTATTAGATGAAGCTACAGCAAACATTGACCCAGAAACTGACGCGTTGATTCAAAGAACAATTAAGGATAAGTTTGCAAATTGCACTGTTATAACGATTGCTCATAGGTTAAATACAATTATGGACTCAGATAAAATTATTGTTATTAATTCGGGAACAATTGTCGAGTGTGCTCATCCTAAGACACTTTTAGAAAAAGAGGATGGTTTATTTTATACGATGGTGAAAGATGCGGGATTACTATAGTGATATTAGTTAATATTTGTATTTTTTTTGTATTTGTAGATGTTGATATTAAGTAAATAAGTTTATATATTTTTTAGAGTACTGTTTATTTTATTATCTTTTTGAATTTATCCATTTTACAAGAAGAGGTGTATAGAAATGCATGCTTTCAAAACTATCATGCTATTCCTCGAATAAGTCATATAACAAGTCACATAGAGAAGTAGAAAAATTGTATGAGCGTCGCATCTGTGAAAATTACGTATGTCGAAATATGTTTTTTTGCGGATAGGCTCTTTTCAATTAACCGAACAGTATAAATATTTAATAAAAAACTGTTAATCCAAATCTTATAAATATAAGCGATTTCTACATAGGTAAATCATTTTTATTACTCTAAAATCAACGGTATTACATCAATGACTTACAACAAACTCATTACTGTAATCCGAAGTCCAAGAAAATCCAGAGTTTTCTAAATAACAATAAATTTTCTACACTGTGGTTGCATGTGTGGTAGGCGTAAATGTGTATCATGGCTTATTATATTTGCCTTTTTAATTTTTGCTAAGTGCTAAAATTTTTTTAAATTTAAAAAAATATTTTACCCTGCCAGAATTACACATTTAAGTAATAAAACAACGGATGTGGCCATACGAGGAACTTTTTCCTGCCTGTCAAATCTTGTAATTTTGTGTTAATTTTTATTATTTAAAATTTAATTTAGTATCTTAAAGCTAAAGCTTGAGCTTAACGCTGCAGAAAGCTAATTATAAGAGCTTTTTAAATATTGAAAAATATACAGCGTGTTCCATTTAAGTTACGAAATTTGATCTTAATTCTGGTTAAACCGGAAGTCAAAATAGAAAGTGTTTGGTATCGCGTAACGGCTAATTGTATGAGCTTTCAAAATATTTAAAAATATACAAGGCGTTCCTAAATATTTTTGATATTTTTCATAATTCATGGGATTTATATACAGTGTGTCCCCAGATGGACCTAACTATACTTGTAAACTTCTTTATTTTTCATTTTTAGAGAAAAGTCGTTCTTTATAAAGAGTTTTGCTTCTTCTGAAAAGTCTTTTGCCATAATCAAAATGTCAATGCAACTACAGGGTGTTTAGAAAATAGGGAAACGTTAAATGATGATAAGAGTAAAGTACTAGTTCTGTGAGAAAAAATTAAAAATGTTAGAGGAAAAAGTTGTTTATAATGATAATAGAAGCTCAGATATGAAATTTGAATATTGTATCTGAAAGTTGATGTTTTTTACCATTTTTTTTAAATAACCACATTATTTTTGGACACCCTGTATAGATTTTTTGTAAAAGCTTAGTTTGCCCATGAAATAATAATTTTAAAGTGGCTAAAATCAAACATCAAAATTGGTACTGTAGTTTTTGCCCCCCGGCTGAAACGGACATTTGGTTCAAAAAATCCAAAAATTTCTTTTTGATATTTTGGAATCAGGGGGAACGTCGAGAATGCAATTTTTTCTCAGCTTTAATAACTTTTTCTTATAAAAAATTAAAAACAATTAACTTTTACAAATATAAAAGTAAATTTCGTTTTTTTGGAATTCCAAAAAATATAAAGTTAAAAGGTAAAAAAAGTAATACTTAAACAATGAATGCTTTTGATGATGCAGTTTGTGTCAAAAAGTAGGTATAGTAAAATATTTCGTAATTTAGTTTTTTTTTTAACTTTTTTTAGCTTTTTTGAACTTTTGAGTTTGAAAAATCGTTCGTTCCGTTCGTTCAGTGCCAGTGCTTTTTATATCAGAAATAGTACAGATCCCAAAAGCGAATATCGGCATCGACCTGGAAATAAAACATATGTGGCTGAAAATTTGGATTTGGGCATTATTTGATATGTACTACAAGACGCTAAAAAGTTTACCATCGTCAGGGGTGTGCAACATGGGTAGATCCCACCCATATAATGTTTTTAGGGGGCGTTTTTTTAAACCCAATTAGTGTTTGATAAGGACATGGTACTTTATATTTTTGGGGTCGCTGATTACGAATATGATGTCAAAATTGTAGTTTAACAACTACAAACTGTTAAATCAGCTGCCAAAATAATAACATTCTGTTTTTTTAACATTATTTTTCGATTTAGCGGTTACTGTAAATAAGGAGGAATAAAAAAGATAAAAAAAGAGATGTAATTGAAATTTTAAACTAATTTATTTAATTTTTTTATATAAATTGATGTAGAGGCTATCTAAATGTTCCTTTCATGTTGCTTATGGTACAACTATTGCAAGTACAGAAAATTTCATAGATATATAAATTGTTTAGAATTTAATTCTCTATAAATTGACCCAAACAAAATTTCAATTTTTCTATTACACTTCCAGTTACTCTTTTAACAGTTGAGGACACATTTATTCGATGTTGCACACCCCTGAGAGTGGTAAACTTTTTTGCCTCTTTTTCTAGACTTTTAATACTACCTTATTTCAAATTTTCAGCCACATATGTTGTTTTTCCAGTCTGTGGCCTAGAGTGATGTTAAGGCTATATAAATGGTTCTTTTGACGCCTTTACGGAAAAACTATTGCAAGTACAGAAGATTTCATAGATGTATAAGTTGTTTAGAATTGCATTCTCTATAAATTGACTATAACAAAATTTCGATTTTTCTATTACACTTCCAGTTACTCTTTTAACAGTTGAGGACACATCCACTTGATGTTGCACACCCCTGAGAGTGGTAAACTTTTTTGCCTCTTTTTCTAGACTTTTAATACTACCTTATTTCAAATTTTCAGCCACATATGTTGTTTTTCCAGTCTGTGGCCTAGAGTGATGTTAAGGCTATATAAATGGTTCTTTTGACGCCTTTACGGAAAAACTATTGCAAGTACAGAAAATTTCATAGATGTATAAGTTGTTTAGAATTGCATTCTCTATAAATTGACTATAACAAAATTTCGATTTTTCTATTACACTTCCAGTTACTCTTTTAACAGTTGAGGACACATCCACTTGATGTTGCACACCCCTGGAGAGTGGTAAACTTTTTTGCCTCTTTTTCTAGACTTTTAATACTACCTTATTTCAAATTTTCAGCCACATATGTTGTTTTTCCAGTCTGTGGCCTAGAGTGATGTTAAGGCTATATAAATGGTTCTTTTGACGCCTTTACGGAAAAACTATTGCAAGTACAGAAAATTTCATAGATGTATAAGTTGTTTAGAATTGCATTCTCTATAAATTGACTATAACAAAATTTCGATTTTTCTATTACACTTCCAGTTACTCTTTTAACAGTTGAGGACACATCCACTTGATGTTGCACACCCCTGAGAGTGGTAAACTTTTTTGCCTCTTTTTCTAGACTTTTAATACTACCTTATTTCAAATTTTCAGCCACATATGTTGTTTTTCCAGTCTGTGCCCTAGAGTGATGTTAAGGCTATATAAATAGTTCTTTCGACGCGTTTACGAAAAAACTATTGCAAGTACAGAAAATTTCATAGATGTATAAGTTGTTTAGAATTGCATTCTCTATAAATTGACTATAACAAAATTTCGATTTTTCTATTACACTTCCAGTTACTCTTTTAACAGTTGAGGACACATCCACTTGATGTTGCACACCTCTGAGAGTGTTAATCTTTTTTGCCTCTTTTTCTAGGCTTTCAATACAAGCTTATTTTAAATTTTTAGCCACATATGTTGTTTTACGAAATGTAGCTTGTTTTTGCCTTTTGTTCAGGATCATCGAAAAAAACAGTTTTTTCGGGGTTCTTTTTTCGGAACAGGTAGTCAGAAATCAATATTTAATATGATGAACTAAAACTTTGAAATATCCTCTTTCATTATCCGTAAACGTTTTTAAGATATAACGTTTATGTAAAAAATGCCGTCAATATTACGATAAAAGTGCCCTTTTTAAGACGCGCGCACTTCATCTTAATTTCATAGAAATTACATGAAGTAGAGTAAATTTTTGAATACATCATTTGAAAGCACGTTGAATGACCTAAAAAACCGTATATTTATTGTTTTGGAAATTACATTTTTCCATCTTACGCTAGCCTCTTAAAAATTTAATTTCAAGAAAAAAATAAAATTCAAAAAAGTTGAAATATTTAAGGGGTGTTTTTTTAAAACTGAAAATTGTTTTAACATAATTAGTAGCATGGTGTCATTACAAATATATTATAGAACATATATCCAGAATATTTTTTAAATTTGAACTCTCTGTAGCTTATGGTACATTAATATGTAAAGAGTCGTCAGAAAAATGAAAAAGAAAACATCTAGTACAATTTCAGGGATGATGAAAATAAATAAATTAAAAAATAACCCCATCAATTTAAAGCTAAAATCATCTTCTTTCCAAAAATTTACTCGAAATAATGATCTGACAATTCCTTACAAAATGGCAAACATTTTTGTGAGTCACTACGCTGTAAAATTTTCAATTTTCAGATTTCCAACGGTTTATCCCTATTTGTGTTTCATCGCGTTTTTCTGGAAAAGTACTATTGGTACAAAAAATTTTATAGATTCATAAATTGTTCAGAATTACATGCTCTATTAAATAGCTTTATCAGAATTTCGAAATTCTCATTTCTTTTCGAGCTAGTATTCTTTGAATGTTGAGGGCACATTTGCTTCATGTTGCACACCCCTAGGAGTGGTAAACTTTTTTGTGTCTTTATGTAGACTCTTAAAGCTAGCTAATTGTAAATTTACAGCCACATATGTCGTTTTTCCAGGTTGAAACCGATAGACCCTGTACTAAAAAGGATTACAGATTATGAGATTACTGAGTATCCTTTTCCTATTTAAGGGTGTAAGTGATGTTTCTAAATTTATTTATTAGAAAATGAATTTCTAATAAATTTTCTAATTTTAGAGGATCATTTTCTGATATAAAAAATTTCAAGTTTAAAAATTTTCGAAAGAAAAGTAAAGTAGCGTCATCTGTTAGATAATTTATAAACTATCTAAACCCGGAAGTGATCCATATTATAGGTCGCTACAATATCGGGCACGTGGAACTTTCCTTGCTCGTCACGCAATGACCTTGCAATTGTTTGTAAACATCTCCACACGCTGATTTGTTTTCATCCGCGCTAGTTAATTTTTGGATAGGTATATTTCATATAATAAAATAAGTAATTTAAATTACGATGGAATATCAAGAACTGCAAGTTATCGACGAACAAAATGTTACGGTAAGTTAATCTTGACAATATTTATTATGCAATATAAAAATTATAAAATGTTAGCTTGACCTCCAATTTCCAGACAATACTTTACAACCATTTTATTTTTTAAACAGTTCTTATACCTTGAGCATGTTAATTGTGCTATTATAAACAATTTTAAATGATTATTTATAATAATAATTAAAGAAATTGGAAACCAGAAAATAGAGAAGTTAAAAATATATTCGATATTTAGTTGAGGCGCTTTTAGGGTTAAGAATTATATAAGCGCATGTTTCAGTTTGCGCGCCAAATTTGAATGTCATTTTATTATTTAAATAAAATTTTACTAATTTTATGATTGCAGATGTAAGGCAATCAAAAATTAATAACGTACAAATATTTTTTAGTAACTTCGAACAATGTTTGCATAGCAATTATGTATTGTCGTTAGCAGTATTTTTATAGTACAGGTTCAGCAGAATTTTAATTTAAATGGTGTTCATCAATGGTTGAACTTGAAATTGGTAATCAAACAACAGGTGTTCAAGAAAACATGCTATTTTATTTTTTGACTTCTAGCGAATATTGAAGTCGAGCATAAAAGCTGCTTTAAGACCTTTTAAGAGTTTTCTTCAATTTTTGAATAAAAGCTGCTCATCGATGGCTACTTGATTATGCCAAACCTTGTATCAGAATGTCTGTTTTTGAAAGGGCTTGAAAATTTGATTAATGTCACTGACGAGTGTGTGTAGACCACAGGCTGAAGCTTTGAGCAATAGGTTAAACAAGGTTTACTCAATAATTTATTAAAACTTCACGTCCAACTTTTAAATAAGATTTAATAGTTTTTTTTAATAACCAATTTTAATTAATAACCAAATTAGCGGACTAACCTCTGCAGTCTGTACAAACTTTTTCTACGCATATCGGCTTCTCGCCACAGAAATAAGCCGTTTTCCCATGGACGAACAAAACGAGCATAATTTTCTCTTTATAAATTTGGCGTCTTGAACGTTTTCTAAGTCCAAGTTGACTCGTTGGCCTTTGTTGCAACATGAGGGTAACCAGTAACGGATTATCTTTATGTGATCCAAAAAGAATATAACTGTTGACTGAACTAATATCTAATAATCTGTAAAAAGTTGCCGTAGGCCAATTGCCCGTTCTTCTGAATGTGCTATAAACCAAACATTTCGCGTCCAGTAATTCTACACCCCGTTTTGTACAATTGTAATATGGTAGAATATGGAAGATAAAACAATAACAGCCTTGTTTACGTTTGTAGCATATGCGAGCAAAAGGTCCTTCCAAAATTCATATAATAAACTACCAACAACTTGGCATTTTGATGGCAGAAGTGTAATTGGTGTATGTGGGTTATCTTTTTTTGGAACTTATGAGAACAATAGAGCGGACCAATATCTTCCGTAGTACAGATGGAGGGAGCAAGCGCTCTCTCTCTCTCTCTATATCTCTAAAATTTGCCCCGCCCTATTGTTCTCAAAAGTTCCCGACTTTACAAGATTTTTTTTAAAAGATAAATAACCAGTTCCACTGACGAAAACCAACTATTTGCCGTGACGTTTCTATTTAAACCTTGAATAGGTTTTGACAGACGTATAACAGATTTTGAAGGTTTGGAGTAGTTCTTCTCTTCATCTGATAGTGTATGGTTCTATGAATCTCTTCAATGATTTAAGAAAATACCCACTTCATGCGTCTGATAATACTGGATAATACCATTATTTTTTAACAATATTTTGTGGGCTTATAGGGCGTGTACATTTTAAATTTGCACGTGCTCCTAATACGATATCAACATCTCATCGATGGTGACTGCTTTACCTATGGTAAATTTATCTTGATAACTTTTTACAAAAGTCTCAAAAAGTTCGGAAATAGAAGCAACTGGATTTTCTTTTTCTCGTCAAAATTGTCAAAAGGTAGGTAAGTTAACAGAATACCAAATCTGTTACCATTTGAGACGCATTTAAAAATGTCTCGTCCCATTCCATCTGCTGCAAAAGTTGCTCTTATATTTTCGCTGTTGGATGATTGAAGTACATATAAGCAATCCCAAGAAAGCCTAAATTCAATTCATTTAGCCTTTCTTTTTTAATTTGTCGACTGTACGATGTCCTATAAGATAGTACATCTGAGCCCCAATTGAAAAATAAAATGTTAAATTTTTTAATTCAAAATGGCGGCCAATAGAACGATTATCCCATTTTGTGGTTTTTCCGACCGGTAATTATTATTATAAAAATTTAAAAACGGCATTGTACAGCCAAAATATAGGGCTTTCGTCCTAAATAAGTTGATTTTAAAAATTGCTTCAAAATTGCCTACCTTTAAGGGGCCAAAGTAGGTCAAAATTTTGAAATGGATTTTCTCAAAAACTGGTCCGGCCGATTTATACAGATTTGGATATGTTATAGAAAACGTGATTCTCTATCAGACTCTAAATTTTTAAAGACTTGTATGATGCGGATTCGGAGTTATGATTTTTTGAATGTCAAAACTTCAATAATCTCTAATTGTTTTTGTAATAAAAATGAAAACTTGAAATTGAATATCTATTATTTGACACTATTTTCGGTTAACAAAACGTTTCCGGTTAAACCGGAAATTACAAAAATATCAAAAATTTTAAAAACGCCTTGTATATTTTTCAGTATTTTGAAAGATCGTAAAATTACCTATTACATGATACCAAACACTTTATATTTTGACTTCCGGTTTAACCAGAAATGGAATAAAATTTCTTAAATTAAATGGAACACCCTGAATATTTTAAATATTTTGAAAGCTCGTAAAATTATCTTTCTGAAGATATAAAACAATGTATATTTTGAACTTTTATTTATACCAAATTTAAAAAAAAATTAAATTAGTATTTCAGACAATGGGGAATTAGACTGTACAGTCTCGTTCACAGCTTTTGGCCACCCCGGCAATACGTTTGCACAATTTGTGGGTGCAAGCATCATAATACCAACACAGTTTGTTGATTAAATACTTGTTGGCAAAATAAAGTTACCCCTCAGTTTAAGTAGGGGGGGTGTTATCTGTTATTGATGGTTGAACCGACAAATTGTTATAACGTATTGCCGGGGTGGCGAAAAGATATGCACGAGACTGTACCTGAATTTGTAATTTTTGATAATGTCAATGTATAGAGCAAATAAAAGCGAACGATTCTCTTTTTTCCATTTTTCTATAACTCTAAAATTAAGCCCAAAAATAATTTTTTTAAATGCCTTAACCAAAAAAGGTCGTTTTTATTCATGTTGCAAATTCGAAAAACCAGTGGAAAACCGCATTTTTTCTTAAAACTGTCAGAAAATCATAACCTATGTAATACATACTTCCGTCAGTTTTCTGACAACTTGAATAAAAAATACAGTAGAGCCCCGTTATAACGTACCATTAGGGGCCGAAAAATTTGGTACGTTATAACCGGAAGTACGTTATAAAAACACAATAAATAAACAAAATATTAAAATGGGACTAAAGATTTAGTCCGTTATATCCGGAAAAACGTTATAAAGGGTTACTTTATAACGGGGTTCTACTGTATAACCAAATTCGATTTTACACACCACTTTTAACTACATTTTTGAAAAAAAACAACCGCATTGTCTATCTTTGTCTAACTACTTTCGATTGTATTATATCCAATTACTACCTATACATGTAGTATTGAATACGAATTGAAAACGTTTTGAGTTTTGAAAACCGCTTGTATACACTTTAAACACCCGTATTCAATACCTCGATCCAATCCCACAAAACACGGGATTGTATCAAAATTTTGAAGCGAAAATTGCCATGAATACGCTTAGAAGCGATGGCATACTCCCAACCCTTGCGAGTTGTTCTGTTAGTTAACAAACTCGCTTCGTTTAGTGCCAATCTTCATCTTCAAACTCATTTTTAACAAAAACGTATTCAAACCTGACATTTCCAGACCAACATGACATTTCCATGTATACGTTTTAGATGCGTTTTAGTAAGTTTTGGGTCAAAACTCAAATCCGTATTCAATACTGCATGTATTCGTGGTAAATATCTCACCCGCTTTGTAGGGCGCTGTTGCAACATGAATAAAAACAATCTTTTTCGGTTAAGTTAAGGCATTTAAAAAAATTATTTTTGAGCTTAATTTAAGAGTTATAGAAAAATGAAAAAAACAGAATTGATCGCTTTTATTTGCTCTATACATTGGCATTATCAAAAATTACAAATTCCCCATTTAAAATAAATTTTTCTTAAATTTTTTTAATATCATATAATTTATATTAACATAAAAATAAATTTAATAATAGAAATAACGGATGTGGCTATACGAAGAACTTTTTCTTGTCCGTCAAATATTATAATTTTATGTTTTTATTAAAATTTAATTTGATATCGTATAAATGAAATGCATTAAAGAAAATTTTAAATTAAAAAGTTTTAAAGAAATGCACAAAAAAATACAACAGGAAAAAGTTCCTCGTATGGCCACATCCCTTGTTTTTAAATTGAATTAAAAGTAGTTTTTTATTTTTTTGCTTTGATTACCTGTAGGTATTTAAATTTTAATAAAAAATTGGTCGGTAAATGCTGGTTGCTCCTCCCCTGTGTAACCGATTACATAGGAGAGGAGCGAGAAATTTTTAATGAGTTTTTATTATCAAATTTTATTGACGTGTCATTAATCCTTATTGATTTTTCGTGTAGACCTTTCTTTAGCCCTCGATAGTATATAACGATATTAGCATTCGGAAACGTAATTCGTGATGGTTTTGGGACATTAGGTACATATAACCGCCATAACTTATTATTACATTGAACATTTTACATTCGTAATAAAGGCGGGGCAAATTAAACTTGTATGTAATGTAATGATAGGAGCTATAACTGTAAATTAGTTCATAAACATTTTTAACAGACAGCATGTCTCCTAAATGGTAATGAATTTCAACTCGAGTTTGTGCCAAGTGATTATTTTTTGTGCGCTTCGGAAGCTAAAGTTGCGTTTTCACTTTGTTTATCGACGTGTTTAATATTCCCGTTTATCTGGTATCCCAGGTCGGATTTAGTGAAATCGAACAAGTAGTAGAATATCGACTCTATGTCCACAGCAACAGTCGCGAGCTTAACGTACAAACTGCGCAATATCTTTTAGCGGCGTGGTCACATCGCCTAGATAGATTTCGTTTTTCACTGCGTACTTATACGGTCTACTACGCACTACGCGCTACGCAGTTCGGTGAGATTTATTTTTAAAATTATTTATTATAATTTACCGGTGTATTTAATGTTTAGTTAACATGCACTAATATTTTATTTACAATATCCCCATGTACGATACATCTAACGCCGAGTCGCTTTTCTTTTCAAGTCGGAATTATTATTAGTTGCCGGCTTTGTGTAGCGCTTGGCTCTCGCTTTTTGTTTTTAGTTTTTGAAAAGTCGATGCAACAACGATAAGCTACCACTTTACATGTAATTAGCCTTTTGTTATTTATATAAAAAATGTGGCGTATTTACCTACATTTTCATTTTATCTGTGGAATCGGTAAAATTTAAGTTGCGCAGTAAGTTTAGCTACCTTAATTTATTGTTTTAATTAACAGTTAGGGTTGATATAAATATTTATATCGTTAGTAGTAGTTATTATGTATCCCTTTCGTTAATATCATTTATTTATTCCCATTCGAAATTGTAGAATTAATTAAGGTGATTGGTTTTTGTATGTAAATTGTGGTGTAGAAACTGCTTGAATTTTGGTCCTACAAGTCTTGTTTTTAAATTAATTTACTCTTTATTCGGCGAAGTAGAACAATTAATTGAAAATTTGTTATCATTGATTGCCATTGTTATAATTACTCATAAACTTCATTCAAAGCAATACTAAAATAAAACGTACTTTCTCTTTAGCACGACATTGAAGATTGTGGCATCGCATTTTGTGTTCGCCTTGATTCACGTGTTTTTGTAATAATTATTAAAAACTATGTTCATCTTGTTTAATTGCCTTTTTTTTATAGGAAAGCACAGGTACTCAGCGCAAGGAGTCAGGCAAGCGGGGACGTAAACCAGGTCGAAAATCAGCTGAAAAAGTTGACATGAAAGCCAAATTAGGTGAGCAATTTTGTTCATTTTTGTGTAAATTACCTGAAGTGATTGAAAAACTTCAAAACTTCTACTGCAGCATGTAAAGAATTTCAATTTGATCCAACATTGCCAACATGAGTTCTTACAGAACTAATGCTTGTTAAGGATTATTTTTGTAGTTGCATCTCTAGTTTTCAATTCACTGTTTAAATAACGAATATTATGCACAAAATAATCGTATCGAAAACATGTTAATCTTGTGTATATAACTTGCATCTTGCATAAAGTTTTAATTTTTTTAAAATCATTAATTGGATGTGTTTTCTAAATTTTGTGTTGCAGAACGTAGTAGACAAAGTGCCCGAGAATGTAGAGCTCGAAAGAAATTACGTTACCAATACTTAGAAGAACTTGTTGCTGATAGGGAAAAAGCTGTACTGGAATTGCGAAAAGAACTGGAAAAAGTAATGTATTTTAAAAGCTATTAAAAATTTAATCTAAATGTTTTGTTTTTCTAGTTTCTGTTTTGGGGCAAAGAAATCGATGCGGGACGTGTGCCTGAAGGCATTCAGGAATTAATGGAGGAATTAGAAATTATTAAGAAAGAACAGCATTAGGCTGTTGATATTTTTATAAATTGTTATTTATTTTATGTTAATTTATATACGTTTATTTTATGTCGAGTACAAAAGGAACT
Source organism: Malthinus seriepunctatus (assembly GCA_963924605.1). NCBI lineage: Eukaryota > Metazoa > Arthropoda > Insecta > Coleoptera > Cantharidae > Malthinus > Malthinus seriepunctatus. The sequence goes on from OZ004602.1 coordinate 8,972,240, forward strand.
TAAACAATTATAATGTTTATACAAAAATTGTTTCTATGAACAGTTTCCTTTAGTTTCTTGCATACAAATTTTTAATCCAGTTCTATATAAGTCGATGTGGTCGATAAATTTGTTATTAAGGTTATTCACTGCCAGGTTAACAAAGGTTATCACGTACGGATTTTAACAAACATCTTTTTATTTACGTTGATTATCTGCTTAAAATGTTATAATTGACGCCTTTCAATGATTGGGTTCATAATCGAAGCCTTATAAAGTGGACCAACAACCTACAAGTTTTATGTTCCTGTTTTTTATAAATTTGAATCTACAAGCTGTACAGTCAGCCTCGCAATTATTGGTCACCCTGGCTATGGTTATTAACCAACAACGACAAATGTGTTTTGATGGTTACATCCACAATGAGGAATGGGACAAAAATTTTTTATAAAACTAGCTTATTTTGTGCTTTCAAATTCTTTATTTTTGATCTAACTTCTATATTAAACCCAAAATAATTTTTTTAAACTCGTGACGTCACTAGGTCTTTTGCACATAGCGACAACGCTGTTTTTTGAAACTGATATAAAGTCTAAAAGAGCTGTATGCCACTATACTAATTTCAGTACTGAATTCAGGACTAAAAAAAATTGGTTGTAAAAGAAATAAGAAATTTAACGTTTGTAGATGTTATTTACATCCAATAATTTAGAACATGTTCTAATTTATTGTCATGTTCCAAATTATTTTATTAAAAAACTTCAAAAATGTCAAATTTCGATAATTTCAACTAAAAATTTTCATCCAATTTTTTTTAGTCCTGAATTCAGTACTGAAATTAGCATAGTGGCATACAGCTCTAATGTGTAATTCAGCTTTTACATAAATTTTGAAGCTTAGTTATGTCAATTGTCTCCATAAACAACGTCACAGTGCCAGTATACATTTGATACATATCAGAGTTGGGCAAGATACTTATAAAATGTATCTTTGATACAAGATACTTTCACTTAGAGTACATACATAGATACAAATTACTTTTCATTTTTGTTCGAAAGATACAAGATACTGATACTTGATACTTTTTTCGTCATTCTTTTTTTCCGTGAATTTACCTCCAATTGCAGACTTTAAATGTCTATCCCTAATTCCCTACTACCAAAACTCGTATATTTCACTGGAGTAGTTCTTGATAAAAATAAATTAACTCCGCCAATTAGACAGTAATTATATTATTTTTGAATGAACGATATTTTCAGTGCAATATAAAGAATTAACTTTTAGGTTTAATTTTAATATAAAAATATAATTTCATCAATTAACGTTAATTGATGAAATTATATTTTTATATTATCCGTTCACTATTTATTTGCGCTATGGTTGGCCATGTTAGGGTGACAGATTCCACCCGGTATAAATTTGAAAAAAATCAGTTAAGTATTGTAGAGTAGCGGCTTTTATTCAATTGTGTTAATAGTTGGTCTGTCAGTGGTCTGCGATTTTTTTGGTATTGTCAAGAGCTGTCAGTCAACTTAATAGAGACTTAAGTATCCATATATATAAAACGGAAGCCTTTTCTTTTCCGCTAATTTTAGCGTACTTCTACTGGACCGATTTTGATGATTTTTTTTTAAATTGAAGCTCTTGACCCACAGATATGTCACCACTAATTTTTTTCTCAAAATTATTAATTTCATACATTGTTTTATATTTTATAATATACATAATAAAATAATCAATTTTATAATAATTTAAAATAATCCAATTTTAAAAATTATAAATGAGAATAAATATGTAGATAGTATTTGGTTTTATACAATAAGGCACACATTATACATTTGGTCGCGGTGATAAAATTTTCAATACTTTTATTCGACCAGTACGTTTCTAATACGCGATATGGTCAGGTTGGTGCGTGCATTTTTAATTACGTTTCGTGCTTTTGTGAATTTTGGATTTTTGAGACGGTTTTTTATGTTGCCCTCTTTAGCTTAGTTATCTTTAAGGTTAGTTTTCTTATTTTTTTTATAAAATAGAATAAAATAGTCAAAAACTTCGTCGATTTCGACGGGGGTGACCGCTATTTTTTTTAAATTGAAGCTGTCGACCCCCAGATATGGCAGCACTAATTATTTTCTTCAAATTACCAATTTCATAAATTTTTTTAAAATAATAAATTGTTACGAGTATTAATCTTATCTCCCCACTTTAACAAAGTTCGATAATGTTTAAATTACGGACACGCCTATTTTGTACGTTTAACAACAAACAATCATCGCTGTAGGAAAGTAAGTGCATTATAATAATTTTTGAAAATTTCATTTTTCTAACACATTCATCTACAACTACTTCGTCGAATTTCGACGGGGCGCCCGCTCGTTCATTGTTATTTTTCCAAAAACGGAAGTATAGTTTATAACAAGATAATTGAAAGTCGTAAATCAACCGCGGCAGTAGTGCGATTCACTAACTATTTTCGATAGCGAGCGACCAGCGACGTCGGTCACCATAAAATTCGTTAAGTATAAATTTTATAATTCAAAGTTAGAGATTTATATGTATAAATATATCGTTAGGTACATAGAAAATTCCAATTAATTAACGATTTTCGGTAGCTATAGACATATTTATCCACAAAAATTGAAAACTTTGAGTTACAAAATCGAAACATAACCTCAATCGCTAGTTATCGATATCGTTAAGCTACCGAAAAAGTTAGTGAATTCCGGCACAGATATGATTAAGAATATAACATTTCTAATCTCAACTTATCGCAAAGCAAAGCAGCGACTTCACCATTTCAGAAGCGTATTAAAAGAATTCTTTAATACTTTTATCAATTTAACATAATTTCAACTTTAAAAACAGAATATCATTAAATTAATTATGTCTATGTCTATGAATAGGTTTTATGCTTTTATGCATTTATGCAAGAATGCTTGGTTTTATGTATTATAGTGACTGTTAGGTAGACGTAGATTTATCGCATATTTACCAATCAATACCTTTGTACCTGCCCCTTTGCCAATTTTATTTCCAAGCATTTTAACAAAAGTTTTTTGATGTTTATTGACCTTTATTAATTTTTGAAATAAAGTGTTAAAAAAGTCTCTTGGCATATTGTGTATCTTTGATACAAGATACATGATAATTCAATTTCAGTATCTTTGATACAAGATACAAAAGTATCAAAGATACATGTATCATTGATACTGCCCAACTCTGAATACATTAATGATACATTTAATATTACAGTGTCGCAGTGACACTAAACACCTATAAATAATATTGCAGTGTAGTGTTATATACCTAAAGGTTAAAAAGTTATATTAACGTTGACACAACTAAACTTCAAAATTACACTAGAATTTGTATTAATTTTGCTAATTGTTTTTCTTTCTTCCACACATTTAAAATACATAAATTCATCTCTTTTAAAAAAACATAGTTGTCGCTATGTGCAAAAGTCTCAGTGACGTTACAGCAAGTTTAAAAAAATTATTTTGAACTTAATATAGAAGTTTAGCAACAATTTTCTTTTTTTGTTACTATCCATTACTACAAAAAAAGTGAAATATTCGGTGGTAGCCCCATTCCTCAAGTGGCCAGTAATTGTGAGGCTGACTGTAACATACCTACTAATAGAATTTCATTTTGTCGTCCTATAATTTTTTTGTTTCTTTTAATTTACCTACACAGCTTCAGAAAAAATAATACAAATAAATTACAGCTCTAGTGGGTTGTTTTCAAAGAATTGTGTTCAGGAAAGAGTTTGCATGTGTATTACCCAAGGGTTAAAAAGCTTAAAATTAATCCCAACCAGTAACAAATATTTAACATGAATATTTTTAGAAGTGTAACATTTTACCATCGTTAGATACCGAGTTTGTTCATTAACCTTTTATTTTAATTATTTTTACTCTTTGTAGTAAATTTAACAACAATTTTATAGTATTAAATACCTATTAATAATAGTAAATGAAAAGATTTGAAAGTTTTTGAAAGCAGTAATTTGTTGCAGTTGGGCCTTGAGACACTTCCGTTACTTAATGGTAGATGGTAGTTTGACGGTGGCCTCGCCACTACCTACCCGTCAATGTCATATCAATTTGACATCTAATAATTTTAGTTTTTAAGTTAATTTAAATTTAATCAATCAGATAACTTTTGCGTTGATCATATTCGTCCTAATTTAGAAATTTTCAACAGATTTACGTTTAGTGTTGAAATTATTTCTACAAAAATTTGTAAGTACCGCAATTAAGTTTGTTTACGTTGTTCCTAATTTCCCCTTTATCGTACCTACTTCTAGTTCTAATTGTATACTAAAATTTGCTTGTAATTTGTTTGCAGATAACCCACCTGTTGCTTTTTTGTAGAAGAAACAGCTTTCATCTGACAAACCTATTTAACACAAATGTTGCTTATTAAGTGTTGTGATAGTGCAACTCGCGTTTAAAATTAGACCAACAACTAATCAAAATGTGAGAACATCATGTATAAACCTCCAGAAAACTCGAATCGTGTCAAAAATATCAAAAGCAAATTCGAAAATGGTTCACCAATTACTGCAAGTAAACCGCCTCCTTTACGTAAATGTAAAACATCGTTGGACTTAAAAAGTAACAATCAGAAAACAATTCAAGTGCCAATATCAAAATTAACTCATCAGAATTTAACAAAACAGTTAAGTGATTCCGGAAAATGTAATATAAAACGTTCACCCGCTTTCAGGGTGGATCGGAACATACTCAGCGATAAACCCAGTTACCAAAAGTCAGCATTACTAAACAAAACAAGAGCTGGCCCACAAGCAAATCTTACAGGTTTGAATAATAATATAATAGGAGATAAGATTTCTCAAAATAACCTTTATAATTCGGTGGAAAATGCTAAATATAATTTTTCTAATATTCGCAACAAATTTGATGGCGACAAAACAGTATCTAATAAGTGCAATAGTAATAGTATAGACCAAAATAAGACTGATTCGAATGTAAGGAATGAAAATGTAAAGTTTCTCTATGCAGAACCATTACCGAAATCTCAGCGTTTAAAATACACCAAAAATTTGTACGCAAATGTTATAGACGATTCCACAGAAAATCTTCACAATTCTTCAACATTGAAAATTTCTGATAATCAACTTGTACATAAAAGTGATGATGAATCGAAATCAAAAGTTAGTACAAATTTCGAGAGACAAAACAAAGCGTATGGTAGTTTACGGAATAAGAAAAGTTTAGAAGACTTGACTGTTAATGAGAAACTTGATTGTTTGACTGATAGTTTAAAACATGCACTGAAAAAACCTCTTCCAATGGGACCAGCTCCTAAGAAGCCTCCAAGAACTTTTTTACACAATAAAGAATTATCTACCACTTCTACTAATTTTACTAATCCTAGTAAAATATCTCCGTTGAGTTTAGAAAGGAACTTTACGAATAAGCTAAATCAAGAAATTAAAAGAAAGTATTCAAATGAGAAAGCTATTCGAAGCGATCCGAAATTAATGCTCGAAAAACTCGATTCTGTGATTAAAAATAAAGGACGACTCTTAAGAAAATCGGCAAAAGCAAGTAGTGTGTCTGAAGAAGATAGCGATATTGAAATTAGTAAAAGTTTAGATGTGTTTTCCTCGCCTCCTGTTATTTCTGATAATTTATCTAATAGTGTATACTATTCAACACCACCCACACCCACTTCGGGAAAGTTTAATTTTAGTTGTTTGCCATCTTTAGGCTGTGTTACATCGAATTATGAGAGAATAAAAGAACCTAATTCCTCTTTTTTTGTGCCATATGTAAGTAACAAAGAACCAGTGTATGCAGAGCCATTTCAATACCAAGCGAATTTAGAAGAAGATAGCAAAAGTTTTCGCAGAGAAAAGTCGCCAGTAAATGATGTTGAAGTAACAAACAGATCAGTAATTCGTCGCAGTGTGCATTATGCGGTAAGGAAATTTTTAAAATTCAAAACATTTCTATCATGTAAATTCAATAAAATAAATTGACTACTTGTATTGATAATCAATTGACTGGAATTAATTTGTTATGGATTTTTGAAAGTATCTAGAATTCAAAGGCTCAGTTAGTTTTTATTTGTTGGAATTTGTTTTGTACAGTTGTGAGAACGCCTTGCGGCGTATTTAATAAATGTTATGCAATTTAATTACCCTAATTACTAGTTAATTATTCGTATCTACAACACGATCAATAAAAATCTTGCTAATGGTCACAGAGTTGAAGCCATATGCAATAAATTTAATTTGTAAAAATTGGTACAAATCACCAATAGCTATTTAAACGACATAAAATTCATGATCAAAAACTACAGGGAATTCTTTTTACAACGCAACATAGTGTTGATTGTAAGATATTGTTACAGATCGTTTATATGACAACCTCTGACAGCAATGCTAAATTGCGTTCCATTTATAATCCGTTCACTATTTATTTGCGCTATGGTTGGCCATGAACTTTTATTTTTTGGTTTGCCAAAATAAAAAGTCCCTATTAAGTTGACTGACAGCTCTTGACAGTACCAAAAAAATGACAGACCATTGACAGATCAACTATTAACACAATTGAATAAAAGCCGCCAGGTGAAATCTGTCACCCTAACATGGCCAACCATAGCACAAATAAATAGTGAACGGATAATAATTTGCAACACCAACATACAGTTCATTAATTTTAAAGTAACAAAATAATTGTAAAGATGGAAATTAGACGATCGCAAAAGTTGGTGTGAAGGCTTTCTCATAGGTGTTCTTAAAAGAAACGTAAGGGTTTTACGCCCCTTCTTAGACCAATTTTTTTTTAGGAAGATTGAAAGAAATGAAAAAGGTCGCGGTGGTGCAGTGGTACGGCGCGGGACTACAGAGCAAGAGGTCCCAGGTTCGAATCCCGACTCGGGCCTGCCATGTTAACTTGGCTTTTCGACCTCAGGGTGCATTCAGCCCTTGAAATTGAGTAGGGGAAGGTGGGGCAGGTTCGGACGCGGGGCACATTCGGACTTTTCAAAATTTCGGTTAAAAGTTCGTGTTTATTGCGCTGCGGAGGTAACAGTAGGTTGCTAGTGTGAAGCGTGTTTTTTGACGGTAGTTTCGCTTGTCTAGTGCAAAAAACAAAATTTTTAGTGAAGAAAAACGGTTTTCCAACAACCTGCAATAATTTTTGAGCTAAGTAACATAAGCTTTCCCGTTTTAATCCCTCAATTAAATTTACTGGCGATTGAAATCTGGTAACTGCCATACATAAACTATAAACGCGTAGTAGTTTCGTTTCACCTAACATCAAGGAAAAAATTTTCTACCGTTTTAATGAAACTCCGTGCAAGTGGGGTACGTTCGGACAAGCTAATTCGGATAGTGAATTTACGTATCCGTTTCCAGTTTCTGCATTAACTCGACTTTAAAATTTTTTCTAAGTAGAACCCTTGGTTTCTGGACCCCTCAAATAGAAAACATTTTGTTTATTTTATATACCGGCATTGTTTTTTATCAGTTTTATGAGTAAAGAGTTTTTCGCAATGTTTCAATGCTTTACTAGGTTTGTCCGAATGTGCCCCATATGTAGTCCGAACGTGCCCCACTGTGGGGCAGTTTCGGACAAATACTACTTTTTTTTAAAAAATCTGTAACAGAAAAACTGTGTAATTTTACTGCCTTTTCTATATACCGTGTGGTAGGCAAATGATGGTGTTACAAGTTGAATACAAAATAGGCACTACATCACTATAAATAACAGCGCAATCGGTGTTTAAAAAAAATTGTCCGAACCTGCCCCACCTTCCCCTACACAGGTGCATAACCTGTGATAATAATAGGGCGTAGTGCTTGCCACACTACCTCGTAATACATATCTAGTAGTAGCGACCGATTTTATCCATATTCAAATTTAGTTCTCAAGACAAATTATTCTATTATGCAGAAGAATATTTTTGTTCGTTTAAACTGCCGTCAATAAAGAATGGATAAAGAACCCTATTATATCATTTCCTATTAAACCTGCCCAAACATTCACTTTTTGGAGTCTGTGGCTTCTTGACGTATGATGCAGGTGCAGATTATTTTTGTTTTAGTATTGCTGGTCTAAGTTTGGTGATTTTACCTTTCCAATTGGCCTAAGAATGCGTATAAAACTTAAAGTTTCTTAAAGAACACCTATGAGGAAGCCTTTACATCAACTTTTGAGATCGTCTAATTTCTATTTCCAAAATGATTATCTAAACTTAATTAACTGTATGTTGGTGTTGCAAAATAAATGGAACACGATTTAGCATTGCTGTCAGATGTTGTCATATAAACGATCTGTAACAATATCTTACAATCGACGCTATGTTGCGTTGTAAGTGGAATTCACTGTACATATAGTTTTAATTCTAATTTTATAGTGAAGAATTTCGTGCAAATGAATTCTTCGAGTTGTATCTAATGGGTTTAATTAATTTTTATTTTTACATTTGAGTCATCCTAAGTGGCGCTTTTAGCGAGTTCTAAGTTTTTGGGTGAAGCACCTCTACCCTATTCAGTTAAATAAATCCTTGGAATTTCCAACAATTTGTTTTTCTATACAAGCACAGTTGTACCAGTTGTACCGTGATTTAGTATTTTGCTATATACAGTGATTGATGTAATATTATTTGCGCAATTTTGTATATTTACATCATGTTCTCATATTTTTATTAAAAAAAAACGCTTTCGATTGCTTTGTAATTACATCCGCCTATGAATAGAGTTAATTAAGACCCACATTTTGTTGTGTTCTTTGAACCATTTACACTTTGTTTCAACTATTGAGGTATGTAGATACGTTTTACTTTTTTTGTTGGTTTTGCTTAAGTAAATGAATTAGTAGTGACATTGAAAACTGGTAAAGCGTATAATTAATTATAAGTGAGGAACTATAGATTTCACAGAAGTAGATTTTCACGTTTGAAAAGTACATATAAAAAATACAATAGGTGCTTATTTTCGTAGCCATATTTTTACATTAATTAACCTGTTTCTCATATTCTAAAACAACAGATACGTTTCAAAATAAATATCATTCCAATTTCAATCCTCTTGTACTTGTGTAAGTTGCATCAGAAAATTTTAACTAGAAATCTTAAATTTCTATTCTAATAATATTTTTTATAATTAAATTTAAATAATTATTGTTTACAAAAGAAATTGCGAAGGAAATGATAAATGCGATACTGTTATCATATATTATAAAATAGTATTTTTAGTGACCGATTAATTTAACTTTTTTGTGGTTTTTAGAGCAGTCTCGTTCCTGACATTTCGACTGAAGTTAAAAACCACATGACTGATACGAAAAACCCCCATCAGGTATAGTTCAACAAATTTAATACAACATCGCATGCTTTCTTCGACTATGATAAATTACTGTGCCTTAAATTGTTTTGTGGTGATGGAAAAAATTGGTTTATGCAATCTGCTGAATATCAGTTTTGCCATTTTGTAAAGGGTATTTTAGTGTTGTGCTCATATTAGAATATAAATTTTTTCAAAAGGAAAACGTGAGTGAAAAAATTGAATGTATTTTCGTATGTAATTTTAGTAAGTTTTGACCATATTTAAAAACTTTATAATTATTAAGATATCTATTATTCTAAAGTAATTGTGAATTTGTATTTTATTAATCAAAAAATGTACTATTTTATATAAGTTAATTAATTCTAACTTCACATCAAAGAGAAGACACAAAAATTACATAATCAAATCACTCATAAAACTATGTTATTCTTCTGCTCTAGAAATTATTATTAATGTAGCATGCTCTGTAGTTAAGTACCTATCTTATTTCTGCATTAACTTCATTAGTTTATTATAACATAAACTAACTCATAAGCTATGTTTACAAAGTACAGCTGTTACAAAAAAAATTAAATCATTTTATTAATATCGATTCATTTCATAATTTAAAACAATGTGAACATAGCTTTAGTGTTTATGCACGTTGCTTTAAATTTTTATAAACTTTGTATGCGTTAAGTATCGATTAGAGTCTCAAATGAACTAAATTATATTTATACAATAACGTCGAGTTTATTTAAAAAACTAATTAATTTAGGCTTTTGATTCAACTTCACCATCTTCAACGTCAACAAATTCAATGGCATCTACTCCTTCAAACGAAAGTACTCCTTTTTTACCAGTGAAAAAAGTCAAAGACCTAGTGAAAGCTATAGAAAATATTAACGTTAGTACAGATTCAAGATGTAGCAATTCCGAGTGTTCGTTTGATACATCTACAAATAACAACCGTTTGAAAAAACTCGAATGCGAATTAAAAGACACGTTGGATAACTCTTTTTTATCTGCGTCTACAGCTGAGGATAATAATGAAGAAAACAACTCGGAATCGGAATTGAATGAACCTTCTAAAGTAAAAGAGGAAACAAAAAAATTTGCGACTTACGTTAAACGAGTACGAAGTCAGTTGTATTTTAAACCTCTAAAGAAAAAAGATAACTTATTTCATTGCTGTCTTCTTGTTGCTCTTAATAGAAATGTGCCTTATATAAAAAGTAAATATCCTGAATATGTTCAAGAACCTTATAGAATTGCAGATCTTTGTTTTCCCGAAGTTGAAAATGGATGTATGGACACGAGTGTCGAAGCCCAGTGTTATTCGTTAATAATAACTAACGAGAACGGTGAACGAACTTTTGGTTATTGTCGTCGAGTACTTCCAGAAGCATCCAACGCGTGCCTTCCTTTAGCTTACTGTATTCTTAGTAAACATAGAGCTCCGGGCTTTTACCAACGTATTTTAAAAGAGCTAGAACTTCGTCACGGTTATCCTGATAAAATAAAAAACGATTTTGTAAAACAACTTTATAACTGTATGTTTCCTTTGCCCGGAGAAACTGTAGTTATCAACTGTTGTGGAAAAAGTGAAATGAACGGTAATTCTAATAGTGCCATTAAAAGTAATTCTGGAGTATCTAAGAAAAATGTGCCAGCAATTATAGAAGAAAATAAAGAAGTGGATCTTAACAGTTTTGTCGTTGTTTGCAATAATGGTGAATATGGAACGTTGATTAAAAATGATCAAGAAGAAAGCATAAACAGTTCCAGAGGGTCATCTGCAGTAATTAATGGTATGTAACTTGTTAGTGAAAGTAAAGATAGTTTTGAAACTTGTAGCTTTTAATAGATACAGTCAAACCGCTATTTAGTGATGTTGAAGATTTCCCAAGAAACATCATTATATAGAATTTGTTCAAAACTTTAGTCGCCATGTTAAATAATATTTTTTTAACCGAAAAATATGGATTAAAATGAAAAAAATATATAATAACACATAATAATGTGTACTTTAAAAAATCATTTTTTCTTCAAACGTCAAAAAAAGTTGACATTTTGTTACTGAACAAGTAAGGTTAAAATTTTGCTTTTACAGGTAAAAGCAGAGGTAAAAGTAAATTCTAACCCTAAATATTTACAACAAATTGTAACGTAAAATGATATTTCTAATCATTTGTAATGTAAAAAGGTAATGTTTTTATAAATTTTCTGTTATAATTTATTCGTTGCGTTTAATAATTAGCTTCTTTTTACAAGTTAAAGTTAATTTTTAAAAATATTTGACAATTGAACTACAAATAATTTTCAAGAGATGGCGACACTTGAAAAATTTTTATTTTTGGTTTTTCTAAGTTTTACGTTTGAAGAAAAAATTAAATGTTTAATACGGAGTAAAAATACTTTTTTTGGCTCGTCAGTAGTTGTCAGACTCAACTTCGTTTAGTCGGACAAGCCCTACTGACTAGCCTAAAAAAAGTGATATTTTTACTCCCAATCAAACAATCTACTATTATTAATAATGATATACCTATGGTCGACTTAAGAAGAAAACCACGTAACTCCAAAATGATCAAAATTGAGATAATACTAGTAATCACCTTAGCTTTTGGGTGGGAATTTTGTTACAAATGGAAAATTGAAGTAGTCAGATATACAGTAGAACTCCGTTATAAAGTACCCCTTTATAACGTTTTTCTGGATATAACGGACTAAATCTTTGGTCCCATTTTAATGTTTTGTTTATTTATTGTGTTTTTATAACGAACTTCCGGTTATAACGTACCAAATTTTTCGGCCCCTGATGGTACGTTATAATGGGGTTCTAAGGGTTTTCCAAACGTTTCTTTAGTGCACTGTTTAAATTTTTTTAAATATTTTCATATATAATACCACTAGAGATAAAATTTTGTCGGCAAAATTGTTCGATTGTTATGAAAGTTTGTTGCTTGATAATTTCGCGAATGACATTTGTCAAAAAATCACGAGCCGTGCACGAGCCGTACGGCGAGTGATTTTTAATTAAATGTCATGAGCGAAATTGTCAAAAAGAAACAAACTTGAATACTTACAAGAGAACAATTTTGCCTACAAAATTTTATCTTGAGTGGTATTCGACATGACTATTTTACGAGAGAAAAATTAAGTCTATTTTCACTTAAAAAACTTATTTTTTACTGCAAAACGCAATGCGATTCAAAAATGTCAGTTTGACAATGATTTAATTTCCAAGCTGACTTGAACGTTTAAAACGTCAAAAAAATTGTCGCTGAGATTCCATGTTGTTAGTTTTGCCAAGGTACTTGTTTTGTCACCTGAATACTTGATTTTATTGTCGCTATAATACACTCTAGTGAAATAGTCATATATAATACCACTAGAGATAAAATTTTGTCGGCAAAATTGTTCGATTGTTATGAAAGTTTGTTGCTTGATAATTTCGCGAATGACATTTGTCAAAAAATCACGAGCCGTACGGCGAGTGATTTTTAATTAAATGTCATGAGCGAAATTGTCAAAAAGAAACAAACTTGAATACTTACAAGAGAACAATTTTGCCTACCAAATTTTATCTTGAGTGGTATTCGACATGACTATTTTACGAGAGAAAAATTAAGTCTATTTTCACTTAAAAAACTTATTTTTTACTGCAAAACGCAATGCGATGCAAAAATGTCAGTTTGACAATGATTTAATTTCCAAGTTGACTTGAACGTTTAAAACGTCAAAAAAATTGTCGCTGAGATTCCATGTTGTTAGTTTTGCCAAGGTACTTGTTTTGTCACCGGAATACTTGATTTTATTGTCGCTATAATACACTCTAGTGAAATAGTCATATATAATACCACTAGAGATAAAATTTTGTCGGCAAAATTGTTCGATTGTTATGAAAGTTTGTTGCTTGATAATTTCGCGAATGACATTTGTCAAAAAATCACGAGCCGTACGGCGAGTGATTTTTAATTAAATGTCATGAGCGAAATTGTCAAAAAGAAACAAACTTGAATACTTACAAGAGAACAATTTTGCCTACAAAATTTTATCTTGAGTGGTATTCGACATGACTATTTTACGAGAGAAAAATTAAGTCTATTTTCACTTAAAAAACTTATTTTTTACTGCAAAACGCAATGCGATGCAAAAATGTCAGTTTGACAATGATTTAATTTCCAAGCTGACTTGAACGTTTAAAACGTCAAAAAAATTGTCGCTGAGATTTCATGTTGTTAGTTTTGCCAAGGTACTTGTTTTGTCACCTGAATACTTGATTTTATTGTCGCTATAATACACTCTAGTGAAATAGTCATATATAATACCACTAGAGATAAAATTTTGTCGGTAAAATGGTTCGATTGTTATGAAAGTTTGTTGCTTGATAATTTCGCGAATGACATTTGTCAAAAAATCACGAGCCGTACGGCGAGTGATTTTTAATTAAATGTCATGAGCGAAATTGTCAAAAAGAAACAAACTTGAATACTTACAAGAGAACAATTTTGCCTACAAAATTTTATCTTGAGTGGTATTCGACATGACTATTTTACGAGAGAAAAATTAAGTCAATTTTCACTTAAAAAACTTATTTTTTACTGCAAAACGCAATGCGATGCAAAAATGTCAGTTTGACAATGATTTAATTTCCAAGCTGACTTGAACGTTTAAAACGTCAAAAAAATTGTCATATATAATACAACAAGTGCTCTGATTTTTGCCGACAATATTTGTCATTCAGAAAACAAGTTGCTGCTGTGACGAAAATAATCACGAGCGCTAGCGCGAGTGATTATTTTCTAAAAACGGCAGCAACGAGTTGAATGAGTGACAAATATTGAAGCAAAAATCAGAGCAAGAGTTGTATTCGGAGGACAATTCAATGAATGAAAAAGTGTTCATTTTATAAAATTATAAAATTTTACTAAACTGTCAAATATAAAATTTAAAAAAATGTAGTTATCCATGGTTGATCATTTTTTTTAGTTTATTTGACGTTTGACGTTTATTTAACAATTTAATTTTTGTTCTGCATTTTATTGTGATTTTTGGTGTAAGATCGAAAAATGAATCGATTTGGAACTAAAGATTTAGATTCGATTCGACAAGAAGTAGCATCTTCTGGTTCCCAAAATACTAAAAAAACAGAAGTCGAACTGGGAACAGTTTGTTAAGTTTTGTAATATTCGAAATTTTAATTTAAACGATCAAGCCACACCTTGTGATCTAGGGCAAATATTAGAAGATTATGCTTTCAATATGAAAAAGCACGATGGTGTCGATTATAAGGAAACCAGTATAAAGACCATTTGGAATACCACGGCTAAGCTTTTACAGGACTTATATTTTAATTCTTTATATAATTTATATTCAAATATGGTCTCAATAAGACCATATTTGCAATTAGACGAAGACCACCATTCTCGTCTAGTTCAATCGTTTAGAGAAGACATAAATTCAACATCCACACGAACACTCGAAAAACATCAGTTGAGTCTATCCACGCCAGGAACTAATTTTCAGAACTGCACGTTTAAGAATTGTAGTTTCTCTTAAATTTGTTTAAATTTTCTATTAAAGTAAGTCTTCAAAATTTTCAAATCTTTAAAATGTCAAAAATAATATTTAATTGTTATAAGTTTGTGTTAAACTGTTTTAAGTTGTAGAAATAAAATTATAACTTTTCTGACATTTATTTAGTTTGACGTTTATCTGACGTAAATATTGTCGCTACAATACTCTGTTGCTTTTCGTTTGACATAAATATTGTCAGGGTGAGATCTTCTTATTGGCTAAAATTACTAAAAATCAGGACCTTTGATTGGCTAACAAAACATGAATTGAATTGTCGCTGAAATACCATGTTGTTAGTTTTGCCAAGGTACTTGTTTTGTCACCTGAATACTTGATTTTATTGTCGCTATAATACACTCTAGTGAAATAGTCATTATAAAATATTAAATGAAATTTTAATTTAAAAAAAAATAAAACTTTTCAAGATTTGACGGACGGAAAAAGTTCCTCGTATGGCCACATTAGGATAATTTAATTTTTACATGCAACTTCACTTGAAGATCAAGATCCTCGAGAAAACATCACTAAATAGGGGTTCGACTGTATCTAATCTTCCTATTTTTTTAAAGAGTCAAATTCGTGACTAGTCACAAAATCGTTATAAGTTTTTTTTAGTAAATTTCTAATTATTTTAATGAAAACTCGAGAAATGCATACATTATGTGATAGCAAATAAAAAACGCCCTCGAAATCGGTCCTCATTAAAAAGAACAAATCTGATAATATTATCTTTCTTTTGTTCCTGTTGAATCACTTAAAAATCCCACCAATCCCACGTTCCAAAAACAATTTTTTTAGCACCAGCTGAATTAATTTCATTTATATTTACCTCAACATCGTCAATATTTAAGATTCCAATTATGTTACTTCAACCTTAGTCAAAAATGCTCTATTTTGTTTATTGATTTTGAAATATTTATTAAAACTATTAACACACGTGTGAAATTGTTTTAGGTTCAGTCGATGTGGCTCAAGCTAACATGAGACGTTCAAACAGTTTCCCATGTTTAGTAGGCGACTTTGATTCTTTACCTTCAAAGTTAATCTTTAATCGTCCTCATGATGCACGACACGAAGAAAATGATCTCAAATTATTAATAGAAAACGTGAAAAGGCCAGTTTTACAAAAAATATTCTCTTCACTTCTGTTAGAACGAAAAGTAATATTCGTTAGCAGCGTCTTAAGGTAATAATAATAATACTAAAGACTTAAATAATAAAATTTTATTGCAGTAAACTATCATCATGTATCGAAGCACTACAAATAATTTTATATCCATTCTCGTGGCAACACACAATAATTCCTGTCCTTCCAAGAAGTTTATGGGAAATTGTAGATACACCGACTCCCTTAGTATGTGGTGTTTTATCAGCTGAAGTCATTGAAGATTATGACATAGAACATGTAAGAGCTATTTAATATTTAATTTGCTTTATTGCATTTGAAATTTTTTAGGCTATTGTGGTCGATTTGGACGAAGGTGAAGTTTTACTTCAAGTTGGTGATGAAGATACAATTTTACCGGCATGTTTAATTCAAATACTTAAAGATGGTTTGAGTTTAGCAAGCACAATGACTACAACAAACAGCGGAACACATAATGTATTTCTTAGTGATGCATTTTTACGTGTTTTTATTCAGTGTTGTTCTCATTATAAAGATCACATAAAGGAAGGCGAATTTCAGGTAACTTTTTGTAAACGTTAAAGTTTAACATGTTGATTATTTTTTTGCAGAAATCAGAATTTCTTCAGTTTAGTAAGTACAAAGGTAAACACATACGCCAATTTTTAAAATGGTTTACGGAAACAAGTATGTTTTATAATTTTTTGGAGGCAGCTCTCTCAAATTCCACCAGTTTAGATTTATTTGAACAACGAATTAAAATTTATTGTTCCGAATCGGCTACTGTTATACTCAATAAAATGAAAGGCTGGAGTAACTATAAGCATTTAGTTAATACTAATCTCAGTCGATTTTATTAATTATTGTTCTAATTGTAAATTCTATATTAAATGTTATCATTCAACTTGATAATGTTAAGTTGTAATTTTTATGTTTAATAGTATTTGTAAGAAAATATAAAATATTTTTAACTAGTAACAGAGTTGACTCGCTTGAAGTAATGATATTTTTATTCAGGTGTTCTGTACATTATAATAGCCTCAATCAAGCTGAATTTTTGCATACACCTTTATTAGACCGTTACAAACAACATGTGAAAAGTTCCAATCAATATCATTTGGGCTTTGAAGGCTATTCGAGGTCAAAGATCACAAAAACGACCTTTTTGTAAATATCTCTATTGGTTTTTCAGAAAAATGTTTCATATAAAAATTATAGAAGAGATAATTCTCTATAAAAAAGATGTTATGTTCTTTTTTCAAATATTTGATAGTTTTTGAGAAAAACGTTATTTAAAGTTAGCCGATTTTGTGCCTACTCCATGGATCGCGCGATGAAAACTCCTTATTTAACGTTATTGGAAATTACTCATTACCTATTAGATCTAGAGAAAAACAAAAACTACGTGGTTGAAGACGACATTTTCAGCTTTAAACTACATTCATAGTATTTTGGTTTTCAGTAATTTATCATGGAGAAAAAAATTAATGAATGTAACATAACCTAATTTTTCTAAAATTTAAAAAGCTCGCATAGTAATTGAGAAAATATAAAATCCATAGAGGATTACTATTATCATGTTGTATACTTTAGTGCCCTAATACGCACAATTCTTTTCGAGTTTTATTTTGAAAAAAAAACAGAATTTATTCCGAAGTAAAATCATAATTTGGTTGGGCTATTAGCTTTGACTCGTCGACTACTACTACAAA
This sequence comes from Malthinus seriepunctatus, assembly GCA_963924605.1. Taxonomy (NCBI): domain Eukaryota; kingdom Metazoa; phylum Arthropoda; class Insecta; order Coleoptera; family Cantharidae; genus Malthinus; species Malthinus seriepunctatus. Next base: position 8,989,944 of record OZ004602.1, read on the forward strand.
TGAACAACAGATAAGTTTCTTCTGTGTTATCAAGATAATACATAAATTACAACTACATAAAATACTGTAAACCAATTTGAAAAAATTTATAATTGCATACTGATAAATATAAAATCACGAAATGCGCCAAACTCTTTAAATTTGGCGCAATTTTGTTAATAGCCACGCGGAGAATTTAGCAACTAAAATTCCAAGCGTTTTGATTGGCTGCTGCTGCTTTATTATTTCTTATTCAAACTTACCTAACCTCAAAATGCATCAAAAGTCAAAACTTTGTGTGTCGTCTATCGTGTGTATTTCGAAAACAAATTAAATAATTTAACTTTAAACGTTTAAGCAAAGCATGATACAATTGTATTTACAAAATGAATAATTCTGATTTGGATATTGAAACATTAACCGAATTGCAGGAAAATGATGAATGGGAAGAATGTTTTAATGTAAGATAATTCATTTATTTTTCAACCCAACTAATATTGACCTTTCAGGCTGTTGAAAATTGGGATAAAGAACAAGATTTGATTGCTAAATCCAATGCTTTAAATGGTAAGTAAGTAAATACAACTATTATAAAATCATTTAAAGGTGATTTTTTATTGTTGGGTTTTAGTTAAATAAAATTATTAAATCCAATCAATTGTGATTAAACTAGATAATTTTATTTATGAAATATGAATGAATAAACGATATTAATAAACAAACATTTATAGATGATACGCCTCGACCCGAGTATTTAGAAATTTTACGTCGTTTTTTTGGACACAAAACCTTTCGTCCGATGCAGTGGAAAATAATAAACTCTGTTATTAATGATGGACGTGATAATTGTGCTATTATGGCAACCGGTTATGGTAAATCATTATGTTTCCAATACCCTTCTGTTTACAAACGAGGTATCACAATCGTCGTTTCACCGTTGATAGCTCTCATGGAAGATCAAGTCTTATCTTTAACTGTGAGTTTAGTGAAACTAGCTTGGTATAAAATTCAATTAAAATCTTTTTTAATTAGATGGCCAATATACCTGCTTGTTTATTGGGAACAGCTCAAACCAACAAGCGTCAAGTAATGGAAGATATTTTTAATGAGAAGTACCATTTAATTTATGTAACACCAGAATTTTGCTGTGGTGATTATGGAAATGGTAATCTTTAAATTGATACTTGTAGCACTTATTTACTTTACTTATATTTAGATCTATTACGAAGAATCGATCAAAATCTCGGAATAATTCTAATAGCTATAGATGAAGCTCACTGTGTTAGTTCGTGGGGTCACGATTTTCGTTATCAATATAGAGAATTGGGTAAGCTAAGAACTATCGTACCTAATGCTCCCATTCTTGCAGTTACTGCCACTGCAACTCCTAGAGTTCGAACAGATATTATTAATTGTCTTAAATTAAGGTATAAGTTGAACAATTTTTAAACTCTTTTTTTAAATCTTGTAATATTTTAGAAATCCACAAGTTTTGTGTTCAGGTTTTGATAGGGCAAATCTACAATTTTTTGTGCACCTCAAAGGTAGTTCTGGAGTTTTAAATGATCTCACAAAAGTTATGACTAGAAAACATGAAAGTTCTTGGGAATTTCCAGGTTCTACTATAATTTATTGTATTACTCGTAAGCAATCTGAGGACATTGCTTCTCAGTTGAAGAGTAAGTAAAGTTTAAATTTTAAAAAATTGTTTTAATGTATGATTTTTTGTAAGAACAAGGTATTAGGTGCCTTTCTTATCATGCTGGAATGCCTTTAAAAGAAAGGAAAGAAGCTCATGAGAAGTTTGTGAAAGATAAAGTAAAAACCATTGTGGCAACAATTGCATTTGGAATGGGAATCGATAAGCCCGATGTACGTAATGTAATACATTATGGTGCTTCGAAGGACATCGAAAGTTACTATCAGGAAGTAGGGCGCGCCGGTCGAGATGGTCAACCATCTAATTGCATTACTTTTTATAAAGATAGTGACTTCGATTTGCATCAGTAAGTTCTAGGCTATAATTTGAATTGTTTTAACTTTTTCCAATCCAAGAAAATATTTTTCGATTTTTTGAACTAAAATGTCTAACTCTGTGGAGCAAAAACTACTGAACCGGTTTTGATGAAATTTGATTTTAGCCAAACTAAGCTTTTATAAGAAATCTATACAGAGTGTCCAAAAATAAGGTGGTTATTCAGGGCGCATATTTGCAAATTTAGGCCAAATTCAATTTTACAAACATGAGCCCCAATTAAAAAATAAAATGTTAAATTTTTTAATTCAAACTGGCGGCCAATAGAACGATTATCCCATTTTGTGGTTTTTCCCTTACAACTTGGCCAGTAATTATTATTATAAAAATTTAAAAACGGCATTGTACAGCCAAAATAATAGTTCGTCGTAATTTAATTTAAAAAAAAAATTTTTTTTAATATCATGTAATTTACATTAACATAAAAATAAATTTAATACAATTACAAGATTTGACGGACGGAAAAAGTTCCTCGTATGTTCACATCCGTTGTTTTACTTTTGAAACCGTAGGACAATTCAAGAACTAAATGGTATTAATAAAACCAATAAAAAACGCCGAGAAGCTATGCAAAAAATTATGATTCAATATCTGGAATCGAGAGATTGTAGAAGGCAATTTATTCTAAATCATTTTGAAGGTGCAATCTCACCTAAAAAACCCAAGCCTAAATGTTGTGACAATTGTACCAGAAAGTAAGTTAACTTATCTCAACGTGTATTTCGTTAAACCCTGTTATAAATTAGGCTTCATCAGTCGACTCCTGATTCGAATAAATATCTAGGACTGGATGAAAAAGGACTTTATGATTTCACTAAAGATTCACAGTTATTCTTAGCAGCAGTAGATGCAATGGGTGGAAAATTTGGATATGGAATGTATATTTTACTTTTGCGAGGTTCGAAAAGTTCAAAACTTTATAAAAATTACTTAAGTCATCCGTTGCACGGATCTGGAAAGAATCAGAGCGAAGATTGGTGGAAAATCATAGGTGAGTTGTAAAAATTTTAGAACAGTAATAGATAACAAAATATTACAGGAAGAATTCTGGAAAGGGAAGGTTATATAAATAAAAACACGCAACGTAAAGGAAAAAATGTTCTTCATACCTTCTCTATAAATGACAAAGGTAAATATTTCTTGAAAAATAAAAATAAAATCTTGCTACAACCACCTCCAGAAATATACAAACTTCTCAAACTAAAACAAAGCCCTGAGTAAGCAAATTACAATTTTACATTTTGCAATTTTAAAAATTATTTTTAAGGCCTTTAGTACAAGTATACGAATCAAAACTATCTCAACCATCAACTTCAAAAAAACAAGACAAACCTTCTTTAAAATTATTGAGACCTGTTAGAAGTGAATCAGAGACTGATTTTAGAGCTGATAGTGATAATGGAAGTGAAAATAGTGAAGTGGATATTGAGAAAGAAGAACGTATGAAAATATATCGTTTGTTAATGAATAAGCGAGCCGAATTTGCAGCATCAGTTGATTGCATGCCTTACATGGTAGCATCTAATGAAGCGTTAATGAAGATGGCAAAAATGAAACCTCTTACTTTAAAGGAATTACGAGAGTGCCGTTGTAAGTTTAATTCAATCTATTGAAATACTTTTCTGAAAAATTGTTTTTAGTGGATGGTTTCACCGAGGCAAAAATTAGTCGATTTGGAGAAGAATTTGTTAAAACTATTAGAATGATTTGTCAACTTGACCCTGTTGTATCGCAAGATAATAATGTAAAGAAGAGCATACAAGATATATTGGCAGCACATCCATTACCTGGATTTAAAATGGGAGCTACTGCTGAAGCAAGTTATTCTATGTATAAGTCGGGGCTTACTGTTCAAGAAATTGCTACAAAGAGGTAAAATATTAATCACACTGAAAGAAAAAATAATGCAGTAATTAATTTCTTTTGCAGAGGAGTAATTCCTGCTACTGTTCTTTCACATATAGTTGATTCAATAAAAGCTGGTTATCCAATTCAAATGATAGATCTCAATGTAACTGATGAAATGAGAGATACAGTTATTTCTGTTATAATGAAACCACCAATCAATTTAGGTAATTTGTACAAATTCTCTCGTCTTTTCACTGATATACTTTTTTAGACTTATCATCCCTGACTGCCATTAAAAATGCTTGTCCACAAGAAGTTACATACGACATTATAAAAGTTGTAACTGCATATGCTCAAGTGAGACAGCACTTAAAAACTCTGAATGCTAAGTATGAAGAATTTGAATCACCATCTGCTCTAACTGAAAGCAGTGACAGTCAAAGCAACACTTCACAAAAACAACCTTCTAAAGCTAAACTAAAATTAAGTCAAATTCAAAACAACACTTCACCAAAACAACCTTCTAAAACAAAATTAACTGAATTCTTAAACTCGTCATGTGATAGTACAGATACAGAACTGTTTAAAACTAAAACTTCCAATAAAAAATCTAAACCTTTATTAAGTATTAGTAAAAAATCTGATCGACGAGAAGCTTTTAGTGATTCAGATGACTGTTCGATGTTGAACACTGAATCAGCTAATAATCAACCTAACAAAAAACAAAAATTGTCATCAGATAGAATTTCACTAGGTTCAACTGACGTTGAATGTTTAGATTCACCTCCTAAAACTACAAGAAATATAGAATATTTAGCTTCACCTAAACCTCATACAAATATTTCGGGAAGTTCTAAACCAGCGATCGATATAGAAAAAACATTTTTTGAAGACGACTTATTTGATGAAATGTTTGGTGATGATAAGATTTTAAATTTTGACGATAAAGTGACTAATAAGACTGGAGAAAGTGGCTCAAGTTTAGTGAAAAAATCCAACGAAAACACCGGTGCCAAAATAGAAAACAAATTGAAGAAGTTTAATTTCAAATCTAAAGTTCCATTATCTGTTGAAAAAAGCGCCAAAGAACTTTTTATAAAACCATAATTTTGCAGGATTTTTGTGTAGCTTATAGGAATCATTTTTAAGTACAAATTAACCAATTGCTAAACTCATTTTTTATAATATATATTCCATTATCTGTTGAAAAAAGCACCAAACAAAGAACTGTTTATAAAACCATAATTTTGCAGGATTTTGTGTAGCTTATAGGAATCATTTTTAAGTACGAATTAACCAATTGCTAAACTCATTTTTTATTATATATTTTCAAAACAAAAATTAAAAAATTAATTTATATTTTCGCGTGTTTTCCATTCCAATTTCAATTTATCTAATTTTTCTTTCTTCCTTTTCCTCGTTGAAGATTTCTTATCATCAATTTTTTTCTGTTGGTTTTCTATGCTATCGCTCGTGTTAGTTAAATTATCTAGTTTTTTAATTAGTAATTCACGGGCAGTTTTACGATTTTCATCTAATGATCTTGATTGGTGACATTTAATTATTATTCCTGTAGGTATATGTTTCAGTACAACACAATTTGCATTTTTATTAACCGCTTGACCACCTGGACCACCTCCTCGCACAAATTGTTCTTTTAAATCTGATTCATTTAATTTCGGAATTTTAGTATAATCTAATTTACTACTTGATGAATATTTTAACGTATTAATAATAATTTTAGATATGTTTTTTAGCATTTTAAACAATTGTTTTCTTATTGAGTAACGATAATCCTCTCTAAAACAGTCGATGAAAATTTCTACTCTTAGAAAATATTAAAACTTACGTTATAGTTAAAACTTATTGGTTGTTCTTCTATCAGTGATTTGTTGGCTTTAAATTCAGAGTGTATACGATTATAAAAGTAATTTTTATCAGTATATTGTAATTTTTGACCGTAACGAAGAATATCTTTGTATAACCTTTTAACTTGTTGAGTACTTACAGAACGTGACATGTTAAATATTTTGCATTAACAATTAGTTCAAGTCCCTCTTTACTAATTTTATGAAATAATTACATAAGTTTTAAAATTTTATTTAAAAACTGTGAGGTTAGGAATCTTCATGTACTACAGTGTCGTACTCGTCGTACTTCTTTTTAGGGCACGTTAGCAGTGGAGTACGTGTATTAATTTTACTTTCGTTACTTGCAAAAAAGACTTCTATAATTTAAAGTAAAATATCTCTCGACATTTGACAATTAAACATTAAAGCAATATGAATTATTATGTACATTCATAGTGGTTTTTCTCTTCAATTACATCACAATTATTTTGATTTTAACGCAGTTATAATAATGTACATATCAAACTGTAGAAGATTTTGATAATAAAAGTCACCCCAATAGAATCATTTTGCTGAACCTGAACTTATGGTGGGTGTTATGTTCTTATGGTTCGTTGTTGTAATTATTATATCCATTTTCAAAAAATGTTCTTACATGATCTCAATGCTGCTGCAATGCTCTCTGGATGATAATAATGACAATGAGCTAAGCTTCCCTTATAGTTGTACCAGTTGTACCTATCCTAAAATTTGTTTAAATTATTTGAACAAACCTGACCAAGTGCAGCGATCGGAAAGATCAAATGAATGCAATTTAAAGAACGAAGTGCTTTCCAACCAACTTTTCCGAAATTGATAGATTATTTTGTTACTTGAACTGTTCATATTTTATAATAGTGGGGTCGAAATACGGTTGCGAATGAAAAGTTGTGCTAATAGAAATATTATGATTGAATAATGTTCAGGACAGTGTCAGGAATAATCTAGTAAATTTCGGACTTCCAACACCTGGTGCTTTCTTCGGAAAAGTGCCTTTTGTAGTACATCGACGCGTTTTCCTTGAAGTTATATTTTATTTCTCAACTTGTAAACATCGGATCGTAATAAAAAAAATATAGGATTATGCGAAATAGACTGACGATCAATTCTAGATCAAAAACGTGTAGTTTGGTTTTGTAGTTTCCGCGAAAAAAATTCTTAAGCACCAAATACCGACCATAAATTGTTTTATTCAGTGCATTACGAAGAAGTAATAAAAAACTGTTTTGCTCATGGAAAAGATACTACTTCATGAGTAGAATCGACCTACCAAAATTGAGATCCTCAAGTGCAACTAAACAGTCAAAAAGTGCACAGGAAGTCAGAATTTGTAAGGGTTCCCATTTAATTCCATCGTTATAAAAACGAAATTCTTTTTTTTTAAACATTCGTCTTTGAACGTACTATTTGCTAAAAGAAATTGTTTTTAAATTTTTGCTAATCGTATTCCACTTTTGACTCTTTCCGAAACGTACTTTTTTAAATCGCTAAGAACTTTGTCAATAATTGTTAAATAGAAAATGCATTATTTGAACTTGATAGATCTTTTAAAAACCTTGGATTTCAAAAAATAAATATCCCAATATTTCAACTTTGAGGCCAATTGTGGACATTTTTTATTTCCGATTGACTTGAAATTTGGTATCGGGTCTTATCTATAGAGGTAAAAGCTACTACTACTGGAGGCATTACTCTACGCCAAATAACCGTCCTACTACCCCCACTTCTTAAAGGACTGTGTGCACGTCGTATTGGTCGTATGATGGTCATACCACGTTATTATAAAGTGGTATAACCATAATCTGTATAATACACAACGTTATATCCTTAAAAGAGTGGGGAAAACACGTTGTACTGCTCAGTCTAGTCGGACGGTTTTCTTGCTATAGGATTTATATAAGAGTAGTTTCTCCAGTAGTATTACAGGTAAATGTATCACAAGCATTTTGCTTTCTAATAATTATGCCCTATATTTCAAAAAAAGGAACAATATGAGGGTTGTAGTAACTCTTGATTAACATTAATTTATTTACTTTTTAACAAACTAAGAAATTTCGGAACAAACTTTAACACGTAATGTATTATAATGATTGTTCAGATTGTCCACCATGGAATTCAACAATTTTTGGCCCTCTTTGACTACGTTTTCTGCAACACTCATCCTAAAAAAATTTTAAATATTGGAAATAATTAGAACGCAAAATGGTACTTGTGATACATCGTTGTGAAGAGAAATTGATTTAGAATACGATTTTCTAAAAATATAAAGGGTGTTCTATTTAAAAAAACAAAGTTACATATTTTCCCGCAAAACAAGTAGACCATGGAAAAAAATTGTTTGCGCTATTTTGTAGATATAGGATTATTTTTTTTAAATTGCGTTTTTGAAGTTTCATAATGACAGCGCAGGGTTGCCACATACCAACAAATCAAGCTAAAAGCATTGAATTTCAAACAAATTAAATTGTAATGTGACAACTCTGTACAGGGATGCCAAATTAAAATAGTCCCTAACTGCATTGTCTTTTCACATTTCTAACTAACTTTAGGTTTGCTCCGGTAAGTGCCAAAAACGCAATCTTAAAAAAATAATCGTATAAGGTGTTGTTTGAAAAGTCTCTAATTTAACTTTTTTTGTATCTTCAATATTTCAGCAGATATTAGCTGGACAGTAAAAAACCAACCACCCTGTATAACAGATTTTTAATTAAAAAAGATGCACAAAAATCTCAGCTCATAAAAAATGTTTAAAAAAATCAAAGTGTATAAAAAACTTCATAACAAATATCTTCGTCTATAAAAAAATGTTGTGTTATAAATCATCTCGGTTCAGAAAAACTATATTATAAGAAATGAATATCCTTTAATTGCAGTAAAACAATTACATAACTAAATTTATACCTTTATTATAATTAATTATTAAATAATTACAAGTATAGATAATTTTTCAAATATAACTTAAATACTACATACCTACACATCAAACTTAATTAATTAGGTATTAAAATTAAAAATTATTTGTTATTAAAATAATATTAATAACATAGCAAAAATCGGTACATAATCAATACTTTTAGTAACAATAAACGTTACATACATTGTTGTGTTAATCTGAAATGTTTAAATTTAAAACGCACAACATTAATAGATGTTTGATGATTCACTTTATGTCATTTATAGTAAAGTTTCGTAATTTATTACAGTTTCAATTGAACTTTCGAGTTGAAAGGATCGTTCCTTAAATGTGCCAGTGCATTTAACACCAGAACATAAGGATTACAAGAAAATGAACACAGATGAAATGTAAGTTATTCTCTTTTAACTTTGCTTCTAAAATTATATTAGTAATTAGCGTTAAATAATCGCCAAATGTCCCAAAAGCAAAGTGTGTTCTGACTTTGCCACAGAGACAAAAATAGCAAGTCGGGAAGATTGCTTTTACATAAAGGGTGTGCTGAATGTCCTTGAATTGTCTTTAACATCCAACTTAATTCCAATTCAATTTTGATCATAAAAATGAAATTTGTTTACATTATTGAGACAATAAGTCAATAACGCACTAGTGACTAACGGTTTTGATGATAATTTTTTTCTCACGAAGGTTTAGAGATATTTTGAAACAAATATCCTTAATTAATTAATTTTGCAAACGTAAGTTAATTAATTGAAAATAATCATTGATTGATTATGGTTTTGCTTTGTAATTCAAACACTCATAAAATATAAAAGTCACTAATGTTTTTGACGATTCAGTTTGTGTTGTCACATAATTATAATTTACTAATTCATTTCAGTTAACATTCAACTTCTCACGTGCAAAGATGTTCCCTTAACGCCGGTCTTAGCAGAGAGTTTTTCGCTCACATCAAGAGGATTACAAGAAATTTTAATGAACCAAGATGAAGTTATTGTAAGTGCCTTCCTATAATTTTTTTCTCACAGGGGTTGAATTTTGAATAAATTAATTTTGCAAATAAAAAAATTAAATAACTGGAAATAATCATTGATTGGTTATAACTGCTTTGTAATTCAAATAAAAAATAATTGGTGATTAGAATATCTAAATTTTTCCCTTTTAACAAGAGTAACTCTTATTAAATTTGCTGATCTGTGTAACTGATAAGAATCTTAATTTTTGTCGAAAATCGGACTTACATTTAGGTTTGTTCTTCTTGACTTCTTCCTACTCATTCCCTACCACTAAAGAAATAGCAACCAATAATATGCCAGTATCAAAGCAAAGGATGGCGTATGTGTTAGGCGGAAATTTAAATCAAATTTGCATTATTTAATTTATTTCTGAAGACTATTTATAAACCAAATTAAATTAATTAATATTTAGGGAATTAATAAAATAACAGTAATTTTAAATTAGAACATTATTTTTTTTATCCTGCCAAGATTTTAGTAACAATAAATAATTCACTTTTACAAGAATAAAAATACATATTTCGTTACATGATAATTGTTGTGTAATTCTAAAGTTTAAATTTACAAAGGCACAACAATTGTTAAAGTATTTGATGATTCACTCTGTGTCATTTATAGTAAAACTTCGTAATTTGTTTTAGTTTCGTTTGAACTTGTGAGTCGAAAGGATCGTTCCTGAAGTGCCAGTGCGTTTAACAACAGAACCTAGGGATTAACAGAAAACGAACAGAGACACGGACAACAATTCCAGAGTTGGAATTGTGGAAAGAAAGCTGCCAGTTGCATTCCCAATAAAACGAGTGAAAAACTTTTGTAAGTAAGATTTATGATATTTATAACTTTTGTCTAGCTAATTAATTATTAAATAAATTTAAAGCGTTTTAATTCACTGTTTTGAATTGTTATGAAAATGAAAAAACATTTTTAATTAGGTAGTGCTTTAAATACGTAGCCATTAATTTACATAAACACAAGGATCGAGTCAAAATAATCAGTAATTCGTATGTAGGTAATTAATGCAATTACCCGGTCGGTCATTCATTAACTCTCTAAAATAAGAAAAAGACTAGGATTACTTTCATTAAATTAATTTTAACAAAAAATACAATTAATTATTAATTTTCAAATCTAATGTTCAAATCAACCAATAGCATTATTTAATTATTTTTAAGGGTGTATTTGTAAGAAATTTTTGGCAAGTAATATTTTAGGTTGATTAATTAAGTTGAGTTTTGCCCTAATTTCAAAATAGGCTTTAGGTAAAATATCTCTTAATAATTAGCATTAAACTAATTTAAATTATCATGTATACACATAGTAATCTGATGTTTGAAATTCTATTCTCTTAAACATCCTGTATAATGTGGCGATAAGCATAAGAATAAATTTCGTGAAAGTAAAAAAAATTATAAATAGATAAGAACATTGAATTTGTGATGATTCACTTTATGTCTATCATAGTAAACATTTCGTAATTTGTTTCAGATTTCATTCAACTTTTGAACTAGAAAGATCGTTCGTTAAGTGCTCTCTATACCAGAATAATTCCAAAGACCAATGATTACAAGAAAATTAACAACGATTAATGTAAGTTCTTTTCGTCTTTTTAAGGATATGTAAAGTATAAGAGAAGGAGCTATTTTGCAAATACATTTAGTAGGCTTATTAGTTAATAAACTTCTTTCTATGTAAAATATCGCATAACAATTAAACATTTAACTAATTTAAATTATTATGTAAATCCATAGTACCTACTTACTCCGATACTTTATTTCTTCAAAAAATTTTAGATAACTTCCCTTAACTAATTAAATTAATTTACTAAATAGCAATAAATATTCCCGAATATGCTTTCCTTCTTCTGGTTCCTTGTAAATATTTAAAGTGAAACTTGGTGAAAAAATCGTATGTTTATTTAATTTTTATTTTGCAAGTTAAAAATTCATTACTTAATTGAAAATAATCATTGGTTGACTACGCCTATTACATACTAAAACGTTTCTTATTTCAGTTTCCGTTCAAATCTTCGACTTTGAAAGATGGTCTAGCGCTTTCGAGATATTTTGGGTCCAATTATGTTTAATTATTGGTTCTTAAAATTAATTAATTGGAAATAATCATTGGACGAAAATTACTAAAACTTAAGTAAGTTATTTTAATTAATTTTAAATATAGAACATACTCTAGAAGTTTGTTTGCTTTTTGTTATGCTGAATCCTGCATGTATTTTTATTTAATGTTTATTGCAAATTAAAAATTAATTACTTAATCGAAACATGCCTAAAATACATACTAAAACACATCTTATTTTAGTTTCTGTTCAATCGTCGACAGTGAGAGTGCCTTTTAGTCCACATCAAGAGAATTTTTAGAAAACTTAATGGACCAAGTTGAAGTTATTTAACCTAAAAGTTTATTTTCTCACGGCGCTTTCGAGAATATTTTGGGTCCAATTATGTTTAATTATTGGTTATTAAAAGTTAATTAGTTGGAAATAATCATTGGACGAAAATTACTAAAATTTAAGTAAGTTATTTTAATTAATTTTAAATATAGAACCTACTCTAGAAGTTTGTTTGCTTTTTGTTATGCTGAATCCTGCATGTATTTTTATTTAATGTTCATTGCAAATTAAAAATGAATTACTTAATCGAAACATGCCTAAAATACGTACTAAAACACATCTTATTTTAGTTTCCGTTCAATCGTCGACAGTGAGAGTGCCCTTTAGTCCACATCAAGAGGATTTTTAGAAAACTTAATGGACCAAGTTGAAGTTATTTTATCTAAGTTGATTTTCTCACAGCGCTTTCAGGATATTTGGAATCAAAATATTTTTAATTATTGGTTACCTAAAATTAATTAATTGGAAGTAATGATTGAGCGATAACTACGAAACTTTAAGAAGCAAAAGTCCTTTTAACGATTCAGCTTGTGTCCAAAATGGGTACATGGTACATCAGACTAACATCTCGATTAGTTTCAGATTACATTCCACCTTTGATTCGGAAAGATGCTTATTTTTATCAAGCCGACAGTGTCTTCTGATTTTGGACCCAACATGAGGATTAATTTATTTTTAATTTATTTTGGGTTGTATTTAAGTATAGTAGTAGAAGGGTAGCTACACCTCTCGATTAGTTTTTTTTTAATTAATTTTTTTCAATTTAAATTCATTGCTTGCTTAGGAGGGTAGCTACCCCTATTTACTGGTCATCGCTAGCGAAAACGTAGCAGCTAGGTAAGTTGCTTCCAACAGCTCTTCTCCACGTTAAAGAGAGCGCGAGGGGAAGCAACCTCTAAGACCACTGCGAGTTGTCCTCGAATTGGTCGGAGGTTGTTCCTCTTTCGTAGTCTTTAATGTGGCGATGGGCGTGGACTCCATGTTGGAATGTGGGTGTGCGTTGGCGCCGGGCGGGGAGGGGTAGGTGGGAGGGGGGTCGGCGGTCCCCTCCCCCCTACCCCTCCCCGCCCGGCGCCAACGCACATGCTCACTCCTACACGGAGTCCACGCGCATGCGCATTAGAGACTAAGGAGGAGGAGCAACAACCGACAATTTCGAGGACAACCCCCAGTGGTGGACGGGGGTGCCATCCCTCGTACTCTCTCGGACAAGGTGCAGGGTTGAAGCGACGCCACCTACCTAGCAGCTACCCGATAAGCAGCCATTACCAGTTTTAATATTAATTAATATTTTGTAATTATTTATTGTTTTAATTATGTATTATGTCTTGTGGGCCACCGCTTGATGAGCCGAACTCCTCAAGCGCTGACTCCTCAAGATTTACTTGTTACAGTTATTTCTTTCCAAATCTAACGAAGGGTGGACTTGTTGCAACCCATGCCCTGGGCTGCAACCTTTAATCTTTTTTTTAATGGTATAGCTATTTTTACATTTTTCAATTTCTGCTGCATACATCGATTAGGACCCAAGACTGAATCGTTAAAGGGACTTTTATGTCTCTTGAATCTCGCTTGGGTGATTTACTAAGCGTTGGCCCGTCAATCAATAATAAATTGTTTACAAATATGTAATTAGTTTTGAATTTGTAAAATTAATTAATAGTATATTGTTATAATTTTCTTGTGCACATAATTATATTAAATATGTATATTATAGGTAATAGAAGATATTTATGTGTATTTTTTCATTTTAATAAACGGTAAACTCATATAGATCTTGACTTTTTTCCAGAGATAACAGCAACCTTAAATAATTTCTCTCAATAATCTTCTTCTTTTTCAATATACCTTGAAAAAGATATTCCCTCTCCTACTCCTTTATTCTCTTGATTGCCTTACACGTTAAAATCCAAGTCTTTAATTATTATCCACGATCTCTTTAGTTCTTAAAACCCACTTCTAAAGAAATTAGACCAGTACTATTTGGATTTTAAAAGTGAAAAGTGAGTTTATTAAAGGCAAACAAAGTCTTAGTACATAAGAAATAAATTGTTGGTTGTTTTTTTGCCCTTGGTTTAATCTGATAATTGGTGGTAGTAAGTATGGTCAATTTTTTTTAATAAAACTGCAGTTTTTTCTACTCTACTGTCAACGTTTCGCCCATTATTTTTTGGGCTTTTTCAAGACTCTGAAATGGTTATTTTATTAAAATTACTAACACCCAAAATTACATATAGACTTACAAAGTAATTACAACTGGTTTTACATGTCAAATTATACCTTAACTCAAAATACAAACAGTTCTTAAAGTTTTTTCCATTCAGTAATCTCTTCTTCATCTGCAAATGACAGTTAAGTGTAGTGTTACATATAAAGTATCAGTAAATGTGTTTAAAGATTGCAACGTTAAAAGATCATTAAGTATATTTTATAAATAAAAAAAGTAGGACAAAAACGGTTACAAAATTGTAATAAATATAAAGTTATATAAAAATAAATCAAAAAACAAAAAAAAAAATATAAATAAACAATAATAATTTTAAAGTGTTTTGTGGTTAGTAGATGACAAGTCAACAAATTGCAGATGAAGAAGAGATTACTGAATGGAAAAAACTTTAAGAACTGTTTGTATTTTGAGTTAAGGTATAATTTGACATGTAAAACCAGTTGTAATTACTTTGTAAGTCTATATGTAATTTTGGGTGTTAGTAATTTTAATAAAATAACCATTTCAGAGTCTTGAAAAAGCCCAAAAAATAATGGGCGAAACGTTGACAGTAGAGTAGAAAAAAAACTGCAGTTTTATTAAAAAAATTGACCATACTTACTACCACCAATTATCAGATAAGAAATAAAGTCCAGCTGGATAACTCTGTAACACAAAGAGTTCTTCTTTACTCGACAGATGAGATAACAGAGACAGAGGAGATAGACAGGTAAGAAAAAAAGACGGTAAATTAACAGATGAGTATGGCAGATGAGAAGATCGTTGATATTGACAGAGGCATCGAGAGACAGAGAGGGAGAGATAGATAGGAGATAGAAATAGAAAAGTAGAGAGAGAAAGATATAGAGATAAGAAGATAGATAAAGAGACAGATATGGAGCCTGTTTAAATGAGATATTAAGATAGTAAAATTGAGGGAGATAGAGATAGATACAGAGAGAAGAAAACAGATAAAGAGACTGTTGAAATGAGATACTAATATAAAAAAATGAAGGGAGATAGATATAGAGGTATAGAGATAAAGAGATTGTTGAAATGAGAGAAAAACATAGTAAAATAGAGGGAGATTAGAGATAGATACAGAGATAAGGAGATAGATAAAGAGGCTGATGAAATGCGGTATAAAAATAGAAAAAAGAGATATATACAGAGATAGATATAGAGATAAGGAAACAAATGAAATGCGATATATATAAATAACGGTAGACAAAATAAATAGATAGAGAGATAGAATTAAAGATAGATATAGAGATAAGGAGACAGATAAAGAAACTATAGAAATGAGATATGTATTAAGATAGCAAAATAGAGAGAAAATAGATAAAAATTGATATTTAGATAAGGAGACAGGTAAAGTGTCAAATAAAGAGACAGATAAGGAGCAGATAAGGTGAGAGACAGATAAGGAGAAAGACAAAAATAAAAAATGGCAGGACATAGAGAGAGATAAGAAGACTGTTGAAATGAGAGATGAAATTATAAAATGTGATAAAAACATAGTAAAATAGAGGGGTTAGAGATAGATACAGAGATAGGTAGATCGATACAGAAACTGAAAAATGAGATAAAAACATAGTAAAATAGAGGGAGTTTAGATATAGATACAGAGATAAGGAGATAGATAAAGAGACTGATGAAATGAGCTAATAGCATAGGAAAATAGAGAGAGTTATAGATAGATACAGAGACAGAGATAAGGAAATAGATAAAGAGACTGATGAAATGAGATAAAAACATATTAAAATAGAGGGAGTTTAGAGATAGATACAGAGATAATGAGATAGATACATATAGATATAGAGATAAGGAGATAGATAAAGAGACTGATGAAATAAGAGAAAAACATAGTAAAATAGGAGGAGTTAGAAATTGATACAGAGATACAGAGAGAGAGAGATAAAGAGACAGAAACAGAGATAAAGAGACAGAAACAGAGATAAAGAGAAAGACACGGAGATAGAGAGATTGAGAAATAGAAGTCCCCTGGACTCTTTCCCTGGGGATTCTTTCTCTCTCTATCTTCTTCCCATTCTTTGTCTTTCTCTTTATCTCTGTTTCTGTCTCTTTATCTCTGGTTCTGTGTCTTTATCTCTCTCTCTGTATCAATCTCTAACTCCCTCTATTTTACTATGTATTTCTCTTATTTCATCAGTCTCTTTATCTATCTCCATATCTCTATATCTATCTCTAAACTCTATTTACTGTTTTTATCTCATTTCATCAGTCTCTTTATCTATTTCCTTATCTCTGTATCTATCTCTAAACTCCCTCTAATTTACTGTTTTTATCTCATTTCATCAGTCTCTTTATCTATCTCCTTATCTCTGTATCTATATCTAAACTCCCTCTACTTTACTGTTTTTATCTCATTTCATCAGTCTCTTTATCTATCTCCTTATCTCTGTATCTATCTATAACTCTCTCTATTTTACTATGCTATTAGCTCATTTCATCAGTCTCTTTATCTATTTCCTTATCTCTTTATCTATCTCTAAACTCCCTCTATTTTACTGTTTTTATCTCATTTCATCAGTCTCTTTATCTATATCTAAACTCCCTCTATTTACCTATGTTTTTATCTCATTTCATCAGTCTCTTTATCTATTTCCTTATCTCTGTCTCTGTATCTATCTATAACTCTCTCTATTTTACTATGTTTTTAGCTAATTTCATCAGTCTCTTTTTCTATCTCCTTATCTCTGAATCTATCTCCAACTCCCTCTATTTTAAAATGTTTTTCTCTTATTTCATCAATCTCTTTATCTATCTCCTTATCTCTGAATCTATCTCTAACTCCCTCTATTTTACTATGTTTTTATCACATGTTATCTATCTATAACTCCCTCTATTTTACTATGTTTTTATCTCATTTTATCCATCTCTTTATCTATCTCTAACTTCCTCTATTTTTCTATCTTTATATCTGTCTCTCCCTCTATAGCTCTCTCTTTTAATATCAGCTGTCATACTCATCTGTTATTTAATCTCATATAGCAATCTCCTCTGCCTCTGTCATCTCATTTCACACAAGTAAAGAAGAACTCCTTGTATTACAGATTTAGCCAGCTGGAATTTAATGTCTTATGTATTAAGACTTCATTTGTCTTCAACAAATTTACTTTTTGCTTTTAAAATTCAAAGTTAATTGAAAATTAAGAAGAGTATGGAGAGAAGAGAGATTTACATCAGTTTACTTAGTATTTATTAAAACGAAAAATACACAAAAGTATATTATAAAACGTATATTTAATATAATTATGTAC